>OX453276.1:10875698-10940698 GCA_949710005.1 Ricordea florida | reverse complement strand
TCGTGATTGTAGCATTGTTTATTTTATTGCATGATCATCGTATATCCGTTTTTTGGCTAGGCGTACAAAGCTTTATTCAGTTTTATTTCCTTTATGTCAGAAGGCATGCACTAGTTATTCTTTTCCTAAGCACCTTTATTCAGTTGTAAGATATCCATCACAGTGAAAGGAGCTTTTGGAGAACTTTCAGAGTTATTACAACTGTAGGATATTTGGAGTTCTTTTCACCCCGGAGTCAAGATCAGACGTAAGTCACGCTTGTAAATTTAGTAGTTTGTTTTTCCTTCTTTTTTCGTGCACGGAGCATTATCGTAGTTTTAGTTTCTTCTGACGTAAAAATCGCACGTTTCTTTCTAGTTTTTACCGCAAGTGTTGTAAATAGTCGGACTAGCCTGATTTTAATAAACGCCACTGAATCTTGCTGACCGCCTAGTGCTTCACTGTGGTTGACCTTGCGAACTCCAGTGCCTAACGCTATGCGTCTACGACACTGGGAACGCGACATTAAGGCCGCTTTCAAATGATTGCACTAAAACCAAAAGCAAGTTAACTACTCTGGCCAATCACCAGCGATGACTGATAAACCAATCAAAATCAGAACGCACACCTCGGAATAAAGCACGCAAAGGAGTGGAAACTAGTGGCGCTTACCATTAAACCAAAGAAATCCGGAAATTTCGTTTAAAAATGAAACGGAACGATCCAATCGGAATATATGGGACCACCATTGAAGGTGGTCCCGAGCGACCGGTTGGTCAGGCCCAACCGAATTGGGCGCCTTCCATTTGGTCATTTCTGTTTTGTTTTGGCTGTCTGTTTGATTAAAAATAGGGCAGAAGGTATGCGAACTTGGATATACACCAAACATTTAAAGCATTGTAACTCTTCTGCTTTTCAAGGCTCCTGGTAAGAAACAGCGTGTAGAAGTATAAGGTTTTTTGCTGCAAACGTTTTCGTGTAATTATCGATTGAAAACTCAAACAGGTCTAAAAGAACGGCTCTAAAACATAGGACATGTATCTATTACCGGTTTGTCCATCTGGATGGACCGTTCCATTCGGCATAAGAAAATTCCAAATTCCACTGAAAATTAGAGGTTTCTTTTGATGGTAAGCGCCTTGTTTCTTTTCTTCGCGATTGTTTTTAGTCCTCTAATGATTTCTTTAGATGCAAGTTGCGTCAGATCATACAAGGAAAGTAATTGTCTGATGAGTGAATTCCATGCTAAATGTCACGCGAAACAATGAGAAGAGATATCGGTTTTTCAAGTGAAATTAAACGTCGAATTCATAAGTCTGGCAAAGTGTTGTTTTTTTCTTTAATTGCATATGCCAAAGAAAAATCAAATGACTTTTTTCCCCTTTTTTCTGTTTCTCCTGCGTAAGAAAGAATTACTCCTTAATTTTGGCGCAAAATTTCGGCGTTAATTTATAATTTCACCTATGAAATTACAATGTTGTTATGGCAACGTCTCCTACTGCGCCAAAAGGGCGTCCAGGTTTGAAAACTAGTTAAGGAATAATTTGTCAACCTTGATATTAATAGGCAACCAAGAGAAAATGAGTTAAGAAAACGCATCTTCCATACTAGGTTCTAATTCTATGATAAGGGGACAGAATCTAGAGAAAATGAGGTTAGAGAACGCATCTTCCATGCTAGGTTCTCTTACTATGATAAGGGGATAGAATGTAGAGTAAATAAGGTAAGAGAACGTATCCTCCATACTGTGTTCTCTTACTATGATAAGGGGACATAATCTATTTTTAGATCCGGAAACTATTTTAACTGACCAATGGCTGATGTCCTTCTGATCACGTGGTTGTACTTTCAATGCGGCATGGGGAAACGCGCGCAGCCATTGAACGAGACATAAGTGGATTCCGCGCTATAAATAGACTCTGTCCCGTTATCATATCAGACGGGGTTATGTTCTCTTTCCTCATCTTCTCTTGGTTTTCTTAAACTGTAATCCAAGCAGATAACGCCGAAAGCTGGTTCTCGGGGGAGGAGTACTTTAGGAACCAATTGATCAGTTTCTTGGAAAATGATGCCCTTTTCTAGACCCAAACTCTTTGATTTCTATACCCTATGCCAAACTAAACTACTTTCGCCATTTCTCAGCTGTTAGTTAACTTTAATGAGTCTCAGCTAATATTCTTTTCTCGATTTTATATTCTTGTATTTTTTATTCGAAAATCTCAAACGCATACATCAATTAAGTATCAAACGTTGATAAGCATTTCCAGCAAGAGCTCTGAACATGCAATCTAACTATTATAAATGTCAAAATCATTTTATGCAACACCTTCTTCAGGCACACGCACCGTTCTCGGCTTTCGTAACTGCTTTCACCCAGAGGAGAACAAATGGGAAATGAATATTAGATACGTTGCAGACCGGGAGAGGATACTTCCTTATAGGAGCTAAAGTGTATGTGCCACCGGATTTAGTCGCATTTGTACGACCGGGATTAATAAAAGGGGGGTTGCATTTTCATTAGAGTTACCAATACGGGGTCGCACATAGGTCTTGGCGGATTCTGCCGTTTAAAAGTGGCATATTATGCTTCTAGCAGTGCTTGAAATTCAATTTGCCAAATTGTGCCAAAATTATTCCAGAATTCCTAAATTATATGCTCCTAATTTCCGAAATTATGCTCACAAAAAGACATAGATTCTGTACACTTTTTGTATAGGCGCGCAATCACGACACCAAATTATGGCGCAGTACAAAAAGTAATAAGGGTAAGTTGAAGCCACACATATGCGCACTGAGACGACAGTGGTAGAAGGGATTAAACCCTGTTGCTACCAAAAAAAGATGAAAAAATTGAGCTCAAAAGCCCGCAGCCATGGACAGCTGTTTCGGCCTTGTTAGGCCTCATCAGCATGGCACAGCTAGCAGATGATCTCTGGGTTCCCACATTATGAATGTAAAAGTGATGAAAGATGGTAGCCGGTTGTGGGATGTGGCTTGAAATGACAACGTCAAAATGTAATAAGGGTAAGTTGAAGCCTTCAACTTACTCTTATTACATTTTGACGTTGTCATTTCAAGCCACATCCCACAACCATACCATTTTTCATCACTATGGCGCAGCACAGTTGTGCCTGCTTACACAATCCTCACTGAAGCCGGATAGGAAACCAGAGTACCAGGCTCCTCTAAGAGGTTAACCGCGCACGCAGAATTCGCCAAAAGAGGCCTAGTAACCTAACCATGTCAGAACAAAGTCAATATTACTATTAGCGTAGCTAAAACACGCATTGCAAGAACCTACTGCCTAAATTTATTTTATTTCTGTAGAAAATACACCATATTTACTAAATTGTATGAATTTATGCTCCAAAATTGGTAAAATTATGCCATGGCAGTGCTCTTTTAAAATATTATGCTTTTTTGCTCCAATTATGCCAAAAATTATGCCAGCACAATCCGCCAAGGCCTATTCGCACATTCTTAGATTTTCGGGGTAGGAAATTTCTAGTAAGTAGGATTGAAAATGGTCTCAGAAAGTTCAGAGAGTTGTTGTTCATTTAATGAAACAATCAGCTCGCGTTACATTCCGTTCTTGAAAACCATAACTGAGATCAAGAGAAAATGAAAGAAAACATAACCTCGTCTGATCTGATAACGGGACAGAACCTATTTTTAGCGCGGAATCTATCTATGTCTTGTTCAATTGCTGCGTGGTTTTCCCATGGCGCATTGAAATTACAACCACGTGATGAGAAGGAAATCAACCATTGGCCAGTTAAAATAGTTTCCGGATCTAAAAGTAGATTCTGTCCCCTTATCATAGTAAGAGAACCCAGTATGGAAGATACGTTCTCTTACCTCATTTTCTCTTGCTGAGATATTATGTCCGATTTTCATTTTAGGATGACTTATTTATAGGATTGATAAAGTAGAAGCAGAAATAGAAAGTGGCTTAAATCACATTTTCCAAAAGAATTTACTGGGATGGGGTCTATGGCTGGCCACAAAATAGACTGTAATGGGCCAAGGGCTCTGAGAGGCCAGCGATGCATACCCAGCTGACCAAAAGGCTGACCCCCCCCCCCCCCCCCCCTCTCTGCGCGGGAGGTTACAGATCGTTGAAGAAAAACTGATAAAGTTATCCAGTTTCGCAAACCTCCAAAAAAAGAAACTTGCCAGTCTAAGTTCTTAGGAATAACGTTGTTTTATATTACGTCACATTGAACAACGAAATGGACACCAGGAAAGTCCAAATACATGACTTATCTTAATTTTTAACCGAAGAAGGAGCTCATGGGCTCCTGACCGAAGAAAAGCCTGCACACGTTCTGACCTTGTTTGTACAAGCGGGGCTAACAGGGACTTCGCTTAATTCACTGAAATCACTATCGGTGTCCCTGATTCCTAAAAAGTCAGTAACTGGATGTTTCTTCACATCTTGTAAGCGATCGTATCTTTGGCAGCTGAGTCAGTTTCGACTTCGATACCGTTCAAAGTCTCCTTCTTTGCCGTGCCGAAAGAAGCTTAGTATCACCAGGAGACTATCAGCAGGAGCGTTCCTCTGTGTTGGGTGGCATCCCCAGCACAGTGCCAGATGTGGTTATTTTTAGAACTCATTTTTCCCGCAAAAAATGTTCGCACGATCCGTCGCTATCATCCGCCATTATAAAAGCGACAGTAGAAATTCGCATCTGAAAGTAACACGTACGTAGCGCAATTTGATTGATCGTTGTAATAGTATATTTGTTTTCTTTGCCGCGAAATAGAAGTTAAAAATAGCACCATCTGCTACTGTGCTGGGGCAAAGGGCTAATATCAGAGAGGAAGGCTCCTGGTATCACCGAGGGCATCCAACGACTATTTTCGGTAAAAATCTATTCGGAAGCAAGGTGAGCTAGAATTTTCGAATATTAACACGCAGGCCCTCGGATTTGCGAACCGTGTGTCTGAATAGATTTTATGTCTGTAAAACATCACCTAAAAGATTCGCAACAATGGAAAAGTCACAGTCTTACATTGTAGTGCCGATGTTGTAGTAATATCGTAAATTTTTAATTTATTTCAATTTTTGCCAATTACTAATACCCGCCAAGATTAGCTGTTGCTATACGCGGGTTGCGTAAATTACCTGTATATATTTGTTAGAAATAATAATAAAAAAAACAGTTCAACAGTTAACAGTTAAAAAACAGTTAGATGTCACTGAGTTTTCGGAAAGGCTATTCTTGCAATTTTTGGCACTTAAAAAGGTCACCTAGCAATTTCGGATGAGCAAATGGTTCGTTGGGACGTTTTTAGAAGTTGGCGTCCAGCTAGCAATTTCTGAAGGCTTCAAGTTTCAGCTAAGACATCCAAACAGATCAAATTCTTCTAGGTGATAAAAACACATGATCTCTTTAGACAGTCTTTAAACATTACAAGGAGCCTATAAACGCCTCTCAGACGTTTTCGACTCAATCTGCTCGTTGGGTGCCCCTGTATCACTTTCACAATTCCACACAACTCAGTCGAGTTACTCGACAACACCGACAACATGACCTCAGATAATTACTGACCTGGGTAACTACTTGGTGTAGGCACTCACATAGTGGTTCGAGAGGACTACTATGTAAGCGTATTTTGAAGTACGTTTTTAGGTTAAGTGGGGGGTCTCCCAGTCATTTTTAGGTTACTGGATATTTCAAGAATTGATTTAAGGATGGGTGATGTAAATGAATATTTCAAGAATTGATTAAAGGGTAGGTGAGGGGGTAAAGATTTCAAAAAAAAGATTGATTTTTTGAAAAAAAATATACTAAAGGATTAGAAAGAAATGGAAGGTCTAACAATTCAAGAATTTATTGAAAATGGTATACTTAAATTTAAGTATTTTAATGAAAAAGAATTGGAAATTGGTGATTTCATTGAATCAATGAATAAGGATTTGTTAAAAGTAATATCAAAAAATTATGGTTTTTTAGATAAAGATAGTCTGGTCGATATTAAAATTATATATTTTGGTAAGAACGACGGCGAAATGTTTATCTACTATTGGGAAGATGATGAAATAGATTTTGATAAGGGGGTTATAATATTTGATGAAATTTCTGAGTTATTAATAGATAATGCAAATGCTAGTTATGAAAGGTATCAAAAACAAAAATATTTTATGGACATTTATAATGATGATGAAGATGATGATTATTATGCAAATAGTATGAATGATTTTATTATTGATTCAATTAAAATCACATTATACAAAGATGCACATAAGGTATTACACAAAAAGAAATTTTATAATGATTTGCATAATGATTTAATGGAAGTAGCATGGAATCCCATTAGAGTTTTAGATTGGTGTATTGATTTTGAAGAGTTGAGAGATTTGAAAAAAAGATGGGGTATTGATTTATAAGGATAGGTAATATACATAAAAGATTAGTTATGGATAAATTAAGAGATTTATATACTTATGAACTAAAAATAATAGCGAAAGATCTAGAAATCAAAGGAAGAGCAAAAATGAGTAAAAAAGAGCTAATTAGCGAGATTAAAAATTTCAAAGATGAGGAAATTACTCATTTAATTGAAAAAGTTATTTCTATTAGCAGAATTATTTGTGATCATAAAAAAAATAAAAAATTTTGTAGTGAATGTAATGGACATAATTGTATGCATAATAAATATAAATATCGATGTAAGGAATGTGGGGGATCACAAATATGTGAACATAATAAACAAAAACAACAATGTACAGAATGTGGAGGATCACAAATATGTGAACACCATAAACAAAAAACTTATTGTAAAAAATGTCGTATACATAAGAAATTGATTTAAAGTAAAATATAAAAAATGGTAGAAAGATGGGCATAATTATGTTATATAACCTAATTAATGGTTACATAACAAAAAATTTATCTAAATCTTAAACTAAAAGTTATTGGCAATCCCCTTAAATCAAGTTTTTTCCATTCATTGTCTAAGATAGTTAAATCGAAGTGGTTTATGAGACTCTCATATTTTTGAACCGGAATTGCTGGATAATCCTTTGAGGGTATGTTTGCAAGTAGGTTTGATGGCGTGAGTTTCACAAGTTCTCCATATTTGGTGATATTCATATATGACGACTTATTATCCACTATACTACACATAAGTCTCAAAGGTTCCCTAACCCGCATATTTATGGGGTATAATTTACCAGGATTTATAACTTCAGGCACTCCTAAACCAACCGCAAACCCTCTCGTAAGTTTAACTTTGGTGTTCTTATTTGAATAAAGATAGTCAACAGTATCAGTCTCAATTATTGTTATTTTTTCCACTTCAGGATCATTAAGAAAGATCGATTGAATATCACGCAACGAATATGTACCGGGTTGAATTATTATGAAGACCCGATTTTTATCATTTAATAATGTCTGTTGGTCCTTGAAATTAATCAATCTTTTGGTTTGTATATTACAATCCAGGAGCTGTATCTCACGAAGATTTTTCAGCGGCGGATCTAAATAAATTCTAGTTTCTGAATGGCACATTGTAATACTGAACATTTTTGTTTTGATTACATTAAACTCATCTTTAAATTGATCATGGCTTGAATAATCAAAACATTAACGAAATAAAAACCAAGATAATAATCCCCCGGTAAATATTAAAACAATAAGATTATTTTGATGAGAAGATGTTTCTATATTAATAACTTCATCTGTTTTGTTTTGTTCTTCGTCATTGTTTAATTTAGGGTTCTTTGGTTGAGTATTGGTATTTGATAAAACTTTTGATGTTCCTAAACTATTAGGTATTCCAACAGTTTTTGTCTCAACATTTATTGAATTATTTACTCCAAAGGTCATATCTTCTGTTACCTTTTTCAAATCATTATTGTACCCAATAATGCTTTCTGTATTTATTATTAAATTGCTTGGCATTAACCAAACACCAGGGGCTATAGCTAAATCCAGGCGAGATTTTGATTCTTGCACAGCTGTTTGATATCTTTGAATTGATTTGGATATGTCATTTTCAATCACAGAACTTTCAAATAAAGATATAAAGTTTTCTTGGGTTTCAAAACCACCACCCCCCTTACTAACAATTGAAGTTCTAGTATTAACTTGTGAGCCTAAAACACAATAAACAAAAGCTTCAATCGATCTATTTATTCTTCCCAATCCCGCCTTTGTTAATCCATATCCAGATTCTGGTATAAACCATGAATATTGAAAATCAACGAAATGATCATTTCGTAGCATGGATATTAAATTTCCATCAATTTTCTTTCCCCCATCATCAGAAAATCTATTTGCTCTGCTTGGCCAAATATTAGCATCAGGATCGTAATTTCTTATAATCCTAACATTTTGGTTTTTACCACCTTTTGCTTGCGCATCAAAGCTGCCAGGAATGCTTTCGCGGTCTACGTATCCTTTTCCATAATCAATAAATACATCTCCGACACCATGATTTGCGCCCCCTTTCCATCTAAAATCAGCTAACGGTTTATTCAACCCCTTGTAATCTTGATTATTACTTAAACTAAATTCCCCACATAAACGATTATAAGCATTTTTGTTGTATGGGTTATTTTTTGAAGAAAAAGTTTTTTCGTCGGGTAATGGCACGTTTAATTCATATAATATTCTTCTGATGGTAAAGTATACGTGAAATACAAAAAAACTTTTAATAACTTTTGGGTAACTAAAACTATCATTTAAACTTACACCGCATCCAGATGTGGCGCACCAAACCGCCATGTTTAATTGTTGTGGCCAGTGATTAATATTTGGTTTACTCAACCAAGCTCTAGCTTCTTTTCCACTAGTAAGCCCCACAGTTTGATTTTTAAAAACATTTTTCATTGGTGCAGTGAAACTATCTTTTTCTGAAACAAAAATATCTAAGATTATTAACATTTTTGTTACATCATTTGCAAATTCATCGAATCTAACCCCGGGTATTGGATATGTTTTGTTTGTAAATGATAAACATTTTGGAAATGAACTATGCTTAACTTTAATTTCTAACCCCAAATCTTCCCATAATAACTTTTTCAAATTATTAGAAAGATTTGCAGTCCAAGTTTTCCCAGAAGGATCATCATCGGACATAATTGTTGTTCCATTAACTTTCCATTTAATATACCCACCAAATGGATCATTTACAAATGTAAATTTATTGAGATTCGCGTTTGGATATCGAGTTCTGAAATCATCAAATAACATCTTAATTCTTTTTGTATCAAATAACTAGATCTTTAAATTTGAAAGAATTAAGATGTAAATTCTCTTCTAATACCAGCAAAACAATTACAACCGACATCAGTTTTTTCAAATGAAATCTTTAATGTGTTGTATCGGGATGAGATATCACCGGCTATGTCGGACCTGTTAATTCTTTTAATAGATCTTCTCGAACTTTTTTCCTGATTATGGACATATCGAAGTTTTTTTGATTTTCTTTTCTTAATTTTTGCCTAACTTCTTGTTTTAGTTTTTCAAACTTTTCAGATTCTGATAAAATTATAGAAAATTCTTCATCTGATATTTTCCCATCTTTGAAAGCTTTAGAAACCAAATCATTAATTGTGTTTAGTTTTGATTTTGCAATAGATGCTGTTTTTTCGTGTTTACTAACTTTTTTTGAAAGACTTTTTGAAGCATAACCAAAACAAACAGATATTCCTCCAAAAATACCACCTACTACACCTAAAGGCACACCAACAACAGCACCAAAACCAGTAAGAGATGTACTAAGCCCGCTTGCTGATAAGATAACTGATAATAAACCTCCACAAATACTTATTTTTGTAAATACGAGTCTGGCTCTATTATATTTTTTTCTTACTTCTTCGTAATGTTTGATTTCTTTTTCGAGATTTTGTAATACTTCACCAGATTTTTGTAATCTGAAATTATTAGGATCTGTATTTTGTAAAACAGGATAAAGTCCGTTATTATTAGTATGCGAATAAGTATTTCCGTTGTAATCTGTCATATACTTTTTACTGAAAAATGTGTTATCTTTAGATCTTAGTTTCGTTTTTTCTTTATATTTTCCACAAAATATAGAACCACAGCCATTATTAATAACCAGGCATTCTTTCCTAAAAATCCAATAACCTCGCCCGCTGTTTTGAAAAGAAAGCTAACTATTGCTCCAACCATTCCTGGTAATATTTCACCTAGTTTTTTACCAATAGTTTTTAATCCATTACCCAAACCTTTACCTAATGTTGTTAGACCTTTAGAAAGATTAGAAACTATAACTCCAATTACTAAACCAGCTGCGCTTAAAATAGCAAATACTGTAAATCCATACTTTTTGAAGATATACTTTATTCGCTCTCTCAAAGACATTGTTTCTTGGATTCTTTCTCTTTCAGCAACATCGTTTGCTATATCTTCATCGTTTTCTATAACTTCTGCATTTAAATTTTCAATCTCCACCTCTTCTTCTGTTGTTTTATTGGGTTTATTATCAAGGATTTTTTTTCTTTCTAGCCTCTCATTTTGTTTTTCTTTTTTATTCGCAATTTCTAAATTGATTCGCTCAACTATTTCTCCTCTAGTTGAACCCAAGGCATCTTTTAATTTTCCAGGTTTTAGTTTTTCCATTAATTTTCCCGTTTTTTTATCATATCTTCTAAAATCATCATCATTAGCCGTATAAACATATATTCCGTCAGATGGGCCTTTAACTGCTGGTAATTCTATACCAGTACTAGTACGCTGGAAAAATGAAACAAATCGTTTTAATTTTGATTCTGGTCGTACTTTTTTTATTTCATATTCTGCTCCTTCGAATTCTTTTTGTTTATTTCCTAATAAGGAGGTTTTTTCATTGGGTGAATTTTCTTGCTCTTCATCTTCACCATCATAAGCGGGATTTGTAAAATAACTAGTAGATGTGGATGCTTTTGGGTTTTTATATTTTTCTTCATCCAAATCATCTTCATCGTCATAATTACCAGCATCATCAGTTTCTTTTGGTAAATCTTTCATTGGTATATATTCTGCCATGATTTTTTACTCATCAGTAAGAAATCTTTAGATTACCTAGATTTGAAAATAATAGTAAAATTGATTTAAAAGATAAAAGGAATATATAAAAAGAAATAAAATGATGAACGAAACTACACAATTAATAGATATTAATACTTATAAACCTAAAGAAAGCATGATCTTTTCTAAACCAATTGTTGGCGAAATTCCTAAAAGTAAACCAAAGGTTGAATTTAAGAGAATTAAAATTTTTACAAAAAATGATGATGGAACAGAAGGAGAACTTGTTATTCCAATCGGTAATTTATATTCTTTTGGTGTTTCTACAAACACAAGTCAAGAAACAGGAGCAATTACAGGATATGTGTTTCCATTATGTTTATGGAGTGGAAGCAGTCCAACACCAGAAGAAGAAAAATGGATTGATTTATTCGATGAAATAGTTGATAATTGCATTGATCATTTGCTTATTAATAGATCAAAAATTGGTAAATTTGAGTTGGAAAGAAATGAGCTTGAAAAACAAAAAGGAGGTTTAAATCCTCTATATTGGAAGTTGGAAAAATCTTCAATGGTTAGAGTTCCAGATAGAGGTCCAACTTTATATGCAAAATTAATTTGGGATAAAAAACAAGACCAAATTTTAACTAAGTTTTATAACTCTAAAAATGATAAGTTAATTGATCCATTAAAATTATTAAATAAGGGTTGTCGAGTCGAAGAAGCCGTCGTAAAAATTGAATCAATATTTATTGGTTCTTGTATTGCGCTTCAAGTAAAACTTTATGAAGCAGTTGTAGAAACAAACAAAGAAATGAAAAGATTAACTAAACTTAGATGCTTAACTATTTCGGATAGTAAATCTGCGGCTGAAGAAATGGAAAAATCTGAATATGAATATGAAGAAGATTCTGATGATGGGAGTCTCATGTAAACCAAAATAATAAATATACTTGTGTTATATAACAAAATTACTGGTTACATAACAAAATAATAATTTATAATAATTTACTGACCGCGTAACCTAAACCTAACATTCCAGCCCCAACATATACCATTTCTCCTGTCTTTTGACTATCGCTTGGTTTGTAATAATCAGAGAATTTGGGTTCTTGCATTTGTGAGTACAATTCAAAAGCTTGGTTTGTAGCCGAAATATTTTTTGA
Source organism: Ricordea florida (assembly GCA_949710005.1). Taxonomy (NCBI): domain Eukaryota; kingdom Metazoa; phylum Cnidaria; class Anthozoa; order Corallimorpharia; family Ricordeidae; genus Ricordea; species Ricordea florida. The sequence continues at coordinate 10,928,571 of OX453276.1, read as the reverse complement.
TGCTTGATATTTTTCATCTTTTTTCTTCAATTTCCAATCAATCATTTTTTGTCTTTTTTCCTGATATTCTGCGTAATCTTTTTGATATTTTTCTAGTGCTTTATCGTGTCGTATTTTTTCTGTATCCACATTATGTCCAGATAAATATTTTGCAAGAATATTTCCGCCAGTAAATGCTGTTGCATTCAATATTGCCCCTATCGCCATCATTGCTATTGTTGCCATTTTATTTTGGTAAAATCTTTTGTTCCTCTAAATATGTTTTTAGATACATACTTCCAGATAATACAACCACCCATTTTGCATAATTTGTAATACTTGAGGATGGGTCGTTCAAAAATGATTCTTTCATTACTTTTTTAGCTACATAACCAACTCCAGCCCCCAATCCAATAAGTACCGCTGAATCAGTTACAGTTTTCACAAGTTTGTTTTCAGTTGCCATAATTTTTTACTACATCATTAAGAAACTTTTAAATATCTTTATGTAGTAAAAAAAAATATAATTATTCCATTCCTAAAGATTTTGGGGTTACAGAAAATGGTATCTTTTTTGGTTGTGGTAATTGGGGAACTTGTGATAAATCAGCTATCCTATTAGAATATTCAACCCTAGCTTTTTCCTTATATCTCATAAAAAGATCAAATGCTGTAAACCCCAATCCAACAACAGATAAAACAGTAGTAAAAGATAACCCTGGCAGCCATGATTTATATTCATTATTTATCTTTTCTTGATTATACTCTCTTTCTGTATTTTCATTTCGTTTCATTTCCCTAGCTAATGCGTCTTTAGCTTTTTTATTATATTCAGCTAATTTTTTCCCAGCTGCTACTTTTTTAGGATCTTTCTCTTTCTTTTTAGTATCTTTATTTTCAGGTGCAGGATCCGCCGTAATTTGTTCTACTTCAGATTGTTCAGACATTGTTATTTAGATGCTACAAACAAGTTTTTAGATCTGTTTAATATACTGTATCAACACCTTCAGTAGATTGCTTAGTTTCCTGATCAGTTGTGTTAGAATTTGCTGGTTTTTCACTTGTAACTTGTTGATTTTTGTTGAATTTGATGTGTTTAGCTACTTGAAATAGACCGCTAGCAAGTGCTGCCAACCTTCCTGCTTTCAATGCTAAGAGACCTACAATGTTTGTTAATTCACGATTTACCAAATCATCATTCTTCAAATCATTGCAAAGAGCTTCTATATCATCCACAGGAACTAAATATGAAATAAGTTTGGAAACTAATTGAAGTGATGAATCTACTAATCCGCCATTAATTTTCTTACCCATTACTGCTTGATAACGATTAAAATATTTTTCTACATCGCGTTCCGATAATTTTTTTATATCACCCAGACTCATTTCAACCCCCAAATATTCCTTTGTTGTTCCTAAGGCTGCGAGAATGGCAAGTGATTCTTGTTTTATTTCAAGATCCTCACTTTTTCCAGATCCTCCCTCCGGTCGGTCAGTTTTTTCTGTTCCTCCCTGTGTTTGGTCAATGTAATCTTCAATATTAGACATCTTTTGTTAAATCACTTCTGGAATCTCTAAATAGCAATTAAATGGATATCGCAAACTCAAACATAACCTAGAATATTTTTCTGTTTTCAGGAGATGAATAAACTTTTTACCCAATTCATAATCCAAATCACCGCCGTAATCCTCGAAAAACATTTTCATGCCTTTCTGTGAAGGATTATGAAAAGTAACAACGCAGGCCACATTTTCTCGGAATGGTTTTGCTATTGATGTTAATTGCTGAGTTAGAACCCACATTGATAAGCCGTGATGCCTCCCGGAGAATGCTAAATCTATAAATTTATTAGATCTTTTCTTCAGATCGGTGGATACGGCGCAATCATCTAAAATTATTAATGTATTTGTTCCAGAGAATAAAGTTTGACAATCAGTTAACAATTCATTAATCTCATCAACGTTACTGGCATCTGGCGATAGTACATAGAAATGTTTATCTTTATTAGCAAAATTATGATAGGTTTTATTTTTAGCATAAGTTGGGCATATTAAAACAATATATTCAAAAACTTTTCGGAAAGGACCGCGGAGCTGTTCAATTAAGTACTTTGTTTTTCCACAATTTGTGGGTCCTGTTATAATACAATGAAATGGTATTTTATCTCGTAAATCTTCCATAATTTTTTGTATCATAACATTATGTTTTTAGATTCTCAGTACTTAATTGATCTCAAACTTGAATTCATAATCTCCAGCATTGCATCTGCTACAACAAACATATGACAAGTTACGGTTCCAGATCCGCTTTGTTTCCTTTTAATTTCTATTTTTACGCCATCATGCGTATTATTTAGAGCAAGTCCACCACCATGAATACCATTATCTGGATGAGTTCTAGTATCAACCCAAAGAGCAAACTTATCCGCGTAAAATTCTTTTTCTTTCAATGAAATTTGTAAACCATCATCCCTATGATATCTTTTTTTCACGGATTCCCAAAGATCGGATGGAATCATTCCCCTAGAGTATATTCTATTTGGTACACCATCAACATCAATTTCAACGGAAGATATACCGGGATTATAAAAATTTTCTGAATCCCTTGCTCCTGCAGCTTGAGGTAATAAAAACAAAAACAATATTCCTGTCATTGATCTTCTCGGTAAATTAATATGCTGATTAATAACACCATCACCACCAATTGAAAATGTAAAAGTTTTGTGTAAGGTAATATTTTCATAAAAAAATCCTTTACCAACTTGATATGTTGATTGCGCCTCGCGCGCCAAGTATTCGCTTGAAATTGAAGAATATTCTAACTCCAAGTTTTTGATTGAATATGATGGTGCTTTTGCTGTATCAGAATAAATAAGAATATTACTAATTGGGGCAAGTGTAATCTCAAATATTAGATGATTTTCCAATGCTTTTGGGTAAAAAACTCCATGATCTTTTAGAATCGGATGGTTTAATGGTATTCTATACTTTGTACCGTGAACATTAGCTAGAGCAACTTCTTTTACATCTTGTGTTTTTGCATCGCCAGCTTTTGTTCTGAGTTTTCTAATATTTAGAGAAGAAATACCTTGTTTTAACTTATCTTCTCGCTCTTCTTCTGTTAAAAATAAATCATGATATGTTTGAAATAGATCATATCTTTGCGTATCTTGCAATGTTTCTCCTCCAAAAAGAACTTTTAATCTGGTTACAAGATTGGCCGACAAATTATTAACAACCGTATTATTTGCATGGCCCTCAACATCTAAATCAAATAGAAGAGATACACTTCCGGGCACAATCACTAAATTCTCGGCGAGTTTTGGAATATTTATGTATAATGTTTCTCCGGAGCTGGCTGTGGATGGATTTAGAGTAATTCGATTTAATGTTGATTCTGCTTTCAAACCAAAGGGTTCTTTTGGAATTCTGTTTGGATTAATTTTTTCAGACGTCATTGTAATTTATAAGATACTTTGGTTAACCTTTAAACCTGTGTTGCTCTATTTTCTAACTTGTCAATATGTTTTAATAAACCTTCTCTCGCCTCGGGAATTAAAAGCATAATATTAAAAATTTTATCGCCATCTTCCATATATAGAATTTTTTTTCTAATAATTTTTTTCATAAGATTAATTTGATATTCGCTAAATTTTATTTTTTCTTCCTCATCTACCATTTTAATTTATAAGATACTTTTGTTAATCTTAAAATGAGTTCTACTTTGTCAAAAATATATTATTCAACCGAGGGATATTGGAAAGGATATTCTGCAATTCCTAAATTAGCTGAGAGGGCTAGAGTAAGTGAAAATGAGGCAAAACAATGGTTACAGAAACAAGCAATATGGCAAATCTATCTTTCAGCTCCAAAGTATATACCCAGACCACATTGGACTGTGGATAAACCAAATCAGATTCACCAAGCAGATTTATTATTTTTACCGCATGATATAGTTAGAAGAAAAACATATAAATATGCGTTAGTTGTGGTTGATATCGCCTCGAGATATAAAGATGCGGAGCCATTAACCTCAAAAGAAAGTCGAGAGATATCAGAAGCTTTTACAAAAATATATTCTAGAAGATTAAAATACCCAAAAACATTAATGGTTGATCCTGGGAAAGAATTTATGGGTGAAGTTAGTAAACTCATGAATTACCATAATGTGAGAATACAAAGAAGTGAAGCTGGTAATCATAGAGCCCAAGCATTTGTGGAAAACGCAAACAAAATATTGGGGGAAAGATTATTTAGTCATCAATATGCACAGGAAATGATCGGCGTAGCCGGGCCTTCAGGTCTTAATGATGGGCGATCAAGAGTATGGGTGAAAAGATTACCAGCTATTCTAAAAACTTTGAATAATACAAAAAAGAGAATAACCGGTAAAGAGCCTGATGAGGCTATAAAAACGAAAGAGGTGAATATTGAAACTAAAAATTACAAACGTGTGGTGGGTCTTGATGAGGTTAGACTACCAACTGAAGTTAGTGTTAGATATTTATTATCTCCGGGTGAACTTGAAGGTGGGGAAAGAAGAAGAGCCACAGATCCCATTTGGAGCATAAAAATTTATTATATTTCTGGAAGTAGAATTTCTCCTAATCAGCCGGTTTTATACTTTTTACAAGACGGCCCAAGGCGAGGTTTTGTGCGTGAAGAATTACAGGTTATTCCGTATGATACAGAGTTACCCCCTAATTCTGTTTTAAAATGATCTAATATAATGGTTTTGTGTGAATTCCATCCTCATAAACCCATCTTTTATCATAATATGCATTCAATCCCTTTTTAATTTGTGTATATGTCACAATTTGGTTGTCATTGACTCTAAATCCTGTATTTTGTGACATATCAATTGACCCTTTCAAAGCTGACATGTATCTATCCCAGTTCATTTCGTTTTGTCTATGAATTGTACCTTTACAACTATACTTTGCTTTTCCTTTCTCATCCTCTGTATAATAACATTTTGATGAAAGAGCAATCATTCTTATACCATCAAACTCCTTTTTGAAAAGCCCGGGGGTCTTATCGTGATATTTCGATGTTGAAAGGAATTTTTCTTTTCCCCCATTAAAGTATTCTTTTCTCATTTCGGGTTTTATAATATCATCCAAATTTTCGGCTGAAATTGCCATGTACATTGAATCTGTATCCATTTGTATCAACTCAAAATCCTTTCTATCTACATATTTATCTAGAAAATCGTAATAGAATTCCAACATTCTTAATTTTGCTAGCTGATACACCGCGATGCCGCATTGATAGGGCCTGTCTATTTTTATTAATCTTTTTCGTTTTATTATTTCATATGTGTCATTTATTTCATTAAGATCCTCAAAGAAAGCAGATCTTAGGGCTTTTTCAACCTCTTCCTCATCCTTTGTATACCTTGTAATATTATGTTTTTCTTTATCTTCTATCATTTTCCCATAGAAAGAATTTCCCCTAAGTTTATTAGTGTCGGCTAATTCTTTACAACCTTTGTACTTTGGTTTTAATTTTTCAATCAATACTTTGATATCTTTATTTTCTTCAATAACTTTAAATATATCAGGAAATTGGTTTAATTCATTGGTAATTTTCACTACATCATCAATCTTGTTTTCTTCAAAAGCTTTACTTAGTTTTTCCAATAAAACCTCAATATCTCCATCTCTTCTTGCATCTGCCACCTCTTTTGGAAAAAATCCAAAGGGCCTTCCCGATTCATACTTTAAAATATTATGGATGGCGGTAATCTCCAAACCATGATTAAGATACCATTTTATCATAGGTGTATATAAAAATATCTTTTTTGCCTTGGTAACACCAAGTAATTTTTTATTGTCTTTTAGATGTTTTCTTCCTGTAGCTCTTTGATATTCTTTCATGTGCTCTGGTACTAAATATTCAGGAACGGAGTCTACAATAAATAAGGGGGAGAACTCTTCAAACTTTTCTTTTAGGTGGTCAGGTACATGGATATCAACTTGACAAAACCCGAAAAGATTACCAGCAAGAATCGCTTTGCAAATCTTCTTAATAAATTTAGGATCTGATGGATTTTCAATCTCAATGCATTTTTCTTTTCCGCATGGCATTTCTTGTCCAGAACAGTATAGATATAAACCATTTGCGTCATAACCAACAATTCTCACACATTTTTTCGGGTTTTTATATTTATGAGGGTGAATTGTTGTTTTTTCTGCCTCCGCATATCTCATAAATAAAATACTAGGACCTCCAACCATACCCGTTTTCAATAGTTTATAATTCTTGTTTTTGTCGCATATTTTACAATCTTTTCTTATTTTGTAGCATTTTTTGCAAAACTCGTTATTACAAATTTTATTGCATCTATGAATACAGTATTGTCCTGGGGCGTATAATTCAGGATCACCTTTCTTCTTCATTTTTTGATATTTATTTAGAACAGCCCTCATTGATACGCCTGGGATGGAAACGGCATCTTTTAATATATCAATTTCATCTGGATAATATAAACGCCTTGTTTTTTCAAGGGCTTCTAGAAAGGGAATAACATCATTCAAATTATACTCTTTCAACCAGTCTAACATTGTAACACAGCCCCTCTTTTCGAATTCGAGCAAATATTCTTCATATTCTTCTTTGGAAATGTTTTTCTTTTTCAAACTAGAGTAAAAATCTTCATATTTCACAGGTCCAACTAAGGAAAGCTTATCATAACCGTCCAATTTTTCATAAGGAAGTTTAAGTTTTTTGGCTTCACAATTGTTTGCTTTGCACCAATTATCAAAAGAAACTCCAGGCGCAAGGTAGGACATTATATCCAAGAATTTGAAATGCGGTGTTGATAAAAACATATACCTATTCTGTTTCTTTGCAATAAAAATATCCTTAGTTCTATCGGTCATGTGTTTTATAAAATGTCTTTTAATCAAATTGATATCATATTTTCCACTATTAAACCCCAAAACAGGTACTTGATTACACCATTCTTCATATTTTTGTAAAACATGTTTTTGTAAAGAATCTTGATCAGGTAGCGGGTATTCTTCTCTAACCTTTTCTACTATAATTTTTCTTATTTCCTCCAATTTTTCAACGAATTCTTTTATAAGCTCATCAGGGTTTTGGTTGTAAAGAAAAACGGGTTTGTTTGTTAAATTATCGATTATTGCAACACTAACTGGAATGTGGGTATGGGTGAAAATTAAATCATCGGTAATCTTTTTATCTTCTTTTTGTAATAGTCCCTCAAAATCGTAATCAATAAAATAGGGGTATGGATTAAATTTCTTTTTGAACCATATATTGAGTAATTCAGGATTTTCGCACTCCCAAACCGATACTACATTATAACCCAAGCTTTTTATCCTATTTTCTCTTTCAATAGTTTCATTATATTTAATTTTGTCGGTTGTTAAACACGGACACCCATGCCATTTACAACCATAAAACTCAAAAACAGTATTTGTCTCAGGTTCGTATCCATCAAACAAAATCTCATTCCCCCTTTCATCCCTATAACACCTTTCACCACCATGACCACAAAGCCCATGATGAATATGTTTACCTATAATTTTAGATTGGTTTTCTATCCACCTACACGCTTTATAACTAAAATTTATTTTACCCCCATAAAAAACTTTTTCAGATTCATTCATGATGTGTTTTATCTTTTCTCCTGTGCATAATATTTTTGTCTTTCCTCCTGTACATGTTTCATTGGTAAAATGCCTTTTTAAATCTTCGTGCCTGGTAAATTTTTGTTTACATCCTTGGCATACCCAGTTTTGAGCAAGAAGGTCTAGATTTTTAATGAAAAAACCATGATTATTATAAAGACCTAAATTTAAAGTTGGAAAATTATCTTTGAAATTGTTTTTCCCAAACACCAGTTTCCAAACTTTAAAATTTGATATATCTTTCTGCTCATAAACCCGGATATTTATGGAAAAAACTTTTGAAATTTTCTCAAAATCAACCAATTTTGTTGATCTAACATCTTCTCTTTTTAGTTTTTTGTTGCCATAAAAAGTTCTAGCTAAATTTAGGGCTTGTTTCTCTATGCGTTTTTCAGGATTTTGTTTACCAGCAATAATATTCATGAGAATAGCTAAACACCTCCATACACAGAGATTATCATCTTTATCATCTACGGAATAAATACATCTTTTCTTTCGTAATTCATCGGGTAATCTTCCGCACCCAACTAAAGGTTGTCTGGTATTAATAACTTTTATTTGTACTTCTCTAAACTCAACTCCGCCCTCATTAACACCTGGTTTATTAATTTTCTTTTCTGGGGGTAAATATGCTCTCATCCAAGCATCTCCTTCTAAACTCAATCTCTCACCCTCACACCTCTCTATATATTTTTTTATTTCTGAAAGGGAGTTAAAAGTTCCTCCGCTTCTAAATGTATGTACGTGATAAGCTATTTCTCCATTTCCTCTTTGAATCAAAGCAATAAAACTAAAAACAATTCTTACCCCCATTTCTATTTGGGGTTCCAATTCATTATAAATTGTTTCTGTCAAATCATTATTTAGATTTCTCCTAATCCGAAAAATATTTCTATTTATCTCTTCTATATTACGAATTGGAGGTGGATTTGTTGAAAATATTTTGAGGATTATTGTTCTTCTCCTTTTAGTTTTCTCCTTCAATTCATCTCTCACACTATCAGATATGGATACTTTTCTTTTAGTTTGAGTTTTAGTGGTGGTATTGTTAATTTTTATGATATTTTCATTTGTTAATTCTTCAAGCATTTTGAGAAACTTATCTTTATCCATTACCTCAAATGAATAATTCCCCCAATCGAAATTTTGTCTTGATCTTTTATTGGGTTTTATAAAAGTAGGTGCTAATTTTCTTTTCCTTTTATGTTTTGCGCCTTCTTTTTCATAATTTCTTTCATTGGGAGTTTCAAAAACAAGTTCTGGTCTATTACCTAAAGCGAAAATGAGTTGATTTCTGGTCATGCTTTTATAATCTTTAATACCAAAATCTCTTGCTACATTTTTTAATTGTCTATCAGTAAGTATTTCCGTCACGTTAATTCTTAAACCCGGAATATTATTCAAGGCCTCGATAAGTTGAGACCTAACCATTAAGTAGGGTTTTGTAACACCATTTTCCTTGGCTATTTTTTTTAGTTGATCAACATTTAATTTATCCATAGTTGCTCTATATGATTATTTCTTTCTAATCCTTTAGTATATTTTTTTTCAAAAAATCAATCTTTTTTTTGAAATCTTTACCCCCTCACCTATCCTTTAATCAATTCTTGAAATATTCATTTACATCACCCATCCTTAAATCAATTCTTGAAATATCCAGTAACCTAAAAATGACTGGGAGACCCCCCACTTAACCTAAAAACGTACTTCAAAATACGCTTACATAGTAGTAGAGGTCTGTGTTATAAATATAGTCGCCAAGCTTCACTTTAGCAACCTCAGCTGTACTCTAGCCGTACTCATCCCTAGCCGTACTTCAGTGTCCTTGATCATCCCTGGCTTTACCTTAGTGTCCTTAGTACATGAGTGCCTACACCAAGTAGCTATAGTTACCATCTATTATAATCCTCCCAGTCAGTCGTCGCGAACCCAAGCTTGAATTGCCCGGATTGAAATAGGACCTTGTCACGCAACATTTGTTATGTAAGCTTTGTAACCTAGTGTCATGAGAACAAATATTTTAGGAATTTTTACAGGATATTCGGACACAATTTACTAATCTCAGCTAATATTTACTCAACAATTTTCAACTATCAGTTAAAAAAAAAACTCATCGTTTCCAGGACCGCAAATGACCCCGGACCGCAAATGATCCCGACTAAAAAATAAGGAATGGCATGGATGATAAAAAAGTATAGATAAGGAATTGGCGTGAATACCAATTATTGTTATAAAAACCATCTTAAATCATGGCTCAGAACTAGCATCTTTTCCACACGTTCGGCTGAACTTTTTTATTTCAACGGGCAATCGATGAAATCAACTGCGGAAATTAAAGTTATTTTGTTGGAATTAGCGCCATTTACGTAATTTGTTTCTGTTTTATCTTGATGATTTAATTGTAACCGCAGACCGGAAGCGATTTCATATCTGTGCAATTGAACGTCAGTCAATTAACTTTAAGTGACAGGGATCGGAAATAGAAAGTCGTGTACAACCAATGGGAGTAGGCTTATTACAGTCCGTGAAAGCCTTTATTGTAATAAAAGAGTACGCGTGTTTTGTGAGTAGAGTGAAGCCTTGTGATCGATGTCGTAGAAGGAATACAAAAATCTGAAGAAAACAATAACAAGTGTGGTTTTATGCGTCTAGCGAGCGAGAGATTTATTGGGATGCCGAGATTCATCAGTTGTGTTGGCAGCAATTGAGTAATTCCCAACAATTTTTTACAGCTATCATATTATGTGTGTATTTTGATTTTCCGAGTAGTATGAATGGACAACTTATAATAGGCACTTTTTTGGAAGAATTTGCATCAATTTTTTTTCCAGAGCTAATGTAGAAAAAATAATCCAGGAAAAACTCCATACCTAAATTTTCACGCCTAACCACACCTAGCCAAAAACAAAATGCTTCCATGGAAGAACTAACAAAAGAGTAGTATCCTCCGCAGCCGTTATTAGGATCGTCACGCAACGCTTCAACCCCACTAACGGTGGGGGAGACGCGTTGCGTGACGATCCTAATAACGGTTGCGGAGGAGACTAACAAAAGGGGGACTATAAACAATAAACTGGATAACTTTGGATAAAACAAAAATGGATTCGAGGTGGATTAGGGTAAAACTGGATAATACTGGATAAAACCAAACTGGATTCGTGGTGAATAAAACCAAACTGGATAGCTTTGGATAAAACCAAAATGAATTCGAGATGGATTGAGGGTTAAACTGGATAAAAGGGAACAAAACCAAACTGGATAAAACTGGATAAAACCAAAATGGATTAGTGGTGGATAAAACCAAACTGGATAGCTTTGGATAAAACCAAATGAAAATGGATTCGAGATGGATTAGGGTTAAATTGGATAAAAGTGGATAAGACCAAACTGGATAAAACTGAATAAACCCAAACTGGATAAAACTGGATGACAGTAGATAAAACCATACTGGATAACCTTGGATAAAACCAAACTGGATTCGAGATATGAATTAGGATAACACTGGTTAAGACTGGATAAAACTAAAATGGATTCGAAATGGATGAGTGAAAGTGGATTTGAGGTGGATAAACAAAGGGGATGATGGCTGGAGTAAGTGAAAGGGGATGATGGCTGTAGTAAGTGAAAGTAGTTATGGATGGATTAAGTGAAAGTGGATGAGGTGATGGATAAACAAAGGAGATTCAAGATGGATTAAAATAAAACTAGATAAACCTTATTAACTAGATTAGCACCGGATAACCGAAAACTGGTTTACTCTGGACAAACTAAAGAAAAGGCATTCAATCCATTTTCGAAGACAAAATATACTATTAATATACTAATACTATACTAAATATTCATACTAATTTTTTGTAAACCAGAACATCCATGCCAACTTCAAGAGTTTTAAGATCATAGTACCGTTCAACTTCAAGAGTTATTAGATCATACTACCATTCAACTTCAAGAGTTATTAGATCATACTACCAGTCAACTTCAAGAGTTATTAGATCATACTACCAATCAACTGCAAGAGTTATTAGATCATACTACCATTCAACTTCAAGAGTTATTAGATCATACTACCAGTCAACTTCAAGAGTTATTAGATCATACTACCAATCAACTGCAAGAGTTATTAGATCATACTACCATTCAACTTCAAGAGTTATTAGATCATACTACCAATCAACTGCAAGAGTTATTAGATCATACTACCATTCAACTTCAAGAGTTATTAGATCATACTACCAATCAACTTCAAGAGTGATTAGATCATACTACCAATCAACTTCAAGAGTTATTAGATCATACTACCAATCAACTTCAAGAGTGATTAGATCATACTACCAATCAACTTCAAGAATTATTAGATCATACTATCAGAAGTTATTAGATCACACTACTAACCCACTATTCCACTATTTAGAAATCGATCAACCATATTCATTAATGACATTATCAAAAATATATTATAGTACTCAACGCTACTGGAAAGGATATTTTGCAGTCAATAAATTAAAAGATGCTTCAAACGTATCCGACGACGTTGCCAGAAACTGGTTTACCAAACAAGCTATTTGACAAATATATCTTACACCACCTAAACATATTCCTAACTACCACTGGACGGTTGATAAGCCTAATAATAAAGTACATCATACCGATCTGCTGTTTCTTCCACACGATAAAGTCGACGGAAAAATATATCAATATGCGCTTGTTGTTGTGGATGTCACCTACCGCTATAAATAGGCGGAACCTTTAAAATCCAAGGATTCCGGTGAGGTCGCCGAAGCCTTAAGCAAAATTTATTCTCGTAAGTTAACTTTTCCGGAGACGCTCATGGTCGATTCCGACGAAGGGCTAACGCTCGAAACGTCAGCACCTCCTTTTTACCTTACGGTGGTATAACTTACTTAATCAACTCGTTTGATTTACCTAACTTAGATTCACTCAAGAAAGTTTCTTGAGTGAATTTAAAGGCCGAGTCACCAAATTTATGGATATCCCCTGATGAGTGGGCAACCACGAAACAGGCTTGTAGGGATAAACCTGTAGTTTGTTTGTGTGCTTTTTTTTTTTCTCCCGCAACAACTAATTCGCTCTACGTTCACGTATTGAGCACTGTTTTACGATTAATCAACTTTTACACTTTATATATATATATATATAGAAAAAGATAAAAAACAAGTTGGCTAGGCAAAAGAGATGGGTAATCCATCTTTTCCCAAGTTATTTGCCTCTGATTCACTAACACATGATTGTGCTATAATTTTTTCAGGGGGCTTCAGATTTGTCCACATAGGAGTATTGTTTACGCATTGCAAACGAGGGCAAAAATAAAACATTGTTTCGGTGACGAAATTTTGTTCAATAGGAACATTCAAGCCTTTGACGAAAACCGTTATTTCACCTTCTTTTTGTTCTTTCCTGCAGGCGCGCTCTACAACCAATCTAGCATATGAATGCAACCACGTTTATTAAACTCTTTCACGAAATAATCGTATTCTGATCTTGTGATGGTCATACCACCCTTGAGTTTGGAATAGAAACGTTCATAAGTTACGGGCCCCACGTGATTTAGTTTGTCAAAACTATCCAACCACTCATAGGGAAACACGAGTTTTTCTAATGCGCAATCCATAGACCGACACCATGCATCCAATGATAATCCAGGAGCTAAATAGTTTCCGACATCCAGGAATTTTAAATGTTCTGCGGTTAAGAACATGTAATTGTTTTCTTTCTTAGCCACCATAATTCCCCCTTGATTTTCAGTGAGTTTGATCATGTTAATATCATAACGATCACTGTTAAAACCAAGGAAAGGCACTTGATACATCCAGCGATGCGTTGCAGCTTTCACTGAAAATTGGTAAACTATCCGGATCGATTAAGGGATACATCTTAGAGACTTTAAGACTAATTTTTTTTAGAAAGTTGATGAATATCCTGAATAAAATCATGGATTAATTGATCTGGATCTTGATTCACAATGAAACTTGGTTGATTGGTTAAATTATCCGTAATGGCGACACTTACTGGTACGTGTACTTGATTGTAACTTAAATCTGGTGTTTTACCAATATCCAGTATTTTCAATATGGCTTCGAAATCATAAACGATAAAGTACGGGTAGGGAATAAACCGCTTCCCTAATTTGCGGTTTGTTGTTTCCGGTTTTTCGCATTCCCAGACAGAAATCACTCGATACCCTACAGCTTTCATGTTGTGTTCCAGGTTTATCGTTTCCAGATTTCGTTCCTTTTGTATGTCCGTCCTATCTTTTAAACACGGGTGTCCGTGCCAGCGACAACCATAGTATTGGTACACCATTGCCGATTTGGGTATGTACCCATCCATCAATATATCGGACTCCACGATCTTCAGCAAACGCTCTCCACCGTGAGAACATGAGGCATGATGAATGTGTTTCCCCAAGAGAAAATGATCTCTTGTTTTCCCGGATAGTTCGGATTGTTTTTCTATCCATTGACATCCTGTATAGCCGAATTGGTTGGTTGGAAGGATAAACACATGATCGGTCGACATTTATCCCCGGAACAAGTTAATTTGGTTTTTCCCCCTTGACATGCTTCTTCCTTGATGGGTCTTTTTAAATTCACATGCCATGTGAATCGATGATGACAGTCTGGACATTCCCAATGTTGCGTTAATATGTCTAGTTGTTTAAATAAAAACAGTGTCTGTTATATAAACCAAGTTGAATACACGGACCGTTCGAATCTTCACTGTTGAAAACTTAAGTCCAAGAAGTCAAGTCCTGATTGGGTTCAAAAAATCGGATGGTCACATTGAGCCGTTTAGCAATAATACGAAATGTTATGAATGATGAGGGAGGCACTTCATCGAGTTTGAGCTTCGGATTGCTATAGTAATCTCTTGCTAATTTTAAAGCTTCACGTGTTGTTCTTCAGGCTTATTCATCCCCTTTTAAATTTTTGGACCATACAATCACGAGACAGCGCCAGAAACATAGATTATCATTAAATTTATCCAAGGCGTCAATGCAGCTCCGTTTTGCAAGTGCTTCTAGATCTGGTAATTTGCCGCAGCCAAGGAGTGGTTCGTTGGATAATATGACTTTGGTTCGGATTTCAGTAAAAACGACTCTAACTTTGTAAACACCCAGTCGTTCGTAAATTTGAGATATGTAATTTGCCATCTGTTATTTTGGTGAAAGGTTTTCAGTGAGGGTTAAAAGGTTGATAATGGCTATGATAGTAATAAATACTTGAAATCATGTGACACACGTATCTCGATGCGGTCTATTCAGCAAGCGAGGAGTCGAAGTTATATTACTAATTCCTTTATGTCAGTTTAGGTCTTGGCATCCCTTCCCAACTGAGCTTTAAATAATTGCCACAATCAAAGTTGTCCCATAACATGTACAGCTTCAAACGCTTGACCATGGAGGACAGTGAAAACAGGCGTATTCAGACCTTGGCGATTGCCTTGGTCGTCAATGTTGTCTTCACTGCTTTAATTGTTGGCATTTTGATTTACAAGGTTCACTCTCTGGATGACAAAGTGGTTCAACTCCAGAATGATTTGAAATCTTTTTCTGGGGCAAGATCGTCCCCCACTAAGAGTCCTACGTCGATGATGCGAAGAAAAAGATCGAATACTATGAAGGGAACGACTAGTTGTGAAAGTTTTTATAGAGTATGCGTGCAACTGCTCGGACTTGGATCGGCAGCAAAGGTAATTGCTGAAACGCTTTCTGTTTTAAACGCTTCGCTCTTATGTTAATTTTTCTCACCGATTTACTTGGGTTGTAAAATTACATTTACGATTCAAATACTAACACTATATAGGCTGTTTGTCCTACGAACCTAGCGTTGTGGCCCTGCTACCACAAGCCTTCTGTGACTCGCTGTGTGAGCTTTCGAACTAGTAATACAATCGGAGGGTCATTAAGTTCCGACTCTTCTTGGGAGAACTCGGATTTGTCATATCTGTTTTTTGCCGCATCAACCTATTTTAAGACATTGGTTCCACACAACTCCTATAGCCCACTCGTCATGAAAGGGGAAACAGAAACCAACCTCAAAGAAATGAAAGATGACAGTCACGTAGTATTAATACTGCAATGAGAATGCAAGTAGGTATTTTTCGTAGTGAAACGATTGCCTACCATTTTAAAGAAATTCCCAATACAGAGGTTGCAGTTGTGATAGCAATTATTTATAATTATGTGATCTGATATCATTGCAACAGTGAAAATATATTGTAGATTTGTTTGATGTAGCAGTGATGCTCAGCATTTTATACAGAAAAGATACCAAACAATAAGTGACTGGTTCTGCAGTATTATCAGTTATCAGTGCAATTATTTGTAAATAAAGCAGTTGTCATTACTGACTTCTGAGTAGTATTTCTCTTTGCTATATTTCTTTCCTACATATATGTATTAAGTAATAACACGGTTTCGTGGGGACAGACAAGTTTCATAGCCATTTCAAAATGGGTTTTTACCTTTGAGTTCCATGTATTCCTGGGAATTACTCTCTTAGCCCCCATCCTTTTTCAACAAATCAAAAGTTAATTTAAGCCCTACTTTGCAAAATTTTGCGTAACATCTTAACCTTTTTCCTTAATGCTGTTTAAATCATTTTGATGATGTCAAATACAAATATTTAATGACAACCACAATACAGAGTTGACCTTTTACATTAGAAAACTCTATAAGGGAGAAACTAAAGTTTGTAATGCCAAAATTTTTCGTGATCTTTCGTATATATTCATTGCAAGGGCGCTGTATGTAATAACAAGTCTTTGAGGTTTTCTAAATGGCCAATACTTTCAATTATGATTTCCTGCACAAACTGTATGGACAAATAACTGCACTAGCATGATTGCCACAGGTAAGAAAATGGTAAGGGAAAAAATTCTTTAAGGTCAGTGAGAAGTCAGGGAATTTCAAATCAAGTAAGGGAAAGTTTAAGTAGGGGAAAAGTGAAATTTAAGACTACTAATTTATTTCTTGCCAATTCAGTGATGGCTAGGTGTGGTCAAGAATGTGACATGAAATTTGTTGGATTGGTAGAATTAAATGGCTGATTACCTGATTTTGGGTATCCAAGAAAATCAATCCTTCCTCCATGACCTTGTTATTTTAAGAAATTATAAATCCTTGTACACTGTATGTGAATTTCTGAAAGCATATTAAATAAATGGGTGGAGAGGTAGGCTGTGAGGAGAGGTTGGAGGCCATTACCAGGACTAATTTTGGACTTTTCTTATTTAGTTGGAAAGGGAAATTTTACATTTGTCGGGGAAATGTCAGGGAATGCCAAGATTCTGTGCCGGTGGCAACCATGACTTGATTATAAGTCTAAAACAATAAATGGTATTGTTCATAGTTGAGTAACTTTTACCACCTCTGACACAAACCCTATTCAGAATAAAACTGTATTGCTTGTAGTAGCAGAGGAACCTTTTCTCAGATTAGGAAATACAACCCCACCCCTTAACAGTATATTATGTTTAAAATAAAAAGAATAACAATACCAGAAATAATAATAATAATAATAATAATACAATAATAATAATCATAAGAAATGCAAGAAATGACAAAATACAAAAAGTGGTAATAACTCAGTAACTGAAGTAAATACATAAATTGGGGTGTTATCCCTCATGAAAAACTATTACGAGTTCTTTAAAAACTAGCTTCGCGAGATTTTGCGGGAGTCGTATTTCTAGTAAGTTGATTTGATTAGTACCACACGTTTATAAGCCTATAGTTATTACGTGCTACCCTGTGTAAACAAAGTCTTTTTTTAAGGTGTCTTCCAAACAGCACAATACCACTGCTCAGGAAGTTGTGTGCCTAAGAGGTGAGACTTGAATTTTTCCTTTAGTTTCTACACAACAAACAAAGTTTAAGAGTAAATTATAAAATAGCTTTGGGAAAGCGCACGGTATGATTGGCTAATACGCACAATCAACTTGCCCATCGGTTACGTGCGGACGTCAGCCAGATTGTGAAGTTGTGAAGTCTTACGTTGTAAAAGAGGCATCTCCTACGCTTATATACTACTTAGCAGCCTCCCGCGTGCGCCCATAGCTCGATTGTTGCACGCTGCACGTCTACCATTTCTTCATCTGATAGCTTTCTTATTCTTGATCTACATTTTTCTCTATGAT
The DNA here is from genome assembly GCA_949710005.1 of Ricordea florida. Taxonomy (NCBI): domain Eukaryota; kingdom Metazoa; phylum Cnidaria; class Anthozoa; order Corallimorpharia; family Ricordeidae; genus Ricordea; species Ricordea florida. The sequence goes on along the minus strand of OX453276.1, from coordinate 10,910,776 downwards.
TTTCTCTCATTGCCAGATACATTGATATAATTAAGTAGTATAGTTGGCGTCAATCAAATACCACTTGAGCTAGAAGCTGTTTTTTTAGAAATGAAGCTTTTGTCTATATTTCGATTTAAAGCATTGTTTTGGCTTGTTTCCGATTTCCGAAGATGCTCCGAAGATGACCCGAAGATGACCCGAAGATGATCCGAAGATTTTCCGAGTGTTTTCCGAAAATTAATGAGCAATTTCAATTTAGACAAATATGCATACTATAAATCTTCGGAAAAACGTTGGCGCGCGTTGTGATAATAGCGAAAATGGAAAACAATGAAAGTTGGTTGGAGTGTGACGAGGTGTTAGACGAGAGTGATGATGATATGGAATGGCGGGAGGAAGATGATGTTATGGAGCAATTGGAGTTAGAGATGGAAGTTTTAGAACGACAGATTGCTCGTTTACCTCCGTTAATTCAAGATCTTATCGAAGAGGAGGATCGCGCGCCCGTTCCTATTTGGGGTGGCTATATCGACCAACGGTTGATTTGTTCAAGTTCGTAGACTTTAGACGAGGATGATCGAGATGAACAGGGCGGTGAAGAGTGGGAAATATTTATCCGTCAACTAGAGAAGATACCTCCTTTGATTCGGGATCTTATAGATGCGACGGACATCGCTGTATGGGGCGGTTACCTCTTTTTTCGACCACTAATTATAGAACAATATGGATGCAAGGGTCGCTGACAGCTTGAAAAAAGAAAACTATTCCTCTACTTACCTCTCGCAGTTAAAACTCTTAGCAACCTCTTTCTTAGAAGACCCTCCAATTTCTCCCCATCCCAACCCAGAAAGCATCGAGGGGTATCTTTCAGCCAGCCCTCGACTTTGCCAGCGTGTGGTTTCGGGTGAGTTTGATCATCTTACATGGAATTTTCCAACAGACTGGCGAAAAGAGGGGTATAGACCAAGACCAATATCAAAAAGTAAAAGGACCTCGTTGCAAAAATTGTTGATGAAAGAGCTCGGGCTTGATTTATTCGAAAGAAAATCGATAGTAAACCTTGTGAATCGTATTAAGGACAACTTGGGTCTTGTCTCAGGCTACCACCGGCTTCCAAAGCTGATATGGCTGTTGAAAGTGATCTTCGAACTCCGAAAGGACCCCGAAAGAGCCGCCAGGTGCGACATCTCAAACATTCGACCGACGACGCTTCGAAAATACGAGGATCTATGGGACAAGCTGAAGTCATCGTTCAACGTGGAAATAAAAGCCTAGATTCAAGCGAGTTTTTCGCGCATCTCGGCGACCAGTTCGCTGCAAATCTCGGTCCGCAGCTTTGTCAGATCGAGGTCTTCGTTTTTTGTCAAAGCTTTTTGTTTAATCTCGCGCTTGAGAGTTTCATATTTTTCAACCTCTGAGAGAATGAGTTGAAATTCCGTAGCGCTGATTTGGTTATCCTGCAAGGCTTTCGAAACCAAGTCATCGATGGTACTCAACTTCGTCTCACCAATCGCGACGGTTCGCTCATGCTTGGATATCTTTACGGCAATACGTTTACTGACCTTGACCATAGAGGCTGAAACGATTCCGAAGATGCCACCAATAGCACCCAGTGGAACCCCAACGACAATCCCAAGGCCGGTCAAAGAGGCGGCTAGGCCCGAAGCCGAAAGTATAACGCTCAGACTTGCAGCGGTTATAGCTACCCCGTTTAGAATTGTCCGAGAGCGGGTATATTTTTTCCGAACACCTTCATAGTGGGCGATACTGTTTTTTAGGGTGGTCTGAATATCGCAAATCTTTTGAAGCCGAAACGAATGCCCCTCATCGTTGGGGGCAGTGGGAACCTTTGGGTAAAAACAATCAGATTCCATGACCTATATACAGAGCTCCAACAAAACTTCTGCCCTGGTCGTCGGTACCGTCCAAACTCGAAAGAGATTTCTTTTTGTGGGGTCGAGGGGGATATAAAACGGTCGCAAATGCCACACCGAAGGCCCTTGAAGCTTCAAAGGCTCGACCTTCACCAGTAGATAGGAGGGTTTGTCCCCTTCATACGACTTGTTTGGGTCCACCAAATCGCAGTAGATTGAAACAGAGGGCGGTCCCCATTGTACAGGAACGGGAATCAGATTTCCAGGGACTTTGGATATCCCAAACAATTCGGATAGCTCTTTGTCTAGGATTACCTCTACTATCGAGAAGAAATACACCCCACTAGCGGTTACCCGAAGTTCACAAGTGCCAGCTGGGAATTTCTTATTTCCATGTCCAGAGACGAAAGCCTGCTGTAGACAGTGGAGGTTGTACTCCCCCTTCGGAATGGAGACTAGAATGGGTCCTTGTGCTTTACTGATCGTGTCGAAATCGGCGGTTCCTTCGCGAATGCGGGCCAGTTGCAATGAGTCGAGAGCGAAGTGATATATATTCATCGTTTTAAGTAGTCTGATTTTCGTTTCTGGGATCTTCACGGTTCGCGCTGCGACACTCGAGAGCTCGCCACCGACCGGAGGGTGAAGTTCGTTTACACCCTCACTTGCTGCTATGCTGAGGGACATTTTATTTATCCGTGTATATATACACCATGCATCAATCACACGAAATAGATCTTTGGTCTGTTATAAAAAGATCTTTGCCAAAAAAGACCGTAGAACATTTCGGTAAAACCTTAGAAAAAATTAAATTTCCGAAACAGAGCAATTTCCCCGATGCCCTCCTTCTCCGTGCCGGAGCAACCTACCCCGTTCCTACCTTTCCGTTCTCTGAAACGGTCTCTGATATAGCACCGCTGCTTAGAGAGCTCGAGATCTTTGTTGACCCAAAAATTTCTTTCAAAGCAGGAGTCCGAGACATATGGAAAGAAATGACCATTACACATCGCTCGGCAAAGGAGGCGCACCAATGGCTCTCTTCTCCGACGTATGAATATTGGCCTCAACAGCTGAACTTCGCCACATGGTGTGCAACTGCGGGGTGTGGGGTGTCTATTACTGACCCGGGCAATAAAACCTTCCCGCCCATAGTTCAGGGGCTACTTCGCTTCCACGTATCCGTCCGTCGGATCCTATTCGAGCTCGGCTGTCCCCTCCCCGGAGACACTGGCTTCCAAAAAACAAACAACCCACTTCGCAAGTCCGCCTTTGAAAGCCTCTGGATCGAATTCGGTCTGCCTAGAGCCCCGGACTTTCGCTGGAAGGGCGGTCGAAACCACGGGCTTGGAGACGTGTTCGTGGATTATCCGGTCGAAGGTCCAAAGAACGAGTATGTCATCCGCCGTTATGACACCGAGTCCAACACATGGCCAGATAGCTTGAACCTCTTCTCAGATGAGGGTGGGAAAAAGAATAAAGGTAATCTGTTGGCCTTTATCCGAAACGATGCCCACGGCGGAGCGCAATACAGCTGGTTTTCACCGAAAAAGGGTGAAGGTCAGACGGAGGCTGGCATGGGGCGTCTCAATCGTAGTATCGAGGCTTTAGTTTATTGTGTTCTTGGCTCGCAAGTCAAAACCCGATCTACTATCGTGGGGGCGAGCGGCAGTGCTGTTGAGACCCGCCAAATGTTTAGACAACTTCTAGAGGAGACAATCGTAGTAAACGATATCTCCACCGGCATCCAGAACTATCAAAGGGCTCTGTCCGACGCCCGAGCGCAGCTGAATCTGGCCGTCGCCCCAGGGCTCTGGTTGCTCCCCAGCCGGCTTGTTATTAATTCAGAAAGCGTTCTCGGGTACAACAACGAGCTCCAGAAAGCGACCAGTGATATGACCTTCGGGGTCAATCCGCGTGTGAACGAGCGGACACAACGCCGCACGCCCCTTGCACCGAAAACAAAAGCCCCAACCCCCCTGCGGTCGAAAACAAAAGCCCCAGTCCCCCTTGTACCGAAAACAACGTCAAAAAGAAAAGAACCGGCCCCAGACCCCATTGCCCCGACCGCGCACGAGCGAAATCTAGCTGCAGTCACTGTTGTGGCCGCAGGGGCGACTTGGTGGTTGTTTAGATAGACTTCCTCTTGTAGCGCTCGATGAGAAACACGACCACGGCTACGATCAAGAGCCAGGTGTTTTTCGCTAAGAAACCAACAGCTTCTCCAGCCGTGCGGAAGAGAAACGAGACAATGGCGTCTATGGCCCCAGGTAGTAGCTCCCCGATCTTTTTTCCGATGGCCTTCAGTCCCCGCCCTACCCCTTGCGCTACGCCGGCGAGACCCCGCTGTAAAGCCCCCAAGATAACCCCAACGACCGCTCCAGCCGCTACGAGAACCCCCAGGACCCCTACTCCGTATTTCTTGAAAATAGCCCGAACGCGGTCCCGCAGAGACATTCGCTCTTCAACGGCTTCGCTTTGGCGCTCTAGCGCTTCAATCTCTTCCTCGCGTGCCGCAATTCTCTCCTCAGCGGCACGCCTATCTTCCGGTGAAATATCGGGAGCGTCTCTTATCTCCTCGTCCTCTTGGTTTTGCTGCTCGAGCTCCTGAGTTCTGGCGTTATTCCGTTCCAAGATCTCGGCCGTGGATGGACCTAGACGTTCTTTAAATTCTTTAGAGAAGTTCTTCATTAAATTTCCCTCCACGGTTTTCAGTGGTCGCCACGTCGCGTTTTCGTCCAACCCATCACGAATCGCAGTACGACCATCATCGCGCACGCCGATCTCGACTCCGTCAATGAAGGGAAACTCGCTCTCCACCTCGAGCTTCGCATCTTCCAGCATTCTTTGTAGGATTGGCTTCCCAGTAGCAGGGTTGGTCACCATCTTCTTTTTTGGTCGTGCCCCCTGCAACAAGGTCGAAAACGACGTTTCTGCTGTGGCAGGCTCACGGGGACGACCTCGCGATCTTAAGGAATACATCCCGACTTGTTCTCCACCCTCCGGCAGATCGGCGGGGTCGAAGCTGGGGTTAACCCTCCCACCTTCAGCGCCGGCGGGCTCATCAGGGTCGTCATCAGGGGGTATCAAAGGCATCTCATCAGGGTTGATATCCATTTTTGTTTCTGCCTATACATACAAGACAAGTAAAAATGGCGAACATCTCCAAGAAGATTGACCCAAGGGAGGAGCCGCGCACTTTGATGGCCGTAAAAGGAAAGCGCGTCACCCACCGGTTGACCTTCAACCCGAGCTCGGCGAAACCCAAAGAGACCTTGTACGTTGACATCCCCAGTCTTCCATACGACGCCGTCCTAGCCCCAGATACCCTAGCCCTTGTGGCCGAGGTAAAGCTAGGCGGAGCGTCAAAGCACGCCAACAACCGCGTCGTCGATAACCTGGGGCGCTGCTTGATTCGGAGAAGGGTCGTCAAGATGGGTATAAAACCCTAGAGGACCTGGAGCGAGCCGACCTTGTTGGAGTGTTCTCCGACCTGTGGCTTCCCACCAAAGAGAGAGCTAAACGCTTCGAGCAAGGGATCCAGACAACCGCGGTCAATAAAATCCGCTCAGAGGCCGGCGACAAAGGCGATGTGGCGGGGGACCTGGCATTTGCCGTGGCCTTCCCAAAGTATCGGCTCCCACTCGATCTCGAGCTCCTGCGAACCCACGGCGCTCTCCATACGGCTAGTCTTCCACCGATTCGGTTGGCGCTCACACTCGCCGCCCCCGAAGATGTCATCAAAAGCTCGGATCCGACCAAGGTTGGCACCTACGAGCTCCAAAACATCGAATTGGTGTACCAAGTCCTCGAGTCGCCCATTGTGGCGCAGCACGTTCCTAGCGTGGTTCTCTACAACCACATCTCGCACCACACAGTGCTATCCTACTCGAAGGCCACCACGGGAATTATCAAGGACAGTATCCCCACACAACTCAAAAGCTTTGTGGGTGTCCTGTTACTGTTTGTCAACCCGCACGCCTCGGGAGCGCGAGAAAGCGAAGTCTTCTAGAACCCCGACGTAACAAAGGTTGATTAGGTGACCGTTTCCGCGAACATCTGCGTGACGTCGAACGAAATGACAAAGATGCATCGAAACCTGTAGCGCGACACTTTAATCTAGCTAACCACTCAACTCACAACATGGCGGTATGTGGACTTTCCATGCATCAGGGCAATACGGAAAGCCGTAAAAACCTAGAACAGAAGTTCATCTTCCAACTCGGTTCTCTTAATCCCCACGGTATCAACGAACGTTTCTCATTCATCTAATCATTCATCTAATTTATTCACTTCCATTCACACAATACTATGATTCCACCAATAGCATGGCTCCAAACCTCTCTAAAGAAATTGAACGTAACCCACAATCCTCTCATTCGCTCCGACGAAGGGCTAACGCTCGAAACGTCAGCACCTCCTTTTTACCTTACGGTGGTATAACTTACTTAATCAACTCGTTTGATTTACCCATTTTCTTGTGTAACAAAGGTTGAGTTCGACCTCAACGGCGTCCCCAACACGCTGTACCCCAGCGGCATGCTCCCCTCAGATATTTGGGAGACCGCTCGATCAGGTGCAGAATGGTTGGTGCACCCTCCAGCGCCATTCTCGGTGGTACAGCCCGAAGGGTTCTTCCACAACAAATACGGGATCTTCATCGATCTACGCATGTCACGCGACCACCTCGTCCACGGCGATGGACAAGCAGCTATCGGTCCGGGAAAAAATCTTCAGTTCCGGATCTATCGAAAAGTCGGCGGTTCTGGGCACGGCAACTGCCACGTCTTCCTCCTGGGCGACGCAGCTTTCGACCTTGGAAGTCAAGTCGTCTACTATTAATCGCCACTCCTATATACGATGGATTTTCTCACCGACTTGATACCCGGCCACCTGCTTATAGTCGGTCCAACAGCTTCCGGGAAGTCGAGACTGGTTGTCGAAGCTCTCCGCGGACCTTTTCGAGGGAAGTTTCACGTCGTGTGCTTGATTTGCCCGACGTACGTCCACAACAAAACATATCGGGGATTTGCCCACAAAGACCCCGGCTTCGTAGCCCTGGCACCAGGGAACTCGGGCGGTGAGATTGAAAAGTGTCTTCGACTTTGCACCGCGGTCTTCGAAGGACGTGGCCAGGTGTTGCTTATTCTGGACGACTGCGCCGCCAGCGAAGACGTCAAAAAACAACGCAGCGCTCTCGTAGAGCTGGCTTTCTCTGGCAGGCACAAGAATTTTTCAGTTTGGCTTTTGACCCAACAGTACACGAGCATGGCAAAAGCCTTCCGGGAGAACGTAGCCGCGACTTTGACTTTTTACAGTCCGAGCGAGCTCGATGGGAAAATACTTTGGGAAAACTACGGGGTAGGACATCCCAAGGAGGAGCGTCACCAAATGCTCTCCGCGCTCAAGGAGCATCCGTACGCCAGACTTTGCTTCCGTCTCCGTCATCCATTTGATATCGTGTTGGAAATCCCAGCTCCCAGCAAAATTGTTTCGGCAGATATATAGTCATGGATGACGTCGAAGGAAACGTGCTGGATGAAATTCTCCGCGAGGAAGGAATCACCTCGTACGACAACTGTCGGGAAGAACGTGAGGCACTTTCTATTCTGGCAGCCGCAGGCAACACCAAGGAGTACTTGGGGAAGGAGATGTCGCTGGGCGACGTCCACAAGCTCTCGATGAAGGAGGTTGCTTCGCTCCATCTTCGTTACCAGACGACCCTCGGAAAGCAGGTCGAGCGCAGTCTCTCTAGAGGCTTCTTAAAAGTCGCTTGCAAGGTGGTAAGCCGTGTGTTGGGAGCCGTAGGTAAGCAGCTGGATTCCGAGCAGGCGCTGTTAGAAGACCTCCAGCAGGATGCTCTGATCAGGCGTGAGTTGAGCTATGGAGCGGGCTGGATCGCGGTTCGTGGAGGCCACTTGGTGGCGCTAGTGGCTGCACTGGCGCATGTAGGTTGCCACACAGAGTCTGCGCCCCACGCTGGAAGCTCGACGGTCGCAGACCCAGACGACTCCGTAGGTGGACTAAGTCCGTCGCAGACAGCGGGCATGAAGACTGCTAGCGATCCTCTTGCTGATGCTGATAGACACGAGTAATTTACTGATAGTTACTCAGAGTTTACTGATAATTACTCGTAATTTACTGATAGTTACTCAGAGTTTACTGAAAGATACTAGTAGTTTTTGATGTTTGTATTGTATCTTGTCTGAAAGTGATGGAAGAAGATCGTATTACAGCACCTACCTCTCCCCGAGAACCGACTAAACAGAAGAATCCTAATAGGATCGCGGCTGGTCGTGCCATCGCGGCTAGAAACAAAGCAGCTCGACAAGCTCTGGCTCGAGAGCAGGAACACGAGATAGATAGAGAGCTCGAGGAATCACACCGAGCTACGACAACTGTCAATTGGGGGCTATTGATTGCCGCAGGGAGCCTCTTCGCCAGTCTGTATAGTCTATATCTAGCGCATCTCAAGCAGCAGCCAAGTCTGCGAGTCTACGACGCACTTAGTGCCCGCCCGGAGGGCCAGCTTACTCACCCGCCACCCGAGCCTGCGCGGCCTCGCGAAATTATGGAAACGCAGCAGCAGCCATAGCTTACTCACCCTCGCGAAATTATGGAATAGATTTTTGTCTTGTATAGTCTCGATGGACAACAAAGTCGTCTCCACTGTGGTCGAAGCGGCAACTCTGACAGGAGTGGCAACTCTGGCAGGAGTGTTGGAGCGCATCTACAAGCGAAGCCCTCTAGCGTGGTCCAAGCTACTTCAAGTCGACCCGGGAAAAGAGTTCATGGGAGCTGTATTGCCGCTACTAGCTCGCCACAATACCGAAGTCCGGCTTGGCCGCGTGGATATCCACCGAGACCAAGCGATCGTTGAGAGGTTCAACCGGACTCTAGCCGAGCGGTTTTTCGGTTACCAGTACGCCCAGGAGATGCTTCTTCCCGAAGGAGAAAGATCGGTACAGTGGGTGGTTCGGTTGCCTGCGGTTGTCGTGGCTTTGAATAACGAACCGACGCGGTTGATCGGAAAAAAACCGCAGGATGCCATCGAATCCAAATCGGTGGTACAAAAACCTTCCGCCGTTGTACCGGGGAGGGTGGTTGGTTTGGAGGAGGAGAGACTTTCGTCTGACGCCAGCGTACGATATTTATACCAGCCTGGTGAACAGGAGGGCGGGCGAAGACGCGCAACGGACCCAATTTGGAGGCTCGAGTTTCTCGAGCAAGAACGTGCGATTGTTCGGCCTGGCAAGCCTGTGGTCTACTATCTCAGAAACGGACCCAAACGAGGCTTTGTCCGCGAGGAGCTGCAGGTAGTGCCTTGGAATACTGAATTACCCCCTGAAGGTCTACTCAAGGGGTTCGGTGTGAATCCCGTCGGGTAGAACTCGTCTCTTGTCGTAGTAGGCGGAGAGCCCGAGTTTCTCCTGGTGGTAAGTTGTCATCTTCCCTTGGTCCATCCGGAATCCCCGGTTTTCTGCCCGGTCGAGCGCTCCATCGAGTGTTGCTTTGTATCGGCCCCAGGTCAAATCGTTGTCTTTTTTCGACATCCCCTTCGCCGAGGTTTTACTTTTTCCTGTCCCATCGTCGACGTAGTACGCCTTGCTGCATAGAGCGATGGCCCGGGTTCCCTCGAACTCGAGTTTGAACAGGCCCGGCGTCAGGCCGCTCCACTTATCCCAAGCCAGCCATTTCTTTTTGCAGCCCTCGAACTCTTCGCGTAGCTCGGGGCGGACGACGTCGTCCAGGTTTTTCCCGGCGATGCCCATGTACAGGCTATCGGTATCCATCTGTAGGAGCTCGAAGGATCTTCGGTCTACGAAATGGTCCAGGAAGTCGTAGTAGAATTCGAGCATCCGTAGTTTGGCTAGCTGATAGACTGTGATTCCGATTTGGAACGGGCGGGTGATTTCTATCTTCTGCTTCCTCCTGTGGATCTCGTAGGCGGAACCTATTTCGTCGAGGTCCTCGAACCAGGAGGAGCGGAGAGCACGATCGACAACCGCTTCGTCATCTGTGTAGGAGACCAATGTCTGCCGCTCCAGCGCCTCGATGAATTTACCGTAGCAACTATTACCCAGCAGTTAAAACAGGTCGGCGAATAGTGCTTTGTCCTTGTTGGTATCCCCTTCTCGTCGAGCTTCTGTAACCTGGTCTACAAACCAGCCGAAGATCTTTTGCGGTTTGTAGTTGATCGTCCGGTACACCGCGGTGACAACTAAACCGTGGGCGAGGTACCAGCGTAGCAGAGGGGCGTACAACAGAATCTTCTTGGCCCATAGGGCTCCGACAAGCTTCGGCTCTGTTGAGCGGGTTCGACCCATTCGCTCGAGATAGTCCAGCATCTCTTGGGGAATCGCTTCGATGGGGATCTTCTTGCTGTGGAAGAGCGGGGGCATTTCTTCGAACTTTGGCCAGAGGTGTTCGGGGACCTCGATGTCAACCTCGGCGAACCCGAACCACCTTCCTTCTCGTAGAGCCTCCACAAACCCGTCCGGACTACTGTAGTGGATCACCGTTCCCTCCCCGCAGGGCATAGGGGCTGCCATGGTAGAGAGGTAGAGCGCGTTCGCGTCGTAGCCGAGGATTCGTTGACATTGGTGGGCCTGGTGCGACCGGATCCGCGAGACCCCCACCTCGTGGTAGCGGGTAAATACAATCGAAGGACCTCCGACAACCGCCGCTTTGAGCATGTCGTACGCTTCTTTGTTGGGGGCATACAGCTCGGGCGGGTTGGGGCTGCGAAGTGTGCCTCGCAAGACGAACCTCATCGACACCCCAGGTAGACTTACCGCATCTTTGAAGATGTCGATTCCATATGCGGTGTAGAAGTCGCGCATTTTGGCCAGTGCTTCGACAAAGGGGCCCACGTCGAGATTGTTGTAGTAGCGGAGCCAGTCCGCGAAGGTCTGCATCCCCTTCTCCCGGAATACCCGCTTGCAGTCTCGATATTCCGAAAGGGAAAGAAGATATTTGCCTTTAAGTTTCGAAAACCACTGTGGGTAGTCCGGTAGGCCAGGGAAGTCGAGCTTGTCGGGCGAGTCGAACCATTCGTACGGAAACCAAGACTTCGTGAGAGTGCAACCGTAGGCTTTGACCCAAGCATCGTAGGTTTTGCCAGGACCGATGTAGTTCAAAACGTCCAGAAATTTGAAGCCCGGAGTTGTGATAAACATAACCTGGTTTTCCTTACACCCCACTTTGATGGACTGGTCGGTCGTCTTGCAGATTTCTGGGACGAAGTGGTTCCGGATCAAGTTCAAATCGTACTTCCCCGAATTGAATCCAAGCACAGGGACTTGGTCGCACCACTCTTCGATCGCTTCCCGATACTTTTTTGGTAAGAGCTCGATGGTGTCGGGTAGGAACCTCGCGTTAACATGTTCGCGTATCCGAACGGCCCGTCGTTCTAGCGCTCTAACAAATTCTTCGATCAACAACTCTGACTCTCGTACGCATAGGTGTTCGGGAGTCGGATCCAGGGTGTCTGATATGGAGACGGAGATAGGAACGTGGTCTCCCTCTATAGTCAAATCGGCGGTCGGTTTTTTCGCACTGGACTTGTCGAGGTAACTCTCGAAGTCATACACGATCGCGTGGGGGTAGGTCTCGGTTTTTTGTTCGAGGATGCGATCTTTTCTCCAAGGTTTTGGCCACTCGTGCTGCCACCGAACCACAAGGCGAAACCCTGCAGCTCGGATTTTGGCTTCTCGCTCGAGCGTCTGTTGGTATGCTATCTCGCGTGTAACAGGGCTGCCCTTTTTCTTGGAAAGATTCCGAAGTTGCTCCCTCCGTTGCCTCGCCGTTGGGAAACAGCGTTTGCACCCGTGCCATAGGCACCCGTTGAATTGGAAGACGGTCTTTGAAATGGGATCATAACCGTCTACGGCGAAACCTTCTATCACTCGTTCGCCTCCATGCCCACATAGCTGGTAATGGATATGAATCCCTCTGGTGCGGGCTTCATATTCGAGCCATTGGACGGCTTGGACGCTATCCCGTTTTTGTGGGTAGAAGGCCTTCTCAAAGGCAGACGGCGGAGCTTCCACTTTCTCTCCTTTGCAGACAACTTTTGTCTCACCTTGGGTGCAACGATCTGCATGGCGATAAAGATCGCTGACCTTTGTAAACCGCGCGTTGCACTCCCCACACACGTATACATGCACTAGTTTCTGTATGTCGCGAATGAGAAACGCGTGCCCCTCGTAGACGCCGATCGTCATTGGTGGGGTGCCTACTTTTTCGTAGTGCGCTGGTTGTCTCCGAAGAAGCCAGTCTCCACCTTCTGTTGGTTCGTATACCCGGATCCCGAGCCGGAAGTGCTGCTCTACTTTCCGCAGCTCGTCCTGAGAAACCCCTGGGCAAGTCTCGGGTGATTTGTATATCTCTCTCGGAAGAGCTCGAGCTTGGCTGGTCCAACGATCCACGCGCGCGCCACGATGGACCACTATACAACGAAACAGGCAGAGGTTATCTTCATATGTATCCAAGGAATACATCCCAGGCTTTCTTCGGAGCCAATCTGGGAGTGGTCCTGTCCCCAACAAAGGCGCCTGCCGATCTACTACAGCTTTTACTGTCACAGAGATAAATCGGATGAAGACCCACTTGGTGTTAGGTCGCTCGATTTGGTCACCAATCAAGCGCTTCTCGTCTTCCGCCTGCACCCAGTCTCTGGCTTGCGTCTCGAGCCGCTGGATCCAAGGGCTGCCTTTTACGATTTTGTGAAACAGCATAATTTTTCCAGTTTCGATATTCCGGAGTCGATAGGTGTAACTGTATCGCAGATAGAAGCTGGTGGCTACCTTCTCGTGGAGCTTATCCATAATCTGATCCACCAGAGGACCGTCCACGCCTCGGAAGAAAGACCACTTCCAGAAGCGGCGACCAGCTTCCTCTCCCTCTCTCTCTCCATCCAACTCTTCGAGTATACGCGCACCTTCTCGAACCAGAGATCTCGCTAAGGGAGCTCGACGGTTTTCAATTTTTCTACGAGCTTCTGCCCTCATCGTTGGGGTAGTCCTCTTTCGGACACCCTCCGCGAGAAGCGCAGCATCAACCTCTCTCGCAAGTTGACGGAGTTCACGAGCCCGCTGCCACTTCTTGTGGGGGTTCTCTATATCCCCTCTGGTTATAGCAGGGTATGTCCCCGTCTGTAACGCTCGCCGGAGTCGTTTCCTCCACTCAGCGGCGCGAACCTCCCCGATCGCTCGTAGTAGGTCAGCTTTGCGCTTCAACTTCGAGCGACCAGACAGTCCATAACTTCGTGCTAAAGAGCGTAACTCTTTGACGGTGGGCATATTTTGAAGATACCTTTGATGCACCACTCTCTAAATGGAAATAATTTTTGTGTAGCCACTCTCTAAATGGAAATACCTTTGGCGCGCCAACGTTTTTCCGAAGATTTATAGTATGCATATTTGTCTAAATTGAAATTGCTCATTAATTTTCGGAAAACACTCGGAAAATCTTCGGATCATCTTCGGGTCATCTTCGGGTCATCTTCGGAGCATCTTCGGAAATCGGAAACAAGCCAAAACAATGCTTTAAATCGAAATATAGACAAAAGCTTCATTTCTAAGAAAACAGCTTCTAGCTCAAGTGGTATTTGATTGACGCCAACTATACTACTAATTAAAAGCTCTTTTAATTACACGTTCTTTTTGGAAGTGAAAATGTAATGTATAACGGAACATTTTTTATTTACGTTTTTGTCTGAATATGGAAAATTATTATTTCTACAACCCCTCAACATGAGCAAACGTGCGTTCTGATTGGTTTCCTATTCACAGGCAATCAGCTCACATATCAGCTGCAGCAACGGCCAGTTTCGAATTAGACGAGAAGAAATTCAAGTCTAGCTTCAAATAAATAAAGCAAAAACATGCAACCAAAGCGAATAAATATTGGATGAAATTATGCGACATATGTTGAGCAAATTATATGAGCGAAATTGACACGATATCTAATTTTTTATTACGAGCTCAAGTTAAACTTTTACAGACAGCCGCCTGTTTGAAAAATCCGTGCAGCTTTTAAGCCGAGTTTTCTTTTTTTTACCTCTGAATATTTTTTTTCAACTTTGATACTCTTAGACTGGTTCGCTAACTCGAAGAAGTTTGACAAACACATTAAATGGGCTCGACAACAACATGGTTCTGTTTACAAAACAACAACGAAGTAAATTCTTGTCGTGCAAACTAGTTCCAATTTCTCGCAATCGAGGGTTTAAGAGGCTGTCCGCGTAAGAACGGAGAAGGGAATTTTCGGACCTTTTCCGATTTGTCTGATTTTTTTCAGTGAAAGTCAGCCATTATGTCACATTTGTTTGGATCATCAGTTCGATTTATTTCATTTTTTTGCCAGGCGGTTTCTGAGACAACCTCAGTGATGCCCGATTTGCCTTCCGACATTCTCAGATTTAGCCCTATACTTGGGAGCTGCCAAACTAGAACGTTTTCACGAATTAAGCTGAATTTTTCTCATCTTCAAGTTTAATCTTTCCTTAATACCTGACATGTAATACAGGAAAACGTAGTTTGACCGAAGAAAAAGGCTTTGAAGATAACCTTTGTCACAATACAAAATAAGCGAAACATGATACACCTTCAGTTGAGTAGTATTTTCTCCAATGTGGCACCTAAGTTAAGGTAAACTGAATCATGACACGAAAGTACTAAGGCCAGACTAGTGATTTACAGAATAAAATCTGTGGGCAATCTACGCCCTGCGTTATAGGAAATTACGCTAAATTCTCAAATCTGCGCCATTGTGCTGTACGCTTACATTTCGGTAGCCTGCGAACAGGCTCCCAGCGAGGGCGGGAAAAAAATTCGGCGAGCGAAAGCGTGCTTCCGTGAGCGAATGGGAGTCGGAGCGTGAATCCGCGAGCGAAGTGAGTGGGACGCGGGGGACACTCCTTCGTCACCAGACCCCTCTCGGCTCGTCCCGCTCGCCTTAAACTACACTCGGCTAGCTCGTTCTAAAACAAACCGGGAGCCTGTTCGCAGGCTAACATTTCGGCGGTACGACCGATAAACTAATTGTCAAACTAAAAAACGCTTTGGAACTTAAGTTAACATTAACAGTCCGCCTCATTAGATGCAAATAAACATTTTCGGTTGTTTTTGCCGTTGTTTACAGCAGATACAAATGTCCCTAATAGTGCCATGAAACCAAGGACTGATATCCGATCCGCATCACAAATATGCAAATTGACTGAAAACCCAATGTCTGTTTGTTCCTCATGAAAAAACCTTTTTTAGGGTTTATTTTCAGGAAATTGGATTAATTTTTACCCGAAAAACGACTCTACGTGAACGTTCTTTGAAAAATTCCCCCTTTTCGCCCAATGCACTGCATTTTGTTTTTCTGCTCAATCCTGTCAATTTCATTTTGCATTCCAATTCAGTTATAACATTGCCGCAACTCGGTTTTCAAATAAATCGGTAGTTATGCTGATTTCTTTTAAACATAGCGGAGGGAAATTACCGAAATTATGTCATCGATAAACTCACGTGTGAGATTATGGAAAATAAACCACTCGGGTCCCGGATGTAGTTTTTATGAATTTTACGAGTGGTATATTTTATAGTAAAACACTCGGGTCAATATAGTAAATAGAATTATACGATAAGGAGGACATAATCTGACTTACGCTAATTAACAATTATTCCACAAAACCTAGTCGTACTCTAGCTAATAGCCAACGAGCCGCTTGGCGGTTATAGTTGTTCGGTTATATTTTATTTATTATATAGACGTCAGTGTTTTACTGGGAATTACACCACTCGTAAAATTCATAGGAAACTACATCCGGGACCGAGGTGGTGTATTAACAATATCCTCACTAGTAAGGATATCGACGACGTCATTTCCCGCCTTGCACTAGTCAGTTTGCAGTTTGTATGCATTAATGTGTTTTTGTCCATGTATTAAAAAAATATATTACGCGTTAGCTCGAAGGTATGAATTTTATGTTCTTGCCTTTCGAACATATGAAATAATGCAGCAGCCAATATGTCAAAAGAAACACGAGTGATTGAGTGAGTGAGGGAGCCAATCAGAGCGTGTCTAGTATTTAGCCAATCACAATGCACAATACAATTCACGCACCACGAAGAATTGTGGGAAATATCTGAAAGGTCCAGGGTCCATGTGCCCCGCACACCAACATCGTCACGTTTGCAGTTGCAAAAAGGTCCGAATAAACTAAATAAATGTAGTAGCTACATGCATGCAATGCTCGCCTATTTTTTTTTTATTAGGTGAACGCGGAGCAGCCGGACCAGCTGGTTCTCGGGGCCGTCGTGGTCGGCCAGGCTACATTGGTAAACCGGGAAAAAGGGGACCGCCGGGCCCTGAGGGGCCTCGGGGAGAGAGAGGAGAGGCGGGAAAGGCATTCACTGGGAACATATCGAAAATGTTAGAAAAGATTGGTAAGGACTTGCGCAATCCCTTTTCCGTTTTTTACTCAAGTCAGGTCTTCGATCCCGATCACTGGTGAAGGAGACGCGTGCTGGCAGATGGGTGCGACCTCCGTGATGATAATGATAAATAATTATAAAATATTTAAAGACCGCTAATTCCCAAAGGCTTAAAAGCGCTTAACATAAATACGTTTAAAGCAAAAAAACGTAAGCATAGTGATACAAAGGTAGACCTTAAAAATCATAAAACCGCAACATAAGATAATTTAAGTTGGATTTGAAAAGACGAAAGACGAAAGACGAAAAAGATTCACAAGTCCTTAGTTCCAGAAGAAGGTTGTTCCGAATGGCTGGAGCATCAACAGAAAAAGAGCGACCACCGTAGGTATTCAGATTAAAACTTGGTAAGGTGAGCAGTTCGTAAGTATTTAACCAAAATTGAATCCCTAACAATAAGTTTAATTTTAATGTTATCTCCAGAAATTCCGACCATCAAACGGGCTCCACCATCCTCCATCACAGTCAGGGAAGGCGCCGACATCTCTCTGCCGTGTCATGCAACTGGATTTCCCCAGCCATTGGTCATGTGGTACAAAGACGGCAAACACGTTTCCAGAAAAAAGTTCGACAGGGATTCTGGGATTCTCAAACTTCCTAACATACGATTCAGTGATCGAGGCTCATACAAGTGCGATGCAAGAAGTTTCTTAGGATTTGACAATGCCACTGTCAAAATAGTAGTCGAAGGTATGAAACTGTGTAGATCGCAGGCCGCCTGTCTTTTTGTCTCAGATCATCCACTTGATGATTAAGTAAATTTGTTGAAAAACGAGGAAAGAATGGAGATAGGGAGGAAAATTTCTCCATTCTGCGCGCCGCGTTTCTCACGCCTCGCGGCTGCTCACACCGGCTGCTCACACAGTTTGTGCAGCGTTCTCCGTGCGCAAAGAATCAGGAGGAAAAAAGGAAATGCTTGTGGTCTAGAAATAGTGACGTTTTTGCTGATGCTTCCTTTTGCTCATAAGCCTAGTACTTTTCTTTTGAGACTTTTAGACCGCTTTATTGAAAAGGGAGGGTTGCTAGGATAACATGTCACGTGAGCGAAAACTAGAGGTTTGATTGGCTAATAGAGCGTATGCACATGACAACACGGCATCCATGTTGGTTTTCCCGAACAAAGAAACAGGCGGCCATGTTGGTGTTCCAAACTGATCTTCCAGGAAGTAAATTCAATTGTTATATACAAAATCTGCTAAAGATAGTAGCTTAAAAGAGTATGCTATAGAGTACGCTGAATGTCAATTGTCAAAGCTAATTGGTTTCCCAAAAGAGCTGGCATTAATTAAGTGTTTTGTTAGGTTTTTAGACTTTAATTTTCATTTCATCAGTGACAAAGAATAAAGAGTGAATCAAAACAATGTCTCCACATATGACAACGCAAATTTTACGTTGAATTTGCAAGGTACCTGAAAAAAGATTTCCTGGACTTGAAAGTTCTATAACTTTGAAATTAGTGGTTTTCAGTTTTACTGGTTGAGGCACCCTGTTTGTGTTATCTCCATTCACGAAAGCAAAAACTTGCAGTATTTTGCCACCTTCTATCATACCACCTTCACAATGCTATGATCACGTGCTTTTGTATCCCCAGCAGGGTACAATTGTACAAACATTTGAAGGAATACATTTCAAGGCCACGTGACCAAATATCAATCAATAACACTCCATTTTTCGTTGAGTGAAAGTCTAGAAATACAGCAATAAGCAAATGGCGAAGGTCTTAACTCTTTACTTCTTATATTAAATTTTATTGGGTGGCAAAAACGCTTACTAGTGAGCCTATAAGTTCGCTGTAACGTATGGAGTTTACAAACTAACGCCACATAAAAGGTATCTCTTTCCTCATAGTTGACATATTTAGTATTACAAAGTTTGCTGCGCTCACTCGTGAAATTTCGTATCCCAAAACGGCCATGCAAAATCCTCCATACTTTTTATTTGAACTGAATAACCCATTTGTTTGACTTTCTTTTCCCGATAGTTAATCCAAGATTTCAAGAGCAACCTTCAACCTTCTTAACTGGCTACGAAACCTGGGAAACCAAATTAACCTGTAACATCTTTGGCTTTCCGCCTCCGAAGATCACATGGACCCGGACATATCTACCACTGCCGATTGGTCGACACATTTTTGCTGGTAAAGACCTGATTATCAGAGGCACGCGTAAAGAGGATAGAGGACCCTATATGTGCCGTGGGGACAACCATTTGGGTCACGTGATAGCACTGATTATGCTCTTTGTGGATCCCGTCAGTAAGTATTGTAAATATCCTTCGTAGGCATTCTGTCGGCTTCACACATTCCTTCTCCACAATATTAGTGGGTGTTCGTGGAGAAGGAATGTGCGACTCGATGAAAATTATATCTTTTTGATTAAAAACCTGTTTTTCAGCTTTCGGCTCAACCTCAGTGTGAAAGCCTGTTACATCCACGAGTAACGAAGAACAAAGAAAACAATTTAAAGAAGACAAAACAATGGAGGCTAGGAGAATAACAGTGAAAAAAAACTAACAAACAAACAAAGAAAACCTTCACAGGCTTTTACACCGAGGTAAATCTCAGCTCTGGGTAACTGTTCTGGCTCTTTTAAGAAAATCCACAACTAAATAAAGACACAATTTTATCCCGGGAACTACAAAGGCACAACAATATTTGTTGTGTTAAGGAATGGGTTGTTGTTCATCGTGGAAAATGTGATGATAATATAAATTCTTCTTTTGTCACACGATGTAGTCACTGGATGTTGATCGCGACGTTTCTACTGTTTACTGCTGGTCGAGCCGAGCTTACTGATAAACCGGAATCAGTCGACCGCATCGCCTGAAGAAGACTAACAGTAAGCAGTAGAAACGTCGCGCTCAACATCCAATGACTACGTACATCGTGTGACAAAAGAAGAATTTGTATTGTCATCAATATTTTTTGTCTATGAAAAAGCAACTCTGAAAGGCTGATGCGTGACCTAAAAGTCAAAGTTCAAACAGTTCCAATGCACAAGAGTTTTGATATCCTGCTCAACACAAGCAGTGATTATGAACTCTCTTCTGTTGTCTGTAATTGTCATGGGAAGAACGATCAAAGAAAGCTGTTTTACAGCCAGAAGTTTTCTCCTATGAATTCGCCTGTGTGATATTGACTTGAACTGCAAGCAATATAATAATAATAATAATGAACTTTATTTGAGTGTCAACTGTATTTAGCACTGACGCACTAATTGGGGACACTGTAAAGCACAAATGAAATGAAATGAAATCATATTACATTAAATCAATCAAATCAAATGTTGGTTTTAGTGGAGAGGGGAAAACCGGAGTACCCGGAGAAAAACCTCTCGGAGCAGAGTAGAGAACCAACAAACTCAGCCCACATATGACGCCGGGGCCGGGAATCGAACCCGGGCCACATTGGTGGAAGGCGAGCGCTCTCACCACTGCGCCAACCCTGCTCCCCAATATAATATGGTATATCGTTAAAAGTCTCACGGGGTTTGATTTAATCATTTTATAGTACCTCCAGCCATCACATTAGCACTTCCCCCCGTCACTGCTGTAGCGAAGCTGGGTCAAGAAGTAACTTTCCGATGTGCAGCCCGGGGGTCGCCTGTCCCATCTCTGGAATGGACTAGGGACGGGATCGTAATATCTTCTAACAGGACAAATCGCACTGCAAATGAAATGCAAGGAGAGCTCGTGGTCCCGAACTTCAGAGTTATTGATCAAGGAGTTTACAAGTGTTTCTTCAAAAACTACGAGAATGGAACAGCGGAGGTGACCACAAAAGCGCGTAAGTAATGCTATATTTTGGTCACAATTTGCTTAGTACGAATAGACTAGAAAATAAGTATGAACAAGAGAAAATGAGGTCTTGGTATGAATGATACCAATGAGCAATCGATTGAGTTATCAAGCGATCAGGCGATAATCAATGCGTAATTCATTACCAAAATTTTTGTGGCCTATCGATTACTCATCGATGAGTAAATGATTTGACCGATTACTCATCGTCATTGATTACACAGGTATTATAAAGCAGCACATCTCATATAATTTTCTAGCAATTTCTTTGCCTTACTTACTTCTTGTGTGATAAGCCGGACATAACGTCAATGTTTCGCTTGAAGATATTAATTGGGGTAGAGAAATTGCGATCAGTGCAAAGTATGTTTGTTTTGAAATGTTGCGACCTATCGATTATTCGTCGATTACTTACTGATTGATCGATAACTTATCTTAAAAGTGATGAACCATCCATTAAACATTGATGACTGGTTGATTTCATTGATTTCTTTGAAATCATCGATTTATTACGTCTGAGCGCATGAGAAAATGTGAAGTAAATGCCACCTTATATTACTCTATCTTTGTTATTGAAGCAAATCTCAAACTCCCTCATATATTTCCTAGAGATTTTCTTCACTTGAAAATACAGAAATCGTATGCTGGATGCAAATCTACGAAAAAACGTTGCAAAGTAGGTTCTTTGGCCAAATTTCGATAATTTCGTAACCATGATTTTTTTTGTAAATGTTGTCCACTTGCTGTTTCCACAGACTTGGTTTGAAATGATACCAGACCATTAGAACTTTGAAAATGTCGTGATTCAGAAACTTGCACCCAGAAACCTATAGCTATACTAAACTGGACATTTAACACAGTTTTGTTACAGTTTCCTCACATTTAGGGGCAGCGAATGGTAAATGCGAGACTGGGAGACGGCGAGACTAGCGTTTTTCTTTGCGAGCCCGAGACATTTTGACTTTTTAGATTGCGAGACCGAAACTTCAAAGTGTTTTGAGTGCGAGACTCCTTCGTATAAAAATCGAGACTGCGAGAGCACATAACCGCTAAAAAACGAGACTGCGACACCCTTGAAATTCGACTAAATTTTGCGAGATCCAGAGTTTTTGAAGGACCATGCGCCACCCCTACATTTGAATCTGCAGCCGCTCTTATCATTTATTTACAGTTTCAAACTGAAAATTTACATTGATCTTCTATAAACATTTAAAAACACTTTTATAAGATTTTGTGCAACTTTATATTCATTCCTTTAAAATACAATAAACTGGACTATTTATAGTTCTTTGTTACACTGCAGTACAACCTCTATTAAAAGTCATACAAAGGTACACTGTGGCACAGTTAACAATTTAATGTTGTATGGTTATTAACATATAGCCCACGTAACGTGCTTTCAAACAGGACGAGAAAAGAGAAAATTCAGATACGCAAAAAATGACCAAAGGAGCAGGACAGAAGGGTCCATGTTCCTCTTTCCCTTTCAGCCCCTCTCGTGTTAGAGCCTACATGGTACCTCAACCTTTTTCTTGGATCACCTGTAACACACGTTCATCAAAACATGAAACAGTCCGCATCAATCAGTATTGTAGCGTTCATTTATTAGCAAATAATGTCACATTTGGCAGTATACCTAATATAGCTCAAACGCACTTCCTAATCTGCGATTACTTCTAGTAAGTAGTATCAGGAGCCCATGGTAATAAGCTCCTGGTAGTATATAATGAAGTCGACTTGAAAAATCGCAAGCACACGTAATATCTATAATATTTGATGATTTATGTTATTTGACTTTGTGGCGTGACTCTTTCAGAGCTTGTCGGTTGTGGAGACCCGGGTGTCCCAATGCACGGTCACAGAATAGGTGATGATTTCTGGGCAGGCAAGTTGGTCGTATTTGCCTGTGACGTAGGATACCGCTTGGAAGGGCCTTCAGACAGACTGTGCTTGGAGAATGGAAACTGGAGCGAATTCATGCCAACATGTAAGAACCTGACGTCAGGTGAATGTAGTTTCTGTGATCCCTGTTGATGTAATACATAGCTTTAATACTTGAAATTTCATGCAGGATGTTGAATTGGGCCCATGGTGCATTAGTACTAAAAAAAGACTTAAAGACTCATTAATTATGCATAACCGAATGACGAAGGAAATCAAGCACGTTGACGTGTTTGGATGTCTGATGCAACATGGCTTGTTTTTGTGTTTATGACTTCTCCATCTAAGAAACTGTTTACAAGAGATCGCTCGTCTCGACACGAGTTTCATATCTGATTGACTATTTGAATTTGGATTTACGTTTCGTGTTTACATGATGACCGTTAAAAACAAGAAAGAATGGAATTGATTAAAATTAGGCATGCGTTACACGTTTCACCACAGTACAAGGCCGATTTTATACCGAAATCGATTGGTCACTCTTTATTTATATGATACCGGTGCGAGGTTCTGTACAGGAACGAGAATTTCTCTAGGAATAAAAACCGGGAACTCCCTCCTGTCTGACTCACACCGTATTGTAGCGGCGTCAGCTCCGTTGTCGGAGAGATCCGTTGACCTTAAAGAGGAACTAAACGACTCGCGCGCTCCCAAAGCTAAGAGGTTTATCGTGCCAACTTTTACAGTGATCCTATGCAGCAGGAAGTGTTGGGGCGTGTTGTGTGTTGGGGTTCGGTGTACTGCTGTAGAGTACGCGGTGAAGACAAATGATGTGCTTCACACAACTGCTTTATTAATTTCTCTAAAATGCTATTTACAATGATATATATAGTGGTATAATCACATGCTTGCGGTTAAGGTGTGCTATCCAATGATAATCGGTTATCTAATGACTAAGGTATTTATAACTAAAAAAGTATTTCTAGTAACGAACACTACAGGGCGCATGCTCGGTAATACATTCATGTCCTATATTTTGGAGCTGTTCTTCCAGACCTGTTTGGGTTTTCAATCGATAATTACACGCAAGTAGTTTGCAGCAAAAAATCGCGTACTTCTACACGTTGTTTCTTACTTGATGCTTTGTCTACATGAATTTCTTCAGCAAGATATCTTGAAAAGCAGAAGAGTTACAATGCTTTAAATGTTTGGTGTATATAGGACATGAATGTATTCCCGAATGGTTTACGCACGTTCTAATTTCAACAGCAATAATTTCTCCAGTGGTTCCCGTCGAATTTCTGTGAGACTTATGGCAAATTACACACGTTTCGCGATTTAAAGGCTAAGGTCACGTGACAGCTATCGCGGTAGATACTTGTGATGTGATGCAGTTACAAGGGAATTGACTAAGAAACTACGAAATAAAACTAAAGCACACGGTTGCCGTTATACCAAAGAAACTGATGATGCGTTGGTGGGAAATTGGAACACAAAAAGTTGGGATAATCAAACAAGTTGATAAAGAAGGTTATACCCTCGTAAGTTATACCACCGTTAGCACCCCTCTTGTTTACCTTACGGTAGTATAACGGTAGTATAACTTAAATAACCCACTGGGATGACTTATAGATAATAAACGGACTTGCGGTAAGTGTTTTTGTCCACTGTGGTCACTGGTATTTACTGTCTTTACAGGTGAAACTTCGTGCTCTAAACCAGCGCCTTTTGAAAATGGCTTCATAGTGGGAGGTAATTTCTCGGTTGGTGAAAACCTGACGTACGTCTGCAATAAAGGCTATTGGCTGAGGGGACCCTCTGTACGGGTTTGCAATAAAACCGGCAATTGGAGTGGGAGCGATCCATTCTGTGAAAGTAAGCTGTAGTTAATGTCAAAACGAGCACTGTGATTGGTTGATTCTTGGTCACGTGCCCCCGAACAAATTTACATATATCCCGACGGGGATACAATTGCACAGCTGTTGCCAGCGCGCCAGTTGTGCCGTCTTTATTTGTTTGTTTTTGTTATGTTTTGTTTAAGGGAAAGTCTAAATATATAACAAAGCACTTAACGTATGGTCTCTCGGGAAGCTAGTTAGTTTAGTTTTCCCTCGAGTTCTGATGTTTGAGGACTCTCGGGAAAACAAAACTAACTGTTTTCCTCGGGATCATACTTTAAGTGTATATTAGTACACAACTATAGCATTCCGAAGACCAATAACCAAAATCAGCCGATCAGATTTCTTCATTTCATGTCCTGCGACAGTCGATATTTCAAAAGTATCGGAGCGGGCAATGTCTGGAATGGTCCCGCGACGGCCGATATTTCAAAAGTATCGGAGCTGGTAATGTCTCGAACGAACCCGTGCAGTTCAAAGTCAGATTATCGGCCATCATTTTTTTTAACAGACTCCTGCGCTCGGTCCCTACTGAGTCTATATTCTCCCATTACGGCCCTCGGGCTTCAACATTTGTTGCATCTTTTAAACTTTACTGATTGATGAGTGAATATTTTGCCAAATATTATGTCCAACAAGAACAAGAATGTCGTATTGCGTAGCGATATAGTGAAAATCCATTTTTTTTTATTGTTGCAATTACTGTTCAATAACAGTAGTTGGAATGTTCATGATGCTTACATGAGTTCACTAGTTACAAATTTTATACTATAGTATATGTACTATAGTATTTTATTACTCAATAATGATAAAAAAAACATGAGTTGGAACTAGTGAGTTTACAAAAAACTTACCTACGATTGCTTTTTACTATTATCATCTTACCACGTTTTTCATATTTTTAATGAACATTTATTCAAACTAAAAATATGAAGCGAAAATTTAATAAGTGAAAGTTCGGTCGGAGTCTTGTACGCAACTTAGGCAGTGGCAAAGACAAGACCTGAAAAGATTCAGGCTTGAAGGGGATTCAAACCGGTGCAATGCTCTAACCAACTGAGTTATCAAACCACCTGGGAGCTGCTCCTTTATGAGTTCGTTACTTACCCGTAGAGGATGAAGATATGGATTGAACTGATGAATGTGAATATATGAATCATTAAATCTTCCTTTTGCGGTGGCAACATATGTAAAATTTTCATACATTCGCATTCAAAAGCAAAAATCTTAAGACATGAAAGAGGAAAGTGTAAAGCCCCAAAGTGGATTGAAAAATTTGAATATTGTACAAACACAGGACACCATGCTTGTCTTTTTTTTTTTTGTCGCAGGCTGACATGCACTCTTATTACCTTGTAGGTCACGAATTTGAACCTTCGCAAATCATTTCCAATCCTGAGTATTACGATCATCTTAGAGGCTGGCTAGAGCCCGTTAGCGGGGTACCGGCAAAGTGGGCATTGTGCTACCGCGCCACAAGCCACGGCTGGAGTGCAAGTACATTTCACTCCAACTGCGACAGCAAAGGGCCGACTGTGACCTTTGTAAGGGTCGGTCAGTACATATTCGGAGGATATACTGACCAAAACTGGGGTAAGTATTAGTAACTTAACCCTTGTCTAAGACTTTGTAAAATCATGGATTTACTTGACTCATAGCTGAACGTGACGTTATGGGTGCCGAGCGGTTACGTTTTCTATCCCTTTTACCGCGCTTTAGAGCGTATGCACATGACGTAATGGCAGCCATATTGGTGTCCCCAAACAAAGAAAAGGTGGCCATGTTCGGTGTCCCAAACTGATCCTCCAGGAATTGAATTCTATTCTTATGCAAAATCTTCTTTTGTTTCCGTTAAAACGCTGATCAATTGAGTGAATAGGCTGTATAAAGAGTTGAAAAGCAGTTTAAGTAAAATATATCAATTTGCTCTTTACCGTAGATCACTACTTATAAAACAAGTCAGAAAATGTTTTAAATTTATTTTGAATTTATTTAGGAAGGGAATTCGTTTGCTTGACGGGAAGAGGTGGGAAAATGTATCTGTCTCGTGATGGGTAAAGGCTAATTCAAAGAGCAGCAGGCTTTTTGCTGGTTGTATAAGAACACGAAGGGGTTTTCCATGTTTTGCATTCGTTAGACAGATATGCCTTGTCCAAGCCTGGAATGTAAATAATTGTCATGCTTGAATGTGGGAATATTGTGTCCAAGTTAGGGGGTGGGGCTGGCCTTCCTGGCTTTGAACCAGCAATTAAAGCAGCTTTTGCTGTCTTTCTTTGTCTTATGCAGATAAGGCTTAGGAGGCAGGAACTTTCTTTCGAATTTATTTAGTTTATTTACCGGGTGGAAGGTCCATGTGGGGAATAACTGTGCCCGAGGTCTAGACTGAAGACAAAGGGCTTTTTTTTTTCCTATACGGACCGACATAGCCGGGTAAATAATTTATTTTTTTATTTTTTTGTTAGATGAGGGACAAAGTAAGAAAAAAGATAGGAAATTGCTACATTGGGGAGAAATATCCGGCCCGTGGTCAGGTGCACGTGATTGGCCAATCAAATTCGAGGATTTAGGATTCCGGCTTGCTCAGATGCTTGAGAAAAAAAAATAAAGACAGATATGCAATTGAAAAGGCCGAGATGAAGACAAACTCTTGATTGTTTCCGGCTTAAATAAAACGGCGTTTCAGCTGTTCAGCCTTGCTCGGGTTAAAGTTAAAATAACATTTACAATAAAAACTATTACGACCATAAGAAATCACAGGACGCGGACAATTACTGGAGTAAGCTATTTGGGAAATGCAAATTAGGCACAAGAGAAAAAACGCAAACTACTGTTAAGGTCCTAAAATATCAACTAGTTGCTGTAAATCACGAGTTATTTTAGCAAATGCGATTTTTTTATTTAAATTCACGTCTTTCGTTAAGACCATGGCATTGCAGTGTGAAAAGCTGTGAGGTCCAATAAAGCTGTAAGGTTCACGTAAGCAGTAGTTATTCCAAATGGGTGCTACTTTCGTGATTCAAAATTATTTAATGATAATGAAGCTAATTTGATGGATCTCATAATTAGAGCAATTGAAATGGGTTGCCTGCTCCCAGGTTTTTTCTGTGTTAAGTCACGGATGACGTGTGCTTACGTGAAAACGAACTTTGAATTTCTTAGATGTGGAACCAATATATTGTTTTCTGCACAGATTGCAAGAGAGCAAATAGATCACATTTTTATATGTGACAATTGTTGTTTTATTCTATAAATTCTGTTGAAAGCAAAACTTTGAAACTTAGTATCCGAGTTGGATTAAGTAATGTTGGCATAGATCACAACGTTTTTTGTTACATTTAAAGCAACACTTCTCGTCTTCTTCATTTTGGTCCCCGATTATATTGCTAAAACATCTGAAAGGTGCCAGCAGCTCTTCTAAGATTTTAGTTCTACGATAGGCAGGAAAGATCAGTTTAGGTGGAAATATCTCTGTTTATTTTTTTTCTCAAGCATCTGAGCGGGCCGGAATCTTAAATCCTGGAATTTGATTGGCTAAGCACGCGCACGTGACCGGTCCAGTGTTTTACGATAGGGCCCAAGGGCTGGATTTTTTCCCCGCTGTAGCAATTTCCTATATATTTTCTCACTTTAAGAAGGAGACATTTAAAAAAAATGAATAAGTTATTTACCGGGCTAGGTCGGTCCGTATAGGTAAAAACTGTGGCCTTGATGACCTCGAGCACAGTTTTTTCCCATACGGACCTTCCACCCGGTAAATAACATATATTACAGTGAAAATCGAAGTAAATGAGAACGTTTTTTAATGATCTTTTGGATATCTGGAAGTAAAGGGTTAAAGTACGTCAAGCACTAACGGTGGCACTATTTTGTTATTCAAAGTTAGACACCATCTTATTTTCTTCAACTTTCAGGTTCAAGTGGCTACACGGAATCAGTCAACAGCTTTATATTCTCATTTAAAAACCGGGACAACTTGGCTCCTTTCATGCTTCCTGTTAAAGATACCAGTAAGGCCATCTATGGTGGTTCAAGCTACGGCCCCATATTCGGTTCTGGTCATGATATCTACATTGCTGACAGTGCTGGTCACAACACAAACTCTGAATCCGACCCTGGTTACAGCTACGTGTTTCCCGCAGGCTATAAGTTTGGAAGCAGCGCTACCCGACGGCTTTTCGCTGGAAGCCACCATTTTCAACCCAACGAAGTGGAAGTTTTCTACCAGACTTACAAAAGCTAAGATTCAGGCCGCTTTCAAATGATTGCACTAAAACCAAAAGCAAGTTAACTACTCTGGCCAATCACCAGCGATGACTGATAAAGTGATCAAAATCAGAACGCACGCTTCGGAATAAAGCACGCAAAAGAGTGGAAACTACTGGCGCTTATCATTTAACCAATGAAAGAAATCAGGAAATTTCGTTTCAAAATCAAACGAATTGGGCGCCTTCCATTTGGTCATTTCTGTTTTGTTTTGGCTTTCTGTTTGATTAAACATAGGGCAGAAGGTACGAGAACTGGGATATACACCAAACATTTAAAGCATTGTAACTCTTCTGCTTTTCAAGATATCTTGCTGAAAAATTCATGTAAACAAAGCATCAAGTAAGAAACAGCGAGTAGAAGTATAAGGTTTTTTGCTGCAAACGTTTTCGTGTAATTATCGATTGAAAACTCAAACAGGTCTAAAAGAACGGCTCTAAAACATAGGACATGAATCTATTACCGGTTTGTCCATCTGGAAGGACCGTTCCATTCGGCATAAGAAAATTCCAATTTCCAAAATCAGAGGTTTCTTTTGATGGTAAGCGCCCTGTTTCTTTTCTTCGCGATTGTTTTTAGTCCACTAATGATTTGTTTAGATGTAAGTTGCGTCAGATCATACAAGGCAAGTAATTGTCTGAGTGAATTCCAAGCTAAGTGTCACGCGAAACAATGAGAGAAATATCGGTTTTTCAATTGAAATAAAAAGTGGAATTCACAAGTCTGGCAAAGTGTTGTTTTTTTCTTTAATTGCATATGCCAAAGAAAATCAAATGGCATTTTTTCCCTGTTTCTGTTTCTTTTTCTTCCTCGTGAAAAAGCATTACTCTTTAATTTTGGCGCACAATTTCGGCGTTCATTTATAATTTCACCTGTAAAGTAACAATGTTGTTATGGCAACTTCTCCTACCGTGTCAAAAGGGCGTCCAGGCTTGAAAACTAGTTAAGGGATAATTTGTCACTCATGATATTAATAGGCAACCAAGAGAAAATGAGGTAAGAGAACGCATCCTCCATACTGGGATCTCTTACTATGATAAGGGAAAAAATTTAGAGCAAATGAGGTAAGAGAACGCATCTTCCATACTGGGTTCTCTTACTATGATAAGGTGACAGAATCAAGAGAAAATGAGGTGAAAGAACGCATCTTCCATACTAAGTTCTCTTACTATGATAAGGGGAGAGAATCTATTTTTAGATCCGGAAACTATTTTAACTGACGTGGTTGTAATTTTAATGCGCCATGGGGAAACCGCGCAGCCATTGAACCAGACATAAACAGATTCCGCGCCAAAAATAGATTCTTTCCCGTTATCATATCAGACGGGGTTATGTTCTGTATCCTCATTTTCTCTTGGTTTTCTTAAACTGTAATCCAAGCAGATAACGCCGAAAGCTGGTTCTTGGGGAAGGAGTACCTAAGGAGGTTTTGGGTGGGTATTTGCTGGAACCCTTAGCCTATGCCAGATTGTGAGCTCATTACTCTAACTGAGACCTACTTCAGCTGAATTTTGCCACCCTATAGGAGACTCAACTCCCATCTTTGGAGAGGTGATTCCCGGTTTCCCTTGTCTAGCCTAAGATCGTCAACCAGTTGATCAGTTTGTTGGAAAATGATGCCCTATTCTAGACCCAAACACTTTGATTTCTATACCCTATGCCAAACTGAACTACTTGGAAACCGACTGGCCTTCACAGCGGGACATCCCCATATATATATAAATATATATATATATAGCCCATATATGGCAGTATAATCACCTTGTTGGGTTTCTCGAGTCACAGTGTTTTTACATCGACAGAAATTGTCAGGTGTGCTGGAATCTCAACTGTCAGCTAAATTTTATCGCCAATAGTTAACTTAAATGAGTCTCAGCTAATATTCTTTCCTCAATTCTATATTCTTGTATTTTTTAGTCGAAAATCTCAAACGCATACATCAATTAGGTATCAAACGTTTAGAAGCATTTGCAGCAACATGATTGTTTTAAGAGCTCTGAACAATCTGGCCGTTATAAATGTCAAAATCGTTTTGTGTAACACCTACTTCAGGCGCACGCACCGTTCTTCCGTAACTACTTTTACATAGAGGTGAACAAATGGCAAACGAGTATTAAATACGTTGCAGACCGGGGTGGGATACTTCATTATAAGATGCTAAAGTCGATGTGCCGCCGGATGTACTCGCATTTTTACGACTGGATTGACTATAACGGCGGTTGCATTTTCATTATAGTTACTAATATGGAGTCGCACATAGGTCTTGGCGGATTGTGCTTTTAAAAGTGGCATATTATACTACCAACAGTGCTCGAAGTTTAATTTGCCAAATTGTGCCAAAATTATGCCAGAATTCCAAAATTATTCTCCCGATTTCCGAAATTATGCTCACAAAATGACATAGATTCTGTACATATAGGCACGCAATAACGACACCAAATTATGGCGCAATTGTGCTAGCTTACACAGTCCCGACGTGAAGCCGGATGGGAAACAAGAGTACCAGACTTCTCCAAAAGGTTAACCGCGCACGCAGAATTCGCCAAAAGAGGCCTAGTAACTAAGCATGTGAGACCAAAGTCAATACTACTATTAGCGTAGCTAAAACACGCATTGCAGGAACATACTGCCTAAATTTAATTGGAAGAAAATACACTATATTTACTAAATTTTATAAATTTATGCTCCAAAACGTGCTAAAATTATGCCGTGGCGGTGCTTGTTTAAAAAGATAGTGCTTTTTTGCTCCAATTATGCCAAAAATTATGCCAGCACAATCCGCCAAGGCTTATTCGCACATTTTTGGATTTTCGGGGTAGGACATTTCCAGTAAGTAGGATTCAAAATGGTCTCGGTTCAGAAAGTTCAGAAAGTTGTTGTTTATTTAATGAAACAATCAGCTTGCATTACATTCCGTTCATGAAAACCATAACTGAGATCAAGAGAAAATGTGGAAAGAGAACATAACCCCGTCTGATATGATAACGGGACAGAATCTATTTTTAGTGCGTAATCTATTTATATCTCGTTCTATGGCTGCACGGTTTCCACATGGTGCATTGAAATTACAACCACGTGATGAGAAGGACATCAACCATTGGTCAGTTAAAATAGTTTCCGGATCTAAAAATAGATTCTGTTCCCTTATCATAGTAAGAGAACCCAGTATGGAAGATGGGTTCTCTAACCTCATTTTCTCTTGCTATCATACTATGAGTGTATTTTAATTCTCGGGTGTCCTTGTGATTTTTACATGTCGATTTCACTGAAATCACACGTGCACCGGAAGCGTTGATCATATGCAACAGAAATAAAATCCGATTAAGCATGTTCTCCAACGTTCTACACAATGAACAGATGATTCGCATCCCGCGATCATAACAAGCGTCTGCAGAAAATTACTGTACTACACAAAAGGTCCTGAAATCAAGAAAATCTTTGACCCTTAAAACGGGGTGTATTACTCGACAGAACGCCAAGCAATGCCACAGATTTCCCACGTTAAACAAAAATAAAATCAGACAGGAGCCCATCAATCAATCTTGACGGGCTCCTGACTCAGAATATTTCTTATAAAATGATAAAACGTGTTTTTATATCAATCCATGCCATTACTATTTTTTCAGCTCAGGATCATCTGCGGTCCAATATGGGGATAGTTTGCGGTTCGTGATAATTTGCGGTCCAATTTGGGGATCATTTGCGGTCCGTGTTAATTTGCGGTCCAATTTGGGGATCATTTGCGGTCCGTGATAATTTGCGGTCCAATTTGGGGATCATTTGCGGTCCGTGATAATTTGCGGTCCAATTTGGGGATCATTTGCGGTCCGTGATAATTTGCGGTCCAATTTGGGGATCATTTGCGGTCCGTGATAATTTGCGGTCCAATTTGGGGATCATTTGCGGTCCGGGATTATTTGCTGACCCGTACATATCCATACCCTCTCAGTTAATACCAGACTCTTCTTTTTCTCACAGTCTGAATTTTACTGCGTACCGGTTTATAAAAAACTGCGAAGATTTGTGCGGACTTCCAAGATTTCGAGGAATTCTTCCAGCTGTTGGCCTCGGGCGATCAATTCACGAAGGTCGAAAAAGACTTCCTTTCAAGCTGAAACGGAAATTTCCTGACCTTTCTCACTCTCTCCCTCACCCTACCCCTCCCATTTCCAACCGCGCTAGCTGTGCGAATTAAAATTTATCAAGGTCAAAGCAATTTTTCTTTCGAACTGACAGGGAAGTTTTCTTAACCCTTTCCGCCAGGACTGTAGCTTTTAAAGTCTACCCTGGGTGCAACAGGCTTCCTTTGTGTTCCTCGCGCCCCAAACAAATTTTCTTTACTTTTGTGAAACGAGCAATCAATTTTTCTCACCTTCGGCTAAACGGTCTCTCGCTTGCCTTGTCCGGTAAGTATATTAAAACGGCCACAGACCATTCTAAACCCTTTCTTCCACAATATAAAAGTAATAATTCTTCTTGATGAGTGCCATACTCTTTCTTAAACTGCTTAAATGATATTGGTATTGCGTCAATTCAATTTCTTTACCGTTAGAGGAAGTCTCTCGACTCCATGGCTTTAATTTCATGGCGTTGTTTAAGAAATGTGTCAAAAACAGGAAACACGAAAACGGCTACAGAACCCTTTCACCTGCACGAACAGAACAACTTAGTGTGTACCATACACTTTCTTATATTGTTACTTGGGAGAAATTGGTATCGCATCGATTCAAGATCCTTGCTGAGGTCACACAATCCCCCCCACGTGGGGGGGGGATTGCGTGACGAGCCCAAAGAAGGACTGCGCGGGAGTCTATTGCTGAGGTGGTTTCATTAAACACGTCTTCCCTATCAGCTTGCCAATGAACCGATAATTCTAAAGGGAAGTTGTCGATTGACGCATGGTGGGAATCAAAGTGCGGCAGTAGTAGTGTAATATATATATATATATATATATATATATATATATAGGTGATTCTCTAACAACGTACCTGCTTAAATTGCTTGGTTCTGAACCTGACATCTCCCACAGTCTGAGGTATATAGGCTAGCTAATACACCAGTCATCACACACCGCCCCGTCTTTAATTGCCACTGGTTGTGAGATGGTCAATAAAACTGGGCACTGCTAACAGCCCGGGACACTACAGCAACCGACAAGAACAAGTATTAAGGCATCTCTCAACACAGACACATAGGAATTAATGAATGTCAATGAGTAATCAAAGCTCTCTAAAGTTAGCACTTCAGGCCAATTACTTGAACCAGACAGAAACCACACCCCACTATCATCCCCTAGTGACTCCCCCGACCCCCCCCCCCCTGTCCTCACATCCCCCAGCATGACCCACTATGTCTCTAGGGTCCACAGACAAAATAAAGTAGCTCACAGAAGCTTTGGTTAGAGTCTGAGACAACCCACATGTGAAATTAAATCAAATGGCAGAGATTTTTAGCTTGACAACCAAAACTCCCCCAGCCCACCCCCGACAAACTAAGAGCAGCAGTCTCGCAAACATAACATAGCAAGGTAGAACTGGGTATGACCTAT
Source organism: Ricordea florida (assembly GCA_949710005.1). Taxonomy (NCBI): domain Eukaryota; kingdom Metazoa; phylum Cnidaria; class Anthozoa; order Corallimorpharia; family Ricordeidae; genus Ricordea; species Ricordea florida. Next base: position 10,877,052 of record OX453276.1, on the reverse strand, counting down.
TCACTGACACCAGTACAGACAGTCCCCCCCGTCAAACCAGTAGCACGCGAATTGCCTAAACCCAAGCTAACGCTTGGGTTTAGGCAAAAAAACCTAGCGTGCATTTAGCAGGTACGTTCTCTGAAAAGCGCCTAGATATATATATATATATATATATATATATATATATATATATATATATATATATATTTATATATATATATATAGGCAGAATAATATGGTTTGCCCAACGATGACTTCCAGTAGAAGGATCAAAAGAGATAACGTGCTTCAATGTGAATTTTAGTTAAGTGTAAAATGAGGCGTCATGAAGCAAACTTCTAACTGTTCCGGCTTTTAATCCGACGTTTCGGCCTTCGGCCTTCTTCAGAGTGGAACAATGTACACGTTAAAAAGTAAAAAGTAAAAAGCTAAAAATACTAGTAGGTTTACAGATTCGCAAGTATTTATATAGGATCACAAAAATGTAATTATAATTACAAAATGCTATACCAACTGAAATAAAAGATTACATAACAAAGCTAATGGCAACCTAGAAGAACGCACAGATGATAAAATTCCAACAATGTATCTGCGAGCGCCTAAAAGTACAATAGTTAGTCTAATTAGATATTGTATATATTAGTTATGATGCTTCGAGCCAACAGGGATGCCACACGCCAGAAGGATCCAAAAGGATTCGTAGTCCAAACCTCGAGTAATGAAACTTGTAGGCAATTGTGGAAAACGAGGACGGACAACTTCGAGCGAAAAAAAAAAATATATATATATACAGTAAAAAATCTAAAAAAAGTTTAAAAATTTAATAAAAAATAGACGTTTCGGTCAATGACCTTCATCAGTTGCAGTGCAAGTGAATAAGAAATTACAATGTCCTTAAATAGGTTTACAGTATAAAAGATGACATAATATAACAAAGATGATTACATAACAGGGCGTGGTAACACATGAAAATGAAAAAATTAACCAATGATAAACAATCGGTGATTACTAAGCGAGAAACTATGACAATGCGATACAAAAACTCAAGAAACGCAAACCAAATATGAATAAATAATCGGATATAATACAAATAAGATTAATGTTAAAAAAACTATAACATGATTCGTCATGACGAATTCATGACGAATCATGTCATGATAGTTTTTTTAACATTAATCTTATTTGTATTATATCCGATTATTTATTCATATTTGGTTTGCGTTTCTTGAGTTTTGTATCGCATTGTCATAGTTTCTCGGTTAGTAATCACCGATTGTTTATCATTGGTTAATTTTTTCATTTTCATGTGTTACCACGCCCTGTTATGTAATCATCTTTGTTATATTATGTCATCTTTTTATACTGTAAACCT
>OX453276.1:10864252-10875498 GCA_949710005.1 Ricordea florida | reverse complement strand
AAAATCGGGCAATGCCCGGAATTGGGCTTAGCGTGCGTTTCTCGTTTAATGGGGGAGAACGGTTGTGATGGTGCCAACGAATCCTTCATATCGCGTTCTACCTTGCCATATTGTCTTCATCGGACTAGTGCTATTGTTTTGTCGGGGGTAGGGTTAGGGAATTTTGGTTTTAAGGCTAAACATCTCTGTTGTTTTATTTGATTTCACATCTCAGTTGTTTCAGTGTGTAATCAGAGCTTGTGTAAGGTACTTTATTTTGCATGTAAAGCCTAAAGAGAGTTAGTGATATTGCGGGGGGGGGGGGTGGGGTGGGGTCGGCAGGGGCATATGACAGGAAAGCAGTAAGGGGGGAGGACAGGGATGTGGGGGAATAGGGGGTTCTAATAGGCTTTGATTTATGTCTGATTAAGGTAATTGGTCTGAAATGGTAAGGCTTAAAACGCTTTGATTTTTCACGACAGGTGAAATTTTCATAGGTACGTTTTCTCAGAAACGCTTATATATATATAAGAGAAAGTTAATTTGGGAACAGAAATCATCAACTAAGAGAATAAGTGAAAATGTGGCTCAGCCAGGAAAATATATATATGGAGAGAGAGAGAGACAGAGACAGACACTAGTGTCAAGGTCGGCAATGCAACCGATTGCCTAACAAAAGAAAAGAAAAACTCCAGATGGTGCAGACAGCACCATACAACAGGATTCTATTTGCGATAAAGTGCTGTAAAGAGCCAATTACTCAACAATCAATGGAGTAAGCTATTTGGGAAATGCAAATTAGGCACAAAAGAAAAAATGCAAACTACTGTTAAGGTCCTAAAATATCAACTAGTTGCTGTAAATCACGAGTTATTTTAGCAAATGCGATTTTTTTATTTAAATTCACGTCTTTCGTTAAGACCATGACATTGCAGCGTGAAAAGCTGTGAGGTCCAATAAAGATGTAAGGTTCACGTAAGCAGTAGTTATTCCAAATGGGTGCCACTTTCGTGATTCAAAATTTTTTAATGATAATGAAGCTAATTTGATGGATCTCATAATTAGAGCAATTGAAATGGGTTGCCTGCTCCCACGTTTTTTCTCTGTTAAATCACGGATGACTTGTGCTTACGGGAAAACGAACTTTGAATTTCTTAGAGGTGGAACCAATATATTGCTTTCTGCACAGATTGCAAGAGAGCAAATAGATCACATTTTTGTATGTGACAATTGTTGTTTTATTCTATAAATTCTGTTGAAAGCAAAACTTTGAAACTTAGTATCCGAGTTGGATTAAGTAATGCTGGCATAAATCACAACGTTTTTGTTACATTTAAAGCAACACTTCTCTTCTTCTTGATTTTGGTCCCCGATTATATTGCTAAAAAATCTGGATGGTGCCAGCAGTTCTTTTAAGATTTTAGTTCTACGATAGGCAGAAAAGATCAATTTAGGTGGAAATATCTCTGTTTATTATTTTCTCAAGCATCTGAGCGGGCCGGAATCCTAAATCCTCGAATTTGATTGGCTAATCACGCGCACGTGACCTGTCCAGCTTTTTACGATATGGCCCAGGGGCTGGACTTTTCTCCTGAAGTAATTTCCTATCTATTTTCTCACTTTACAAAGAAGACATTAAGACAAGACCACAGTTTTTTCCCATACGGACCTTCCACCCAGTAAATAACATATATTACTTCCAGTGAAGATCAAAGTAAATGAGAACGTTTTTTAATGATCTTTTGGATATCTGAAAATACATGGTTAAAGTACGTCAAGCACTAACGGTGGCACTATTTTGTTATTCAAAGTTAGACACCATCTTATCTTCTTCAACTTTCAGGTTCAAGTGGCTACACAGACTCAGTCAACAGCTTTATATTCTCGTTTAAAAACCGGGACAACTTGCCTCCTTTCATGCTTCCTGTTAAAACTACCGATAGAGCCATCTATGGTGGTTCAAGCTACGGTCCCACATTCGGAGGTGGTCATGATATCTACATTGCTAACAGCGCTGGTCACAACTCAAACTCTCAATCCAACCTTGGTCACAGCTACGTGTTTCCCGCAGGCTATAAGTATGGAAGCAGCGCTGCCCAACGGCTTTTCGCTGGAAGCCACAATTTTCAACCCAACGAAGTGGAAGTTTTCTACCAGACTTACAAAAGCTAAGATTCAGTGTCACGTTTTCCGCGAAAAATAACATTTTAATTAGTTACATTCAAGGACTGTTTTTTCTTTCGTGATTGTAGCATTGTTTATTTTATTGCATGATCATCGTATATCCGTTTTTTGGCTAGGCGTACAAAGCTTTATTCAGTTTTATTTCCTTTATGTCAGAAGGCATGCACTAGTTATTCTTTTCCTAAGCACCTTTATTCAGTTGTAAGAAGTCCATCACAGTGAAAGGAGCTTTTGGAGAACTTTCAGAGTTATTACAACTGTAGGATATTTGGAGTTCTTTTCACCCCGGAGTCAAGATCAGACGTAAGTCACGCTTGTAAATTTAGTAGTTTGTTTTTCCTTCTTTTTTCGTGCACGGAGCATTATCGTAGTTTTAGTTTCTTCTGACGTAAAAATCGGACGGAATAAAGCACGCAAAGGAGTGGAAACTAGTGGCGCTTACCATTAAACCAAAGAAATCCGGAAATTTCGTTTCAAAATGAAACGGAACGATCCAATCGGAATATATGGGACCACCTTTGAAGGTGGTCCCGAGCGACCGGTCGGTCAGGCCCAACCGAATTGGGCGCCTTCCATTTGGTCATTTCTGTTTTGTTTTGGCTGTCTGTTTGATTAAAAATAGGGCAGAAGGTATGCGAACTTGGATATACACCAAACATTTAAAGCATTGTAACTCTTCTGCTTTTCAAGGCTCCTGGTAAGAAACAGCGTGTAGAAGTATAAGGTTTTTTGCTGCAAACGTTTTCGTGTAATTATCGATTGAAAACTCAAACAGGTCTAAAAGAACGGCTCTAAAACATAGGACTTGAATCTCAGATTACCGGTTTGTCCATCTGGAAGGACCGTTCCATTCGGCATAAGAAAATTCCAAATTCCACTGAAAATTAGAGGTTTCTTTTGATGGTAAGCGCCTTGTTTCTTTTCTTCGCGATTGTTTTTAGCCCACTAATGATTTGTTTAGATGCAAGTTGCGTCAGATCATACAAGGAAAGTAATTGTCTGATGAGTGAATTCCATGCTAAATGTCACGCGAAACAATGAGAAGAGATATCGGTTTTTCAAGTGAAATTAAACGTCGAATTCACAAGTCTGGCAAAGTGTTGTTTTTTTCTTTAATTGCATATGCCAAAGAAAATCAAATGGCTTTTTTCCCCTGTTTCTGTTTCCTCCGCGTAAAAAGGCATTACTCCTTAATTTTGGCGCAAAATTTCGGTGTTAATTTATAATTTCACCTTTGAAATTACAATGTTGTTATGGCAACTTCTCCTACCGCGCCAAAAATGCGTCCAGGTTTGAAAACTACTTAACGAGTAATTTGTCACCCATGTTAATAGGCAACCAAGGGAAAATGAGGTAACAGAACGCATCCTCCATACTGGGTTCTCTTCCTATAATAAGGGGACAGAATCTAGAGAAAATGAGATAAGAGAACGCATCTTCCATACTACGTTCTCTTAATATGATAAGGGGACAGATTCTAGAGAAAATGAGGTAAGAGAACGTATTTTCCGTACTAGGTTTCTTTACTATGATAAGGGGACAGAATCCAGAGAAAATGAGGTAAGAGAACGTATCTTCCATACTAGGTTCTCTTATTATGACTAGGGGACAGAATCAAGAGAAAATGAGGTAAGAGGACGTATCTTCCATACTGGGTTCTCTTAATATGATTAGGGGACAGGTTCTAGAGAAAATGAGGTAAGAGAACGTATCTTCCATACTAGGTTTCTTTACTATAATAAAGGGGACTGAATCTAGAGAAAATGAGATAAGAGAACGCATCTTCCATAGTGGGTTCTCTTAATATGATTAGGGGACAGATTCTAGAGAAAATGAGATAAGAGAATGCATCTTCCATACTGGGTTCTCTTAATATGATTAGGGGACAGATTCTAGAGAAAATGAGGTAAGAGAACGCATCTTCCATACTGGGTTCTCTTAATATGATAAGGGGGCAGAATCTAGAGAAAATGAGGTAAGAGTACCTATCTTCCATACTGGGTTCTCTTACTATGATAAGGGGACAGAATCTATTTTTAGATCCGGAAACTATTTTAACTGACCAATGGCTGATATCCTTCTTATCACGTGGTTGTAATTTCAACGCGCCATGTGGAAACCGCGGGAGGGGAGGGGATTTGCTATAACTCTTAGCCTATACCAGATTGTGAGCTTATTACTCTGACTGAGACCTACTTTAGCTAAATTTTGCCACCCTATAGGAGACTAAACTCCCATCTTTGGAGAGGTGATTCCCGGTTTCCCTTGTCTAGCCTAAGATCGTCAACCAATTGATCCGTTTCTTGGAAAATGATGCTCTATTTTAGACCCAAACTCTTTGATTTCTATACCCTATGCCAAACTAAACTACTTTCGCCATTTCTCAGCTGTTAGTTAACTTTAATGAGTCTCAGCTAATATTCTTTTCTCGATTTTATATTCTTGTATTTTTTATTCGAAAATCTCAAACGCATACACCAATTAGGTATCAAACGTTGATAAGCATTTCCAGCAAGAGCTCTGAACAGGCAATCTAGCTATTATAAATGTCAAAATCATTTTATGGAACACCTTCTTCAGGCACACGCACCGTTCTTTCGTAACTGCTTTCACCCAGAGGAGAACAAATGGGAAATGAATATTAGATACGTTGCAGACCGGGAGAGGATACTTCCTTATAGGAGCTAAAGTGTATGTGCCGCCGGATTTAGTCGCATTTTTACGACCGGGATTAACTAAAAGGGGGGTGGCATTTTCATTAGAGTTACCAATACGGGGTCGCACATAGGTCTTGGCGGATTCTGCCGTTTAAAAGTGGCATATTATGCTTCTAGCAGTGCTCGAAATTTAATTTGCCAAATTGTGCCAAAATTATTCCAGAATTCCTAAATTATATGCTCCTAATTTCCGAAATTATGCTCACAAAAAGACATAGATTCTGTACACTTTTTGTATAGGCGCGCAATCACGACACCAAATTATGGCGCAGTACAAAATGTAATAAGGGTAAGTTGAAGCCACACATATGCGCACTAAGGCGACAGTGGTAGAAGAGATTAAACCCTGTTGCTACCAAAAAAAAAAGATGAAAAAGCTGAGCTCAAAAGCCAGCAGCCATGGACAGCTGTTTCGGCCTTGTTAGGCCTCATCAGCATGGCACAGCTAGCAGATGAGCTCTGGGTTCCCACATTATGAATGTCAAAGTGATTAAAAGTGGTATGGTTGTGGGATGTGGCTGGAAATGACAACGTCAAAATGTAATAAGGGTAAGTTGAAGCCTAAGTTCTTAGGAATAACGTTGTTTTATATTACGTCACATTGAACAACGAATTGGACACCAGGAAAGTCCAAATACATGACTTATCTTAATTTTTAACCGAAGAAGGAGCTCGTGGGCTCCTGACCGAAGAAAAGCCTGCACACGTTCTGACCTTGTTTGTACAAGCGGGGCTAACAGGGACTTCGCTTAATTCACTGAAATCACTATCGGTGTCACTGATTCCTAAAAAGTCAGTAACTGGATGTTTCTTCACATCTTGTAAGCGATCGTATCTTTGGCAGCTGAGTCAGACTGATTCGACTTCGATACCGTTCAAAGTCTCCTTCTTTGCCGTGCCGAAAGAAGCTTAGTATCACCAGGAGACTATCAGCAGGAGCGTTCCTCTGTGTTGGGTGGCATCCCCAGCACAGTGCCAGATGTGGTTATTTTTAGAACTCATTTTTCCCGCAAAAAATGTTCGCACGATCCGTCGCTATCATCCGCCATTATAAAAGCGACAGTAGAAATTCGCATCTGAAAGTAACACGTACGTAGCGCAATTTGATTGATCGTTGTAATAGTATATTTGTTTTCTTTGCCGCGAAATAGAAGTTAAAAATAGCACCATCTGCTACTGTGCTGGGGCAAAGGGCTAATATCAGAGAGGAAGGCTCCTGGTATCACCGAGGGCATCCAACGACTATTTTCGGTAAAAATCTATTCGGAAGCAAGGTGAGCTAGAATTTTCGAATATTAACACGCAGGCCCTCGGATTTGCGAACCGTGTGTCTGAATAGATTTTATGTCTGTAAAACATCACCTAAAAGATTCGCAACAAGGGAAAAGTCACAGTCTTACATTGTAGTGCCGATGTTCAACCTCGTTCCCAGGGCTTTTCCCTAGAAAGAAAAATGGCGGACGGGAAAAGACCCTGGCATCGGCTGGTCACGTGTTCATCTTACACCCTGAAATCCTGGGTGTAATAAATTAGCGCTTTGCATATTCATAAAGGCTAAAGGAAGATGGCGGAGAAGCGTGAAACTACGCCTCGTGAAATATCTGTGCTTTAACGACTTGGATCGGCCTTAAATCGTTGTAGTTTTCCTTCGTTTTGTTTGAAGCCACTTCAAGTAAAGTGTTTTCAATATTTGCTGAAAGGGTAAGATGTTGTTGCCGTTCTACCCACTGGTTTCGGTAAGTCTCTCCTATTTCAGCTGCTACCGGATTTTTTGCCAGTCAAGGCGGACAAGAATATTGTGATAGATTTTTGTCCTTTAAACTCCATCATAGAGGACCAACTGAAAGTGCTGCAGGATAGAGGAATCACTGCCGATGTTCTTCAGCTATTCTGAGACGAGCAGTAAGCGACCGACAGCTTATTTCATTCAGACGAAAGCAAGGCTGATGGACCATTAAAAAATCCCAGTGCGAAACTACTGAAAGGAGATATCCAGATCAGTTATGTTTACAGATTTTTAAAAAAGGTTGTGACAGGCCTACACGACTCCCGCTGTTCGCAAGTGTAGTTTCTTTGCCTTTAGAGTTTGGATCTCACGAGTATGTCCTTGAGCGATTTTCCTCTTTTGTACGAGATGATGGGAGGCTCTTTGTATATCTCACGTAGTAAAGGTTGATCCTGTACTGAATGCCATTTGTTCAATACGATTTCTTTAAATTAGGCACCGGTGGGTGTTATTGTGTGACAAAAGGAAGAATTCTATTGTGCGTTGTTTTATTTTTTTGAAGAGCTGACTTTCTCTCTTCGAATTTCACTTCTGAGAGGATCGACTTTATTTACCAGAGTATCTGGATAACCTCTCGCGTAAAGGCGTAATGTGAATGCTCCAATATTCTCTTCAAAAGTATTTTTTGAAGACTTAGTTCGAAGCAGCCTAAATGCTTCGCCTTTGATGAAACCTTTACTGACCCCTGATGACAGGAAGCGAAATGCGTGTACCGAAATGTTTCTGTCGGCTTGCAGGGAGTTCGCACGTCAAGGATAGATCTTTGTCTAAATCTATCGCACAACATTTGACAGGCTGTAGCTGTCTCATCTCTCATCTGTAATAGCTGCAAAGCAATCTCTTTATAATATCTGCCCCAATAACTGATGGTTGTGAGTTCACTTTACCAAAAAACACGAATCAAGCGACGGCTCTCGAATTCATCGCCGTAAAGACGGCAAAATTCATTGCAAAATTCATTCAAAATTTTGGAATTGACTGCTCCATAAAATATGCGAAACACTAGACTTGCTGTGACACGTGGAGATATTCTCCCAACCTTCTCAAAAATATTTTATGACAAGTAGAAATTGAGAAAATTCCAGCAACCAGTGAAAATACAGAATTAACCGCAGGAATTCATACATTAGTTTTTCAATGAATATTTCACACGAACACGTGACCAGCCGATGCTAGGGTCTTTTCCCGTCCGCCATTTTTCTTTCTAGAGAAAAGCCCTGGGAACGAGGTTGGCCGATGTTGTAGTAATATCGTAAATTTTTAATTTATTTCAATTTTTGCCCCCATTACTAATACCCGCCAAGATTAGCTGTTGCTATACGCGGGTTGCGTAAATTACCTGTATATATTTGTTAGAAATAATAATAAAAAAACAGTTCAACAGTTAACAGTTAAAAAACAGTTACATGTCACTGAGTTTTCGGAAAGGCTATTCTTGCAATTTTTGGCTTTTAAAAAGGTCACCTAGCAATTTCGGATGAGCAAATGGTTTGTTGGGACGTTTTTAGAAGTTGGCTTCCAGCTAGCAATTTCTGAAGGCTTCAAGTTTCAGCTAAGACATCCAAACAGATCAAATTCTTCTAGGTGATAAAAACACATGATCTCTTTAGACAGTCTTTAAACATTACAAGGAGCCTATAAACGCCTCTCAGACGTTTTCGACTCAATCTGCTCGTTGGGTGCCCCTGTATCACTTTCACAATTCCACACAACTCAGTCGAGTTACTCGACAACACCGACAACATGACCTCAGGTCATTACTGACCTGGGTAACTACTTGGTGTAGGCACTCACATAGTGGTTTGAGAGGTCTGTGTTATAAATATAGTCGCCAAGCTTCACTTTAGCAACCTCAGCTGTACTCTAGCCGTACTCATCCCTAGCCGTACTTCAGTGTCCTTGATCATCCCTGGCTTTACCTTAGTGTCCTTACTATATGAGTGCCTACACCAAGTAGCTATAGTTACCATCTATTATAATCCTCCCAGTCAGTCGTCGCGAACCCAAGCTTGAATTGCCCGGATTGAAATAGGACCTTGTCACGCAACATTTGTTATGTAAGCTTTGTAACGTAGTGGAATGAGAACAAATATTTTAGGAATTTTTACAGGATATTCGGACACAGTTTACTAATCTCAGCTAATATTTACTCAACAATTTTCAACTATCAGTTAAAAAAAACTCATCGTTTCCAGGACCGCAAATGACCCCGGACCGCAAATGATCCCGACTAAAAAATATGGAGTGGCATTGATGATAAAAAAGTATGGATAGGGAATTGGCGTGAATACCAATTATTGTTATAAAAACCATCTTAAATCATGGCTCAGAACTAGCATCTTTTCCACACGTTCGGCTGAACTTTTTTATTTCAACGGGTAATCGATGAAATCAACTGCGGAAAATAAAGTTATTTTTTACAGCTATCATATTATGTGTGTATTTTGATTTTCCGAGTAGTATGAATGGACAACTTATAATAGGCACTTTTTTGGAAGAGTTTGCATCAATTTTTTTCCAGAGCTAATGCAGAAAAAATAATCCAGGAAAAACTCCATACCTAAATTTTCACGCCTAACCACACCAAGCCAAAAACAAAATGCTTCCATGGAAGAACTAACAAAAGGGTAGTCTCCTCCTCAACCGTTATTAGGATCGTCACGCAACGCTTCTCCCCACTAACGGTGGGGGAGAAGCGTAGCGTGACGATTCTAATAACGGTTACGTTGCGGAGGAGACTAACAAAAGGGGGACTATAAACAATAAACTGGATAACTTTGGATAAAACAAAAATGGATTCGAGGTGGATTAGGGTAAAACTGGATAAAACTGGATAAAACCAAACTGGATTCGTGGTGGATAAAACCAAACTGGATAGCTTTGGATAAAACCAAATGAAAATGGATTCGAGATGGATTAGGGTTAAATTGGATAAAAGTGGATAAGACCAAACTGGATAAAACTGAATAAACCCAAACTGGATAAAACTGGATGAAAGTGGATAAAACCATACTGGATTCGAGATATGGATTAGGATAACACTGGTTAAAACTGGATAAAACTCAAATGGATTCGAGATGGATGAGTGAAAGTGGATTTGAGGTGGATAAACAAAGGGGATGATGGCTGGAGTAAGTGAAAGTGGATGATGGCTGGAGTAAGTAAAAGTAGTTATGGATCAATGGATTAAGTGAAAGTGGATAAGGGGATGGATAAACAAAGGAGATTCAAGATGGATTAGGATAAAACTAGATAAACCTCAACTAGATTAGCACCGGATAACCGAAAACTGGTTTACTCTGGACAAACTAAAGAGAAGGCATTCAATCCATTTTCGAAGACAAAATATACTATTAATATACTAATACTATACTAAATATTCATACTAATTTTTTACATCCATGCCAACTTCAAGAGTTTTAAGATCATAGTACCGTTCGACTTCAAGAGTTATTAGATCATACTACCAGTAAACTTCAAGAGTTATTAGATCATACTACCAATCAACTGCAAGAGTTATTAGATCATACTACCAATCAACCTGAACAATTATTAGATCATACTACCAATAAACTTCAAGAGTTATTAGATCATACTACCAATCAACCTAAAGAATTATTAGATCATACTACCAATCAACTTCAAGAATTATTAGATCATACTACCAATCAACTTCAAAAGTGATTAGATCATACTACCAATCAACTTAGAGAGTGATTAGATCATACTACTAATCACCTTCAATAATTATTAGATCATACTACCAATCAACTTCAAGAGTGATTAGATCATACTACCAGTCAACTTCAAGAGTGATTAGATCATACTACCAATCAACTTCAAGAGTTATTAGATCATACTACCAATCAACCTGAAGAGTTATTCGATCATACTACCAATCAACCTGAAAAGCTATTAGATCATACTACTAATCAACTTCAATAATTATTAGATCATACTACCAGTCAACTTCAAGAGTGATTAGATCATACTACCAATCAACTTCAAGAGTGATTAGATCATACTACCAGTCAACTTCAAGAGTGATTAGATCATACTTCCAATCAACTTCAAGAGTGATTAGATCATACTACCAGTCAACTTAAGGAGTGATTAGATCATACTTCCAATCAACTTCAAGAGTGATTAGATCATACTACCAGTCAACATCAAGAGTGATTAGATCATACTACCAATGAACTTCAAGAGTTATTAGATCATACTACCAGTCAACTTCAAGAGTGATTAGATCATACTTCCAATCAACTTCAAGAGTGATTAGATCATAATACCAGTCAACTTTAAGAGTTATTAGATCATACTACCAATCAACTTCAAGAGTTATGTAATAGATAATTACTGAGGCGAGCAGCATTATTGGATATAATGCAGGCAGCTGAGGCCGCAGGCCGAAGCTGTCTGCATTATATCCAATAATGCTGCGAGCCGAAGTAATTATCTATTATAATTACTGATCGTCGTCCAAACCCATTGTTTTCTGTCTGCAATTATATCATCGAATGTCACCCTCCTTTTGTATTTCTGTGGAAAACAATAAGTTAAACAATTCATGGCGTTCA
>OX453276.1:10846752-10856752 GCA_949710005.1 Ricordea florida | reverse complement strand
TATAACCCTAAGCCCTAACCCTAACCCTAACTCTAACCCTAACCCTTTTCGCACATAAGTATATATAAAAATCCGAAACTTCAAGGAGAAATTGAAATGTTTAGGGAAATCAGGGGTCTAGAAAAGAGACAAAAACATGTGAATCAAGTGTTAACATTGAGAAAGAACTGTAACTGGTAAACTTTCTTCTTTTTTTCTTTTTTTGTGTCCTATATAATGACGGGTCGCTCTAGTAAATCTTCATTTAATAACAATTGTTTTTAGAAAAAAAGGCAAGGAATAAAAAATGCCAAGGACCAATTTTATTTAGATATTAAAGCGCAAGAAAAGCTATAAAAAGAAAGAAAAAAGAAAAAAATAGTCATTATAACTGGTAATATTTCTACTTTTCTTTTTAATCTTTTTTTCATGTCCCATATAATGACGGGTCGCCCCTGTAGACCTTCTGTTAATGGTAATTAAAAAAATTAGGCAAGGGAAAAATACCAAAGTCCAATTTTATTTAGACATTAAAGTACAAAGAGAAGGAGCAAAAAGAAAAAAGAAAAATAAGAAAAAGAAAAGAAAAAAAAAGTAAAAAAAAAATTAATTCTTCAGGACAGTGTATATTTCTTTTTTGTCTCTTTTTTTGAATTTAAGATTTAAAAAGAAAATGAACGATAAAAATCGTGCGGATGGAGGGGTGAAATTACCCTGCCCCCAAGCCAGATGGAGAGTAATTCTTAGACACCTTCGCAGAAACGCCAAGGGGGTGGGATGGCCCGGCCCCCAAGCCAGATCGAGAGCCATCCCGCGCTTTGAACCCGGTACCTATCGCATCCTAGTCGACTGCTCTATCCGCTAGACCACGCCGGCTGCACCTGATATCATATGGAAAAATTAGGGTAGTTTATTGTTCTATGTTTGATTTCAAACTGCGCATGGGCTACCTATGACGTCATGCCCATGTTGCTGTACGAGATTACGCGCTTTCGACGGAAGACGGTTTACCACAGTCGACTATTTCAGGCTTCACAAATTACACTGGACCTATCTTAAAAGACATCCCTGTTTTGGTTGATCTTGTCCACATTTCAAAATAGAACAACTCTGAGCCGCTCAATTAACATTTACGGAACCGAATATTCAATTTCAAGAACCCCGAACGCCTTTCTACGTGACTTTAATATCAAGCTTTGATCAGACAAGTAGCCGTTCAACTGCAGATATAATTCACACTTATCACTGAATCGAACCGCGGCCCTGTTGAATATTAAACGAACGGGACCTACATTGGCAGTGCATTTCGATTGAATTATTTGGATGCGGCTCTTTCTGTTGGTTGTATTGAGATTGGCCTGTTAGTTTCTACTTCTTCCTTTGACATGCTTGCTTTCAGTTACTGAACTGGCCTAAACGTATGCTTAAGAGATTGTTTGGAAAATCCTAGTGAAGTTGGTTTGGGGTTATGTTTGAATTTTGAATTTCAATGAATTGCTGTTTGTAAATATGTTTTCAATTAGTCTTTTCGTAACACCTATTGTTTTAAAGACTTTATGCACTGGTCTCAAAGGTATTCAGCGCAACACATACACATAAAAACGTGTTCGTCACAAACAGGTCAATAATCTTCTTATATTGGGCCTGGTTCATTACCTCCGCCAAGGAGGTTATGTTTTCACGCCTGTCTGTTTATCAATTAAGTAGACTGGAACAAGATTATGAATACATTTCATCACGGCGTCATTTATGTAGAGTCTACGGCGGTAAGATTTCCACACAGGTCCACGTGCAAATATTTCTTGTGTTCGAAGAACAAAATAGTACAGTTACAGAATGCATAATGAAGTAGGGACCTGTGCGGAAATCTTACCATCATTTGAACCAAACTCCAGTGACTCTAATTTTCATCGCAATTTACTGCCGAGTAATCGCTTTGAACAAACATACGGAAATTTTGCACGAACGCAATATAATAGAAAGTTTTACCGTATGCATGCCTCTAACAGCAATTGTGTTGTTTGTTTTTGTAAAATTTTTGGCTGGAAAAGCTTTATGTTGCTTTTTCTCTCAATGCCAATATATAGTTTATTTTTACCTCCGCCAAGGAGGTTATGTTTTCACGCCTGTCTGTTTGTTTGTTTGTTTGTCTGTCTGTTAATCGTTTTACGCTAAAACTAATCGACGGATTTGCACCAAATTTGGTGGAAAGGTCGCAAATATACCAAGGATCAATCGATTAAAATTTGGGATTTATCCGGATTAAACTTCGGATCTCAGATCCAAAAGAGTGTAATATCAGGTGTACATACGTGGCGGGGCGGAGGTATGCGCTCTACCGAGTGCCCTTCTAGTTACTTATCTTATTGTTACTAATTTTCGCGGGAACTTGATTTCGCGAAAATGGAACGGGCATATTTCTTGCGATTTAAATTTCCCTATTTGCTCAAGCAAAACAGGATGAAATTCATGAATGCTGTATCCTGTCTGAAAAGGCAAATAAAAGCCAGAAGGAAAGGATAAAATTCAAAGGTCATTTGTCAAGGCACGTTGCCGAGCAGAAAATATGAAGCTCAAGCAAACCAGGACGACCTCATTTACAAGAACGATACTAATAAATAGCGCTTGTGAGTGACTTAATAACATCACACGGCAAACAACAGTATGGTGGTGTTTTTTTTTTCGTCCCTCGCTAAACAAGAACTGGAAATGTTTGGCCAGTTTTCAAGTGGTTTTTGACGCGAGTGAACAACGGCAAAATTACGCTGAAAAATAGGAATCAGACACGAAAAGAAGCAGTTAAGAAACCCAACAGTTTGTAGGACAACGAATATTCCATAGTAAAACAAACAAGCCCTTGACATTATAATAGAAAAGCAGACGTTCTTTAAATTGCGTCAAGCTCGGCGTTTGACCACTACGTACACGCAGGCTCATTTAAAGCTTCACTCTCTTTCAACAGAGATGAATTTTCAGAATCACCTTGTTTTTCTTCCATCTACATTTGTAACACAAATCAGACAAGCAACTGTCGATCTAATACAATCGCGTAAGTCTGTTTCTTAAGCCTTGAGACATTTTTCACTCTTTTTTTGAAGGGGAGAGGGCAGGGCTGAGATATGTAATTTGTCATCTGTTATTTTGATGGAAGGTTTTCAGTGAGGGTTAAAAGGGTGAAAATCGCTATGATAGTGATTAATACTTTGAAATCATGCGACACACGTATCTCGATGCGGTCAACTCAGCAATCGAGGAAGTTATATTACTAATTCCTTGGCATCCTTTCCAAATATAAA
Organism: Ricordea florida; assembly: GCA_949710005.1. Lineage (NCBI taxonomy): Eukaryota > Metazoa > Cnidaria > Anthozoa > Corallimorpharia > Ricordeidae > Ricordea > Ricordea florida. Next base: position 10,853,477 of record OX453276.1, on the reverse strand, counting down.
TGCCACAATCAAAGCTGTCCCATAACATGTACAGCTTCAAACGCTTGACCATGGGGGACAATGAAAACAGACGTATTCACACCTTGGCGATTGCCTTGGTCGTCAATGTTGTCTTCACTACTTTAATTGTTGGCTTTTTGATTTACAAGGTTCACTCTCTGGATGACAAAGTGTTTCAACTCCAGAATGATTTGCAATCTTCTTCTGGCGCAAGATCGTCCCCCTCTGAGAGTCCTGCGTCGATGATGCGAAGAAAAAGATCGGATACTATGAAGGAAACGACCAGTTGTAAAAGTTGTCATAGAGCATGCGTGCAACTGTTCGGACTTGGAGCCGCAGCAAAGGTAATTTCTGAAACGTTTTCTGTTTAAAACGCTTCGTTCTTGTGTCAATTTTTCTCACCGATTTACTTGGGTTGTGAAATTACATTTGCGATTCAGATCCTAGCAGTACGTAGGATGTTTGTCCAACGAAACTATTGTTATGGCCCTGGTACCACCAGCCTTCTGTGACTCGGTGTTTGCGCTTTTGAACTAGTAATATAATCGGAGGGTCATAGTTTTGCAGTTTCGAATCTTATTGCTGAAAAAGCGTCTTTTACTTATTCACCAGACTTAATATAATATTATACTGTCGTCATTATTTCACCGGCCTTTCGAGCGGAAGGTCCTGAGTTCAAAACCTTGGCTGAACCAGCACTCAAGGTCTTCAAATGAGGAGAATGTGCTGCCTTTGTTATGACATCTGCAAATGGTTAGGCATTCTAGTCTTCTCGGATAAGGACAATAAACCTTGAGCCCCGTCTCACAGCACTGTTCTTGTGGGATGTTAAAGATCCCACAACTCTCTTCGAAAAGAGTAGGGGACGTGGACCCCGGTGTTGTGGTCGTCCTTTAAAGTGCCCCTGCGACGAAAAAACACACTTTTACTTCGGAGCAATTTGTGTAAAGAATGTTGTATTGGGTTTAATACTATCACTAGAAGTTGATAAAAACAAGCAGCAAACCTTCGATCTTTATTTTTTTCCGCTTCAAAGTCTCCCAAAAATCGTCCGCCATTACTTAAAACTCGTTCCATCTGAGCCTGCATTTGTACAGCATACACCTTGGTCGTGACGTCATAGGCTCAACGTTCTCACGTCGTTCGCTGTTTTCCTCCTTGTTTACGACCTAAATTGTTGTTCATGTTCTCAGTTGTAGCGCTTTTTCACCCTCTTTTATGATGTCTACAATATCCGACGAAGAACCTTTGGATAATTTAACTAGTGAACATTCTTCAGAAGCGTCTGAGGATAGTTTTGTTTCGGCAAACGAAGACTTCTTGCCGAACGACGAACCGAACAAGGAAGAGCCGAGTACTTCGAGCAAGTAGCTCAAGAAGAAGAAGAGGAAATTCTATGGAGCAGGTTTTCTGGAGTAGAACCCGTGGAAAACTGGTTTGTGTTCTCCCTGTCATATTTACTTGCCTAATAGACACAAACTCTTTGATCGCTAGCTAGCTTAGTTTATTATTGAACCACGTTCTTTTCGTCTCACTTTGATCTCTTTGTATAAACAATAATTTAGAAATTACATGAGTTAATTTTGGCAGGGATAACACACAATATAATGTACAAATTTTTTTCCACAGGTTCCTTCGGGCCGTTGCTTACAGTTTGTAAGAATTGTATGGGGATATGTTGGGGCATCTAACCGTCGTCCTCTACCTAGCAGTGTTTACAACGGCATCAGGAAAACTTTTCCAACTGCCAAAGAAGAGGGATTGCAGGGATATGAGGAAGATGATTAATTTGATAAAGTTTAACAAATAATTATTTTTATACCCAATGGCACTTAATGTAGCTAGGAAGAAGCGATGTGGTTAGGTATATTAACATTGAAAACTTTTTTGGATAGGAAATTTACAACTAGCAGATTACCAACTGATCCTGTTCATAATAAAAGGTGTATTGGTTGTAATCTCTCACGGCCAATTTACTCTCACTAGTCATTTCCCCTGGTAACTGGTTGTTTCGCTCCATACCAGTTCACCCCCTATTAGAGGTCATTTTGCCCCCAATTCAGAGATTTTCAATTTTGAAAATGTACTGAACTGCACACTTCAAAAGTATTGACAAAACTAGAAATAACTCCATACATGAATTCCTTTTTCAATTTAAGCATTGCAGACAAATGAAACCATCATGAGAAAACTCGATTTGGGGGCAAAATCACCCTAAAGTATTTCCAACTCCAAAGGTTGTTTCCGGTTTTGGTCTCTGTTGATTTATAAATGCCCTAGCTTGCAATTGTACTGCAGCAGTGCCCTTTTTATGGCCTTTCCTTGGATTTCCACAGGTCCTACACACTGTTTATCCCCTTTTTCTTCCAACAACTGTTGTGTTTTGTGTCATTGGTTGTAGCTCTACATCTGTAGAAAAGAGAAGTACTAACTACCCTCTGGAATGTACATTGACAAGTTTGGAACAATTTTATGGTCACTATCACTTGTTTGAGAAGTTTTATAAATTATATTCATTTGATTATTTGCACTAGACACAGCCTGTGGGCTAAGCTGTAAACAGCCTCATTCAAATAGCCTTTGAAATTATTATCACACGACAGTGGATTACAAAAATCTTACAGCTATTAATACCAGAACAGGTAGGAGGACATATCACTGTCTCCTTTGCTTTTTGCCAGTTGTATTCGGTTTTAGCTGCACCTTTGTCCTCCTTGTCCAGGATCATAGTGTGTAGGGCTGCTGGTTCCTGTTCTGTCAGTTCATCCATGACACCCTTTGACTCCTCTCTTGCCGCTGACGTCCTCCTTCTGCCGCGACTCGTGGGACGATGCAGCTTGAGAATCCAAAATTTCTTTTACGATCTAAGAAAAATGAAACATTTTCAATCTATTACGAAGGAAATTTTAACAGGCCAGTAGAAATATCAATTCTACGCACTGATGAAGGACATCATCTCATCTTGTTTATATGTACCATTTACATATGAAGATACAGTCAACCTTGGCATAAAGTGCGCAATGCTGTGATAGCAGAGCTAAGTATACAGTATATAAGTGTTTTCAAACTTATATGTACCATTTATATATATTCAGTATACATCTCACTGGCCACGACATGTGCCACTTTATAACTTATTAGGCGTTTTTGTGTAAGGCAGATAATACAGTCGTTATTGGAATATTTTGGAAGCTCCTACACGACCAACTGCAGTTATCCCTATTATTTATGCAACTTTAATCGAACGTAAACAAACTACGAAAACACGTGGACTTACCTTTCGACGAGATCGCTCAGAGGATGGTTTTTCTGGTCCTTTTCTATAGATAGCAGGAACTGAACATGGGAGAAGTCTTCGCCTTAATCCTTCCACATGCAGAGTTCTCTCGAAGCAGTCTTCCAAAAAGCGATCGGAGCAAATAAAAACTCCTTTTGGGTTAAAATTTGCGCAGCGAGTACGCACAAAGCGAACCCAATATTCTCCCGCTCCGACTTATTTACGGGACTACGATGTAATGAAATCCCAGCAGCATGGTTTGAACGATTGCTGCAATCTTGTACTATGCTTGGGCTTCCGTCATTTATGTTGGGTTAGATACTGGTGATAAAAGTCGTAAAAAACGATTGTGAATTGAGTACAGAACTCTGTATGGCAATTCGCCATATGCATTTTTCGTGTTGAGCCTTTGACGTCACTTCCTTTAATCCCAAGGAGGCATTCAGATCTACTTCCGGAACAAGACCAAATAATGGCGGTCGCAAAATCTCGAAAAAAATGGTTAGAAAAAGTTGACTTCTGTTGCTCGAAATGGATCGAAATTTGGCAAGGTAAGCGAGAGAGTCATATTCTACACGAAAATGGAAAAAGATAAAATGTGTAAAATTTGATCACAGGGGCACTTTAAATAATAAGTTGATTTAATCAGGGCCACAAGTTTATTAGCCTATGGATATTACGTGCTATCCTGTATAAACAAAGTCTTTTTTTTAAGGTGTCTTCCAAACAGCATAATACCACTGCTCAGGAAGTTGTGTGCCTAAGAGGTGAGACTTTAATTTTTTTCTTTAGTTTCTACGCAACAAACAAAGTTTAAGAGTAAATTATAAAATAGCTTTGGGAAGCGCACGGTATGATTGGCTAATACGCGCGATCAACTTGCCCATGGGTTACATGCGGACGTCAGCCTGAAGTTGTGAAGTCTTGTGTTGTAAAAAAAGCACCTCTTACGCTTCTTGAGTGCTTTGCAGCCTCCCACGTGCGTCCATACCTCGATTGTTGCACGCTGCATGTTTACCATTTCTTAATTTGATAGCTTTCTTCTTTTTTATCTACCTCTCTATGATTTTCTTTCATTGCCAGATACATGGATATAATTACATGCTCTTTTAATTACACGCTCTTTTTGGAATTGGCTTTAATGTATAACAGAACATTTTTTATTTAGGCTTTCGTCTGATATAGAAAATTATTATTTCTACAGCCCCTCAACATGTGCAAACATGTGCTCTGATTGGTTTCCTACTCACAGGCTATCAGCTCACATATCAGCTGCACCCTTACGGACAACGGCCATAGTTTCGGTTTTAGCAGCTGTTTTTGTTTTACCCTAATGGTCGCTAAACTTGTGAGGCACTCATTCTTCAGAGCTTTTTTTAACTACATAGTCGTAATGGAGAGAAAATTGCAGAAACTTGGTTCTCGCCCACTAATAACCGCCCACTGGTAACCACTGCAAAATATATGAAGGGTTTCAGCAGCTGTTTTGGTTTGATCCTCAAGCCCAAAAGCTAATCGTAAATTTATGATGCAGCGCATTTCAGAAAGCTGTTCTTTCAACTAATCTTATGAAGCAAGTGGTACCTTCTGACAACGCTTGACAAGTAGAACTGTCTTTGATTTGTTACCAAACTACTATGGTAAACAATTATTGTATGAGTTTGAGTATGGGTTCGTTAATTATCAAGACAGCCAGGAGGTCTTGATAATTTCATACATTTTTAAGTCCGGGCTGAAAACGTTTTTATCTAATCTCATTAATTTGCCAACTGAATTTTCGCCCCAAACCAAGCACTAAATTGATCAATTTAAAAATCAAGGCGAATGAGAGCGCCAACTGATTTTTTCCACGAATTAGATTAAAAGTGTGGGTTTCAGTTTTCGATTGCTTCGGTTCTCTGTATTGCTACAGAGGAAAATCACGCATTTTCGCGCGCCTTCTGCCAACAAAATGTATTTGTTTGCAGATTTGATTAGTTCATGTGGCAGTGGACATCTAATCTGATTGACCAAAGTAATCACGTTGTTTTGGGCTTTAGAAAAGAGCCATTTGAAAACCACTCTATCAAGCTAGGAAATTTTTCAGTAACTTAATTGTTGTTGTTAACTCCTTGCAATAAGTTTACTACTCTCTATGTGGTAGTAATGCCTAATAAGTAATGGTAATAGGACTGAGTGGAGTCCAATTCGGTCTCTAATCATAACTATAACAAAATTCTCAAATCTGATTGGCTATCAACAGCCTTGATGGGCCTGATTGCAGCCTTATAGGACAGTTAAATGGGACAGTACGCGTCATGCCTGAGTAATTGGACAGCACGCGCCATAACACGCGCGCTTAATGCCTTTTTTTCACTGCTAGCAAAAAGAAACTTTGGAATTTCATGTGTATTGATTTAAAAAAAAAGAAGTTTATATATCACAAATTTTGTTAAAGTTATGATTAATTGGTAATAAGACTCGTGATTTAACAAATAGGACTCCCGCTACACGGTCGTCCGATTTTGTTAATCACTTGTAGGATTACAAACCGAATTGGACTCCACTTAGTCCTATTACAATTACTTATCATACGAGTGATAACAAAATTGGACGACCGCGCATTGCAAGTTCGATTTGTTTATCACGAGTACGATTAAAGACAGAATTGGACGACGCGAACTCCTATTACCAATTAATCAGAAAAATTACAATTTCCGAGAATAGAAGAGCCAAATGCAACATATAAAAGAAAATATTTCATAGTTCAAGAGAAAAAATTCTTTATTTTGAAAAAGTTCCAATGTAGGAGTCTGTAAACTGTTTCTATGGCGATTGAAACCAAGGTTGTGATTGGTTGATTTAAAATACAACTTTAAATGTGATTGGCTTATTAAACTATTCCATAATAGAATGCCCGATAACAAAATATTCATTGGATAACAACTTGGCAGGTAAATTAGTGGAAAATGGGAGTTTTTTTTAAATCAATCACTATTTAGAAAATTGCAATTTTTATTATGAACCAGCAAAATTGAAATACGCTGTTAGAGAATCAATACATTGGTGCTTACGTTTGTTATGGGGAAAACAGCGTCAACTTCCGCCTAGTATATAGGGAAAAAACGCTTCCGGAAGGGAAATTTTTCTTGATGTTTCCCGTTCACCTAGTTTAATTAAAAATGTAGTTGACTCAAACATTTGCTCATAGAGAACGACAACAAAATGACGAGTTATTGCCTTTCATATTAATTAATGTCCACTGTAAAGCGTTACTTATCAATCTTTAAGTTATTATTTTGCAGAACGTGACTAAAAGTCTCTTGTTTGCTTGCAGAGCTGAATACACTTTAAAACCACTTCTTTCAAAAGTAAAAATCGTATTTTACAGTGCTGGTTTCAAGCAGTGAGAATATCGATGGGGTGATAAAACCAAAAAATAAATACATGAATAGGCAGTTTTAGGTTA
>OX453276.1:10834252-10841752 GCA_949710005.1 Ricordea florida | reverse complement strand
TACGACCCCACATCGCTCAGGTATTTTCTTTCACGCTTTGATCGTTATTTATGAAAGAGTATTCCTCAATCATTATGAAGGAAATGACTTCAGCAGTTTATTTTCTTGATGTAGTGGGGACCAGTGCGATATTTTCCATTGCTATAAAATTTGCATTTGCTTCTGTTGTTAGTGAGTTTTTACTCAGTTCTAATTTGTGTTCAGAAAACTATTTCAGTGAATATTCTTCTGTTACGTGTAATAAACAGATCACGTCATAGAAAGTACTTTGTACGGGGTTGTATTCACTCGTTGTTTGTATCAAAAGCCCTCACTCGCTCGTACCTCGCTCGTTCGGGTTTTTGACACAAACAACTCGTGAATACAACCCCGTACGTCGCACTTTCTATGAAGTAAACTATATATTTGATACCTATTCCTGGTATACATATACAATTTCACTACATAAAAAGCATCCACTTTTGTCTTCTTAGCGATAAAACAATAGCTACTGTCACAAACTATTAGCTCTTTCAGGCTTCTGCCCAAACCGAGCTAGAATAATTATATGAACTTTTCCATGTTATGATAATTGAAACTTCTACTGGTTGTCGCAGAATAAACCATGATCTAAGACTTGTGAAAAGTTCATATTCCTGTCTTAATGAAATACCATATTTTCTAGGTATCTTAAGGTATTCCTGGAGGCTAAATTGGCCAAATTTGGTCAATTTTCAAGGTTTATTAAAAAAAAATGTATTAGGTTAGCAGGGTCATTTTACCACCAACTTATTCTTCACTTCCTATAGTTCCCAAAAAAAAAGACCTGAAGGGTGAACTATTATGGAATGTGTGGAATTGAAGGAGATAAGGGTGTGGTGATCCCCCCCGGAAATTTCAATTCCCTCTCAAATCTAGACAGGGATTTATTATTTCACAATAAGATTTGGGACACAATTAGTATACGACACAACGCGACTTTACACCGCAGTGCGCATTCTTCTTTTACATTTCAACTTTTTTTTGGCCATAATTACAAATTTTTATCAAAGTGAAATGTGAGATTCGTTTGTTGGAGAACTGTTCCATTCTAGAGTGCGCACTGCGGCCAAACGTTTCCTTTCTGCATGTAGTTTGGTCCTGCCAAGTTTAAATCCTGGACGAGATATCGTTTAGAAGTAAGGTTAACGAATGTGGTCTCCTATCCTGGGTTGTCTTCTTTTTCTGACCATTAATCAGCCATACATTTGAGAAAATTCCTCACCTACGAATTATTGCTCGCCATTTTGACGGCAGCCATGTTATCTGTGTCAACAGTAACTATTTACAGCGGTTAAGCACAAAATCGTCCCCCAAATACGGCTATATTGACCATTTTCGTGTGTCTATTTTTCCCGCGAAACCAATCAGATGGTGGCATAACGCATTCACCTAGCAACGGCACCTCTGTGGCCATAATCACCGCGTGTTGACAGGTAACTTCCTATATTTGAGACTCGCTCGGTTGGCTTTTCGGAAAGAAAATACCACGCAAGCTTTGTCTATCAAAGAGAGAATTATATATATAATAGAGAAGTTTATTTATCAAAGAAAGAATTATATTTATTTATGGCTGGTAGCGAGCTGAAAGACTGGTCAAGAAGTCTTCACGAAGTCCGTGGCTCAGGAAGCGCTTCAAGAATTCGGCTGAATATTGTGCGACTTGAAGAAGCTGGCTGGAAAATTGTATCTCGCGAATGTGGGAAGCGAGTCCACTTTACTTACGTGGATCCAGAGGGTCGTAAATTCAAGAGTTCGAAAGATGTAGAGCGCAAACTGGAGGCTGATGGAATTCTCGACCGATTTGTTAAGGAGAATAGCCCTGAATTTATTGAGAAGCAAGCGTCCACAACTAAAGATTCCGATGAAGATTATGAACCGCCAGCGAAAAAGAAAACCCCTGAATCTCTTGACAAATCAGGGTAAGTAATACCATTCTTTCCCCGGTTGCAGTGAAGGTTTGTGTGCGCATTTTCATCAGTAAATTGAAAAATTTGAAGTGTAACTATTGCATAACAATTCTTAGTTCGGACATTGTAAGTTATGAATCTTGTCACTGTATTATTTTCGTTTAGCCTGTTTTTTACATGTCATGTTTTTCATTTTTATTTCATGCCTAATTGTGGAATTATTTGAACCTTTACTCTTGTTTTTTCCTTCTGTAGTTTGATCATTCCAGAGGGATTATTTGTGGGGACATGCTCTTCCATACTGCAATTTGTGAACGATTTCAACGGATATTTTCAATGTCCGTCTTACAATGGGAAATGTAAAGGTAATCTTTAGTCCACTCGCTGTATGAGACAGGAAGTTTATACTCCAGTCTTTGCTGAGCCTCATTCAAAAACTGCGTGTGTTTGTATTTTGTATTTCTTTCACACCATCTCAAGAAGAAACATGGATAGGTTTGAGTAGGAGAGTTTGCTTTACGAAAAAAAACTCAACATTACTCTGTTAGTATTGATTCCAGCTTGCCTTATTATTGAAACTGACAAACCATTCTTTTGTGAATGTTATCCTGGCTACTGTGAGAGCTGTTCCCTCTTGGCAGAAAACTACATTGGTTTGAATATTTCAGTGTTATTTTTTTTTGTCTTTGTCTCAGGAAAGCTTGTACTAACCGCAAGTGAAAAGAAAGGATTTGGTGGGGCCATGATGTTCACCTTTAAGTGTTGTGGGTGCTGGACCACTGAAATTGACTACAGAAGCAGTCAACTTGCTCAGAATTCAAGGCGGCAGATAGTATCCTTGGCCCTTTCTTTAGCATTTTTCATTAGTGGGCATGGGTATGCAAGTTATAGGAAAACACTTGGGAGGGGTTTGGGCTTGGGTGTAACCTCGGAAAAACCCTTTTTGGAGGTTATTGACCATGCACTTCCACATATCAAAGACATGCTTGATGAGATGTGTGATGATGCCAAGAATCAAATGAAACAGCTCTCATCTGATCAAATAGGTAGCTGGTCCAGAGCTGTAACATGCTGTGATGGTTGCTGGCTAATAAGGGGGCATTTTAGTCAAAATTGTACCTTCGTGATCAAAAACTATATTACAGGTGCCCTTCTTTATTATGGGCATCTGTCAATGCGAGGTGCAGATAGAATTTGTGATGAAGATTTATGGCAAGGCACTGCCAAGTCAGCTGAGGGTCACCTGAGCCAAAAGCTTTGGGCTCAGGCCAAAGACGAAGGCCTGGAAGTTGAAATCAATTGGCAGGATGCAGACTCTTCATCTGCCAAAGGGTTTAGGTATTCATTTTCCAATGAGCAAGAATCAAGGGTTATGTTATGTGGGGGGCATGTGGGTAGGGCACATGGGAAAAAGTTAGAAGAGTTGAAGGGAATGTCAACCTTTTCCCCTGCATTTATTGCCTTGCATAAATCCAAATTTCCGGCTGTTGAATCAGTGAAATGCTCTTGTGCTGGCAAAAAACATACCTTTGTTGCTACAAGGAACAAACCTGTTTGTGGTTGCATTGGACCTGGATTTATTCAGAATGCCAAGCGGAATCACTATTGTGCACTAGTTCAGGCTGGCTGTAGCCCTGAGAAGTACAGAGATACCATGTTGATACTTGGCAAGTACCACAGCAGGAACATTCATGAATGGGAAGGGGGTTCTTGTTCATTTCATCCATTGGTAAAGTGTTCTTGCAGGGAGTGTTTCGAAGATGAAAATGGGTTTTACCCTGACATGAAATGCCAAGGACAGCCATATCACTCTGCTCACCCTCTGAAATGTGAATTTCATGGGCTGGCCTATGAGATTGAGTGTGCTGAGAGGGCAAAAAATGCAAATAATGTAATTGACCCAGAATTGGGTAAAGGGCACTCTAACTTGCCAGAGGCTACATTTAGTGTACTAACTAAATTTAGGGCCAAGGATACAAATCTCCAACAAAAACACTACCAAGCTTCCACAAATCTGGGCCTCATTCAAGCGAACATGACATGGCTGCATAAAGAGAGGGGTCCTCAGTTCCACTGGATTGTAGATTTGTATTCAAGGATGGGTCTTCCAATACTCAGTGGAATACAAGAGATGGTAAGTAATATGCCAAAACAGATTTCAGTTTTGAAATTTTAATGTATAGGGGTTGTGGGCAGCTTAGAGATTTTCAGGTTATTTTTTTAATCATTCTGAACCATGCTGATAAAATATGCTTTGACAACAGTAATTTAGGTGCATATACAGATTTGCTGTGTTATATATATATATATGTACACTGTAGTTATACAACATTTTCAAGAGCTATACCTTGTAATGTCTTATGAGTCACTTATATTTTCTCTCACGCAAGAAAGAGTTGAATATACAACAGCTTTTGTACTTTCAATGTGAATGTAATTTCTATGGAATGGTATAAATTATTTTTTTTTCATGTTACATTGCTTGCTTTTCTGAAATTCCCCAGTGCCAACATGACAATGAGGAAAGAGCCAAAAGGCTTGAACGCTACAAAACAGATGCTGAAAAACAGAAAAGAGTGCAAAGAAAAAGAAATCGTGCAGAGGAGCAAGAACTGCGGTTAATAATACCTGTTTCATTGATCATTTGTGTCAAGGCTTAGTATAGTAATCATGTAAGAGGATAGTAAAATGAGAGACTGGCACTGTGTTTCATGTGTACTTTTGAAAGTTTATATTTTGCCTATGACTATGAACCAAATTCCTATTCATCCTTGGTAAGACCTTGGTAAGAAAAATTATTGCCTGCTTTGTCCAACTACTTGATGCACAGCGCTAGATAATGACACTATTAGCTCACACATCCAAAACAGAGGGCACCCAGTATGTCACCAAAAACTGTATATTCATGGTAAACAAGTTGTACAAATATGGCTAGACATCCCTGATAAACGTTGATGTATGATTTTATTCTGTTTCTATTAGAAACTTCAGGTTCAGGATTGAGGGATTATTTGAGGAGGATGGCTTATTTGAGCATTTACAGTAGTTAATAAATAGGATGATCCCTCTTTTACAGATTTTGTATGAGTGACAAATCAGTGCTATAATTTCAGAGGTGGTAATACATTCCTTTTATCTCTAAGGAAAAGGTATGTGAAGAATTGCCAGATAAGGCACACTTATGGAGAAGAAGAGGAAGAGGCAGCCATTTCAGAGGAAGAAGCACGTGTGATATCACAAAATGCTGTCCGTGAAGGGATTCCGGATGGGTGTCACATGGCACCAGAAACATCAGCATCTAATATTGCTGCTGCCCCTGAAAACTCTAATATTACTCTAGGTGGAAAAAAATGTAAATGGTGTGGACGCTCTACCCATAGCAGAAAAAGCCACAAGGACTGCCCCCATAATCCTAAGAATGCAACAAGTTGTAGTTGAAAAGTAATCTTCAAACTATGTGTCAATGCAGGCGCAGATCCAGGATTTTGGAATGGGGGTGTATTTTTGTAATAATGTAATAGAAGCAAAGCCTGGTTGAGGTGTTTGAGGTCTGTGCATCAGCATGATTGATTTCCGATGAATAATTAACGCAAATGCCAATTATAATTATTATTTTACATTTGTAAACTCATTTGCGGATTTCTAAACCGGGACGACTAATTACTTTCAAAATGAATAAATTGATTGGTAGAACCGGTCATCGCTTATGCACATTCTCAGAGAAATTAAATAGTATTTCAATATTTGAGGGATTAGAAAAAAAGAAATAAGGGGGCTCAGGAAAAGGGTGGGGGGGGGGGGGTGAAAATTAACTTATTTCACCTCCCCTGGATCCACCCTTGCAATGTATTTCCTTCATTATGTCATTGAGGCCTTCTCAACCAAGGCATTGAAGTTGTTCACTCTCATTATCTCTACACTCTTTATCTTTAGACTAGTTACCCTATTTTCATTCTAAAAGGCATTATTTTCCTACAAAAAGGTAAACAAATAGTCGATCTTTCAGTGCAAAAATAAGTATTTATTTATTTACCGTAAATCATGAATTATAAATATCACGGTTTGGCGATCGCATATAACGTTCATATACTCGTACATTGAAAGAAGTCTAGTGACACAAAAAAGAGAATAGAAATGCACTAGCGGACAGCTGCCCATTTTGCATTGTGGAGGTCGCCTACTGTAACGTGATACACCTGAGAGTAGAAAGAAACCATCAATATTAGTGAACAATTGTGAAATGTCTCTATTCACCCAATGTAGGGGCTAGGAAACAAGCATTAGCATTCTCTTTGAAGATAAAACACCAAAAAAATACTTTTACTAATTGCCATTTACTGTGACAAATGATTTTTTGATCTTACCGAAGCCCCTTCAGGGTCTTGATGGTCCCTCAGATTGTCGTTGAGGACTGCCCGCACTGCATCCTTGATGCAGTCCGGGTAGACATACGTGGGAAGAGATTTCCCACGAAAGTGTCCTGCGCCGATTGAGTTCCCAAACTGCTGGAGAAAATGATCTTCACTAGGTAAAATGTTTCCGAAATTTATTCATTGTACTTAGGTACAACTGGAAAACGGCATAAAGTGGGCGGCAATGTGAAATCGAAGAGGACTTGTGATGGGACAATGCCACTATTCTGAGGATCTCGAAATATTCCAGTGAATCCAAGGACGCCTTACAAAGCACTTTCGGAATTACAGTCAAATTCGATTTCGTTCGGCTTGTTGCTCAAAAAGTATGATGAAATTTCTAATATTCGGGACGAGCCACAATGATAAGTGAACGAATAACCACGTATTCAATTGGGTCATGCCATGTGAGACTGAAAGTCGTGTTTAGGTCAGTAAAACAGGTAAGCATATTACGTTACGTTTCCAGGCAGAAAAGAGGACTCACGTACCCAAAGTATCCCGAACAAGCGCTCGTAACAGCGCCTTCTGGCTTGTTCGGCGCTGTCTCCGCTTTTGCAAGCAAACCGAGCCAGCAAATGTCTCAGGCCTGGAGGAGTAGCTCTGACACTGCAAACAAACGTTGACCGCATAATTATGGTGTTTATTCATTACAGGACAACGAGAACACAAACCACTCAAAAATATAAAGAAACCTTATTTACCCGTGTTCTTGAAATTTGCCATCTAAGGCGGCCAGAGCTCTTTCCCGCATCGCATCCATGATCAAAGGAGGATTCGTATTTCATTGTCCAATGGTTTTATGAAATGGATGTGTCAACATTATGTCAGTAACAGGAAATTTCTTGTCAACCGCAAACACCATTAGTCCAGCAAAGTATGGCTATTTTGCCGCGAAATTCGTCCTTCGAAACGAAACTTGTATTGCTTCTATTTCGGAAACGGGACGTTTTCCACTCATGAAATTTTGCAAGAATGCTACTCTGACGATAATCTTTAATATGTATAACTTCAAGAGTGATTAGATCATACTACCAATCAACTTCAAGAGTGATTAGATCATACTACCAGTCAACTTCAAGAGTGATTAGATCATACTTCTAATCAACTTCAAGAGTGATTAGATCATACTACCAGTCAACTTCAAGAGTTATTAGATC
>OX453276.1:10804252-10829252 GCA_949710005.1 Ricordea florida | reverse complement strand
ACATATACAATTTCAGTACATAAAAAGCATCCACTTTTGTCTTCTTCGCGATAAAACAATAAGTTCTGTCACAAACCTTTAGCTCTTTCAGGCTGCTTCCCAACAAAACCGATCTAGAAAATGATTACATGAATTTTTCCATGTTATGATAATTGAAACTCAGGAACGTAGCTGGGTGGAGGAGTCCTGGGGAGCCCGTGACCCCCCCTTGGTAGGCCTTCTTTTAAGCAAACAACCTACAATATTTAGGTGGTTAGAAGCTATTTTGTAGGCTTGTCCTGCTCACTATACTCTCACTGCTCATCCCAAAACTGTAACATTAAGTAAAACATGCACGGCGTGGAGGTCGACATGACAAATTCTGGTGAGTAGCCTCTGTGACCCCCCTTTGAAAAATCCTGGCTACGCCCATGAAACTTCTACTGGTTGTCGCAGAATAAACCATATGATCTAGGACTTGTGAAAAGTTCATATTCGTGTCTTAATGAGATACCATATTTTCTAGGTATCTTAATTACCTCCGCCAAGGAGGTCATGTTTTCACGCCTGTCTGTTTGTTTGTTTGTTTGTTTGTCTGTTAATCGTTTTACGCAAAAACTAATCAACGGATTTGCACCAAATTTGGTGGAAAGGTCGCAAATATACCCAGGATCAATCGATTAAAATCTGGGATTTATCCGGATTAAACTCCGGATCTCAGATCCAGAAGAGTGTAATATCAGGTGTACATACGTGGCGGGGCGGAGGTATGCGCTCTACCGAGTGCCCTTCTACTTTGGTTTGTAATCCCTTGTGAGTGAATCACTGCCTAGGTTTAATTAAAAACAAACCTCTAAAAATCCTTAGGGTTAACGTTCCTACTGCCATTGGAACTATTTCCAGAAAAAAGTACCCTTATGCCCATCAAAACTGTCAAACCTAGAAAACCCGCTTACTGATATGTATTTTTTAATTTTTTTTTTATAAAATAATGGGTTGCCATTGTCAATCTTGTGTTTGTGGCAGTTTTTAAAAAAAAAAAAATTAGGCAAAGAAAAGACGTACACCAAATGTAAACAAACTCTAACCTCATTTACTTATTTAAGGCTTAAAAATATTTGAAAAGGAGTTAATTGCTGTTTGTTACGTTCTCAATCATTCAATCAGTCACTGAAATCATTAGTATTATCTCCACTATAACCCTAAGCCCTAACCCTAACCCTAACTCTAACCCTAACCCTTTTCGCACATAAGTATATATAAAAATCCGAAACTTCAAGGAGAAATTGAAATGTTTAGGGAAATCAGGGGTCTAGAAAAGAGACAAAAACATGTGAATCAAGTGTTAACATTGAGAAAGAACTGTAACTGGTAAACTTTCTTCTTTTTTTCTTTTTTTGTGTCCTATATAATGACGGGTCGCTCTAGTAAATCTTCATTTAATAACAATTGTTTTTAGAAAAAAAGGCAAGGAATAAAAAATGCCAAGGACCAATTTTATTTAGATATTAAAGCGCAAGAAAAGCTATAAAAAGAAAGAAAAAAGAAAAAAATAGTCATTATAACTGGTAATATTTCTACTTTTCTTTTTAATCTTTTTTTCATGTCCCATATAATGACGGGTCGCCCCTGTAGACCTTCTGTTAATGGTAATTAAAAAAATTAGGCAAGGGAAAAATACCAAAGTCCAATTTTATTTAGACATTAAAGTACAAAGAGAAGGAGCAAAAAGAAAAAAGAAAAATAAGAAAAAGAAAAGAAAAAAAAAGTAAAAAAAAAATTAATTCTTCAGGACAGTGTATATTTCTTTTTTGTCTCTTTTTTTGAATTTAAGATTTAAAAAGAAAATGAACGATAAAAATCGTGCGGATGGAGGGGTGAAATTACCCTGCCCCCAAGCCAGATGGAGAGTAATTCTTAGACACCTTCGCAGAAACGCCAAGGGGGTGGGATGGCCCGGCCCCCAAGCCAGATCGAGAGCCATCCCGCGCTTTGAACCCGGTACCTATCGCATCCTAGTCGACTGCTCTATCCGCTAGACCACGCCGGCTGCACCTGATATCATATGGAAAAATTAGGGTAGTTTATTGTTCTATGTTTGATTTCAAACTGCGCATGGGCTACCTATGACGTCATGCCCATGTTGCTGTACGAGATTACGCGCTTTCGACGGAAGACGGTTTACCACAGTCGACTATTTCAGGCTTCACAAATTACACTGGACCTATCTTAAAAGACATCCCTGTTTTGGTTGATCTTGTCCACATTTCAAAATAGAACAACTCTGAGCCGCTCAATTAACATTTACGGAACCGAATATTCAATTTCAAGAACCCCGAACGCCTTTCTACGTGACTTTAATATCAAGCTTTGATCAGACAAGTAGCCGTTCAACTGCAGATATAATTCACACTTATCACTGAATCGAACCGCGGCCCTGTTGAATATTAAACGAACGGGACCTACATTGGCAGTGCATTTCGATTGAATTATTTGGATGCGGCTCTTTCTGTTGGTTGTATTGAGATTGGCCTGTTAGTTTCTACTTCTTCCTTTGACATGCTTGCTTTCAGTTACTGAACTGGCCTAAACGTATGCTTAAGAGATTGTTTGGAAAATCCTAGTGAAGTTGGTTTGGGGTTATGTTTGAATTTTGAATTTCAATGAATTGCTGTTTGTAAATATGTTTTCAATTAGTCTTTTCGTAACACCTATTGTTTTAAAGACTTTATGCACTGGTCTCAAAGGTATTCAGCGCAACACATACACATAAAAACGTGTTCGTCACAAACAGGTCAATAATCTTCTTATATTGGGCCTGGTTCATTACCTCCGCCAAGGAGGTTATGTTTTCACGCCTGTCTGTTTATCAATTAAGTAGACTGGAACAAGATTATGAATACATTTCATCACGGCGTCATTTATGTAGAGTCTACGGCGGTAAGATTTCCACACAGGTCCACGTGCAAATATTTCTTGTGTTCGAAGAACAAAATAGTACAGTTACAGAATGCATAATGAAGTAGGGACCTGTGCGGAAATCTTACCATCATTTGAACCAAACTCCAGTGACTCTAATTTTCATCGCAATTTACTGCCGAGTAATCGCTTTGAACAAACATACGGAAATTTTGCACGAACGCAATATAATAGAAAGTTTTACCGTATGCATGCCTCTAACAGCAATTGTGTTGTTTGTTTTTGTAAAATTTTTGGCTGGAAAAGCTTTATGTTGCTTTTTCTCTCAATGCCAATATATAGTTTATTTTTACCTCCGCCAAGGAGGTTATGTTTTCACGCCTGTCTGTTTGTTTGTTTGTTTGTCTGTCTGTTAATCGTTTTACGCTAAAACTAATCGACGGATTTGCACCAAATTTGGTGGAAAGGTCGCAAATATACCAAGGATCAATCGATTAAAATTTGGGATTTATCCGGATTAAACTTCGGATCTCAGATCCAAAAGAGTGTAATATCAGGTGTACATACGTGGCGGGGCGGAGGTATGCGCTCTACCGAGTGCCCTTCTAGTTACTTATCTTATTGTTACTAATTTTCGCGGGAACTTGATTTCGCGAAAATGGAACGGGCATATTTCTTGCGATTTAAATTTCCCTATTTGCTCAAGCAAAACAGGATGAAATTCATGAATGCTGTATCCTGTCTGAAAAGGCAAATAAAAGCCAGAAGGAAAGGATAAAATTCAAAGGTCATTTGTCAAGGC
This sequence comes from Ricordea florida, assembly GCA_949710005.1. Classification (NCBI taxonomy): domain Eukaryota; kingdom Metazoa; phylum Cnidaria; class Anthozoa; order Corallimorpharia; family Ricordeidae; genus Ricordea; species Ricordea florida. The sequence goes on along the minus strand of OX453276.1, from coordinate 10,825,552 downwards.
ACGTTGCCGAGCAGAAAATATGAAGCTCAAGCAAACCAGGACGACCTCATTTACAAGAACGATACTAATAAATAGCGCTTGTGAGTGACTTAATAACATCACACGGCAAACAACAGTATGGTGGTGTTTTTTTTTTCGTCCCTCGCTAAACAAGAACTGGAAATGTTTGGCCAGTTTTCAAGTGGTTTTTGACGCGAGTGAACAACGGCAAAATTACGCTGAAAAATAGGAATCAGACACGAAAAGAAGCAGTTAAGAAACCCAACAGTTTGTAGGACAACGAATATTCCATAGTAAAACAAACAAGCCCTTGACATTATAATAGAAAAGCAGACGTTCTTTAAATTGCGTCAAGCTCGGCGTTTGACCACTACGTACACGCAGGCTCATTTAAAGCTTCACTCTCTTTCAACAGAGATGAATTTTCAGAATCACCTTGTTTTTCTTCCATCTACATTTGTAACACAAATCAGACAAGCAACTGTCGATCTAATACAATCGCGTAAGTCTGTTTCTTAAGCCTTGAGACATTTTTCACTCTTTTTTTGAAGGGGAGAGGGCAGGGCTGAGATATGTAATTTGTCATCTGTTATTTTGATGGAAGGTTTTCAGTGAGGGTTAAAAGGGTGAAAATCGCTATGATAGTGATTAATACTTTGAAATCATGCGACACACGTATCTCGATGCGGTCAACTCAGCAATCGAGGAAGTTATATTACTAATTCCTTGGCATCCTTTCCAAATATAAATGCCACAATCAAAGCTGTCCCATAACATGTACAGCTTCAAACGCTTGACCATGGGGGACAATGAAAACAGACGTATTCACACCTTGGCGATTGCCTTGGTCGTCAATGTTGTCTTCACTACTTTAATTGTTGGCTTTTTGATTTACAAGGTTCACTCTCTGGATGACAAAGTGTTTCAACTCCAGAATGATTTGCAATCTTCTTCTGGCGCAAGATCGTCCCCCTCTGAGAGTCCTGCGTCGATGATGCGAAGAAAAAGATCGGATACTATGAAGGAAACGACCAGTTGTAAAAGTTGTCATAGAGCATGCGTGCAACTGTTCGGACTTGGAGCCGCAGCAAAGGTAATTTCTGAAACGTTTTCTGTTTAAAACGCTTCGTTCTTGTGTCAATTTTTCTCACCGATTTACTTGGGTTGTGAAATTACATTTGCGATTCAGATCCTAGCAGTACGTAGGATGTTTGTCCAACGAAACTATTGTTATGGCCCTGGTACCACCAGCCTTCTGTGACTCGGTGTTTGCGCTTTTGAACTAGTAATATAATCGGAGGGTCATAGTTTTGCAGTTTCGAATCTTATTGCTGAAAAAGCGTCTTTTACTTATTCACCAGACTTAATATAATATTATACTGTCGTCATTATTTCACCGGCCTTTCGAGCGGAAGGTCCTGAGTTCAAAACCTTGGCTGAACCAGCACTCAAGGTCTTCAAATGAGGAGAATGTGCTGCCTTTGTTATGACATCTGCAAATGGTTAGGCATTCTAGTCTTCTCGGATAAGGACAATAAACCTTGAGCCCCGTCTCACAGCACTGTTCTTGTGGGATGTTAAAGATCCCACAACTCTCTTCGAAAAGAGTAGGGGACGTGGACCCCGGTGTTGTGGTCGTCCTTTAAAGTGCCCCTGCGACGAAAAAACACACTTTTACTTCGGAGCAATTTGTGTAAAGAATGTTGTATTGGGTTTAATACTATCACTAGAAGTTGATAAAAACAAGCAGCAAACCTTCGATCTTTATTTTTTTCCGCTTCAAAGTCTCCCAAAAATCGTCCGCCATTACTTAAAACTCGTTCCATCTGAGCCTGCATTTGTACAGCATACACCTTGGTCGTGACGTCATAGGCTCAACGTTCTCACGTCGTTCGCTGTTTTCCTCCTTGTTTACGACCTAAATTGTTGTTCATGTTCTCAGTTGTAGCGCTTTTTCACCCTCTTTTATGATGTCTACAATATCCGACGAAGAACCTTTGGATAATTTAACTAGTGAACATTCTTCAGAAGCGTCTGAGGATAGTTTTGTTTCGGCAAACGAAGACTTCTTGCCGAACGACGAACCGAACAAGGAAGAGCCGAGTACTTCGAGCAAGTAGCTCAAGAAGAAGAAGAGGAAATTCTATGGAGCAGGTTTTCTGGAGTAGAACCCGTGGAAAACTGGTTTGTGTTCTCCCTGTCATATTTACTTGCCTAATAGACACAAACTCTTTGATCGCTAGCTAGCTTAGTTTATTATTGAACCACGTTCTTTTCGTCTCACTTTGATCTCTTTGTATAAACAATAATTTAGAAATTACATGAGTTAATTTTGGCAGGGATAACACACAATATAATGTACAAATTTTTTTCCACAGGTTCCTTCGGGCCGTTGCTTACAGTTTGTAAGAATTGTATGGGGATATGTTGGGGCATCTAACCGTCGTCCTCTACCTAGCAGTGTTTACAACGGCATCAGGAAAACTTTTCCAACTGCCAAAGAAGAGGGATTGCAGGGATATGAGGAAGATGATTAATTTGATAAAGTTTAACAAATAATTATTTTTATACCCAATGGCACTTAATGTAGCTAGGAAGAAGCGATGTGGTTAGGTATATTAACATTGAAAACTTTTTTGGATAGGAAATTTACAACTAGCAGATTACCAACTGATCCTGTTCATAATAAAAGGTGTATTGGTTGTAATCTCTCACGGCCAATTTACTCTCACTAGTCATTTCCCCTGGTAACTGGTTGTTTCGCTCCATACCAGTTCACCCCCTATTAGAGGTCATTTTGCCCCCAATTCAGAGATTTTCAATTTTGAAAATGTACTGAACTGCACACTTCAAAAGTATTGACAAAACTAGAAATAACTCCATACATGAATTCCTTTTTCAATTTAAGCATTGCAGACAAATGAAACCATCATGAGAAAACTCGATTTGGGGGCAAAATCACCCTAAAGTATTTCCAACTCCAAAGGTTGTTTCCGGTTTTGGTCTCTGTTGATTTATAAATGCCCTAGCTTGCAATTGTACTGCAGCAGTGCCCTTTTTATGGCCTTTCCTTGGATTTCCACAGGTCCTACACACTGTTTATCCCCTTTTTCTTCCAACAACTGTTGTGTTTTGTGTCATTGGTTGTAGCTCTACATCTGTAGAAAAGAGAAGTACTAACTACCCTCTGGAATGTACATTGACAAGTTTGGAACAATTTTATGGTCACTATCACTTGTTTGAGAAGTTTTATAAATTATATTCATTTGATTATTTGCACTAGACACAGCCTGTGGGCTAAGCTGTAAACAGCCTCATTCAAATAGCCTTTGAAATTATTATCACACGACAGTGGATTACAAAAATCTTACAGCTATTAATACCAGAACAGGTAGGAGGACATATCACTGTCTCCTTTGCTTTTTGCCAGTTGTATTCGGTTTTAGCTGCACCTTTGTCCTCCTTGTCCAGGATCATAGTGTGTAGGGCTGCTGGTTCCTGTTCTGTCAGTTCATCCATGACACCCTTTGACTCCTCTCTTGCCGCTGACGTCCTCCTTCTGCCGCGACTCGTGGGACGATGCAGCTTGAGAATCCAAAATTTCTTTTACGATCTAAGAAAAATGAAACATTTTCAATCTATTACGAAGGAAATTTTAACAGGCCAGTAGAAATATCAATTCTACGCACTGATGAAGGACATCATCTCATCTTGTTTATATGTACCATTTACATATGAAGATACAGTCAACCTTGGCATAAAGTGCGCAATGCTGTGATAGCAGAGCTAAGTATACAGTATATAAGTGTTTTCAAACTTATATGTACCATTTATATATATTCAGTATACATCTCACTGGCCACGACATGTGCCACTTTATAACTTATTAGGCGTTTTTGTGTAAGGCAGATAATACAGTCGTTATTGGAATATTTTGGAAGCTCCTACACGACCAACTGCAGTTATCCCTATTATTTATGCAACTTTAATCGAACGTAAACAAACTACGAAAACACGTGGACTTACCTTTCGACGAGATCGCTCAGAGGATGGTTTTTCTGGTCCTTTTCTATAGATAGCAGGAACTGAACATGGGAGAAGTCTTCGCCTTAATCCTTCCACATGCAGAGTTCTCTCGAAGCAGTCTTCCAAAAAGCGATCGGAGCAAATAAAAACTCCTTTTGGGTTAAAATTTGCGCAGCGAGTACGCACAAAGCGAACCCAATATTCTCCCGCTCCGACTTATTTACGGGACTACGATGTAATGAAATCCCAGCAGCATGGTTTGAACGATTGCTGCAATCTTGTACTATGCTTGGGCTTCCGTCATTTATGTTGGGTTAGATACTGGTGATAAAAGTCGTAAAAAACGATTGTGAATTGAGTACAGAACTCTGTATGGCAATTCGCCATATGCATTTTTCGTGTTGAGCCTTTGACGTCACTTCCTTTAATCCCAAGGAGGCATTCAGATCTACTTCCGGAACAAGACCAAATAATGGCGGTCGCAAAATCTCGAAAAAAATGGTTAGAAAAAGTTGACTTCTGTTGCTCGAAATGGATCGAAATTTGGCAAGGTAAGCGAGAGAGTCATATTCTACACGAAAATGGAAAAAGATAAAATGTGTAAAATTTGATCACAGGGGCACTTTAAATAATAAGTTGATTTAATCAGGGCCACAAGTTTATTAGCCTATGGATATTACGTGCTATCCTGTATAAACAAAGTCTTTTTTTTAAGGTGTCTTCCAAACAGCATAATACCACTGCTCAGGAAGTTGTGTGCCTAAGAGGTGAGACTTTAATTTTTTTCTTTAGTTTCTACGCAACAAACAAAGTTTAAGAGTAAATTATAAAATAGCTTTGGGAAGCGCACGGTATGATTGGCTAATACGCGCGATCAACTTGCCCATGGGTTACATGCGGACGTCAGCCTGAAGTTGTGAAGTCTTGTGTTGTAAAAAAAGCACCTCTTACGCTTCTTGAGTGCTTTGCAGCCTCCCACGTGCGTCCATACCTCGATTGTTGCACGCTGCATGTTTACCATTTCTTAATTTGATAGCTTTCTTCTTTTTTATCTACCTCTCTATGATTTTCTTTCATTGCCAGATACATGGATATAATTACATGCTCTTTTAATTACACGCTCTTTTTGGAATTGGCTTTAATGTATAACAGAACATTTTTTATTTAGGCTTTCGTCTGATATAGAAAATTATTATTTCTACAGCCCCTCAACATGTGCAAACATGTGCTCTGATTGGTTTCCTACTCACAGGCTATCAGCTCACATATCAGCTGCACCCTTACGGACAACGGCCATAGTTTCGGTTTTAGCAGCTGTTTTTGTTTTACCCTAATGGTCGCTAAACTTGTGAGGCACTCATTCTTCAGAGCTTTTTTTAACTACATAGTCGTAATGGAGAGAAAATTGCAGAAACTTGGTTCTCGCCCACTAATAACCGCCCACTGGTAACCACTGCAAAATATATGAAGGGTTTCAGCAGCTGTTTTGGTTTGATCCTCAAGCCCAAAAGCTAATCGTAAATTTATGATGCAGCGCATTTCAGAAAGCTGTTCTTTCAACTAATCTTATGAAGCAAGTGGTACCTTCTGACAACGCTTGACAAGTAGAACTGTCTTTGATTTGTTACCAAACTACTATGGTAAACAATTATTGTATGAGTTTGAGTATGGGTTCGTTAATTATCAAGACAGCCAGGAGGTCTTGATAATTTCATACATTTTTAAGTCCGGGCTGAAAACGTTTTTATCTAATCTCATTAATTTGCCAACTGAATTTTCGCCCCAAACCAAGCACTAAATTGATCAATTTAAAAATCAAGGCGAATGAGAGCGCCAACTGATTTTTTCCACGAATTAGATTAAAAGTGTGGGTTTCAGTTTTCGATTGCTTCGGTTCTCTGTATTGCTACAGAGGAAAATCACGCATTTTCGCGCGCCTTCTGCCAACAAAATGTATTTGTTTGCAGATTTGATTAGTTCATGTGGCAGTGGACATCTAATCTGATTGACCAAAGTAATCACGTTGTTTTGGGCTTTAGAAAAGAGCCATTTGAAAACCACTCTATCAAGCTAGGAAATTTTTCAGTAACTTAATTGTTGTTGTTAACTCCTTGCAATAAGTTTACTACTCTCTATGTGGTAGTAATGCCTAATAAGTAATGGTAATAGGACTGAGTGGAGTCCAATTCGGTCTCTAATCATAACTATAACAAAATTCTCAAATCTGATTGGCTATCAACAGCCTTGATGGGCCTGATTGCAGCCTTATAGGACAGTTAAATGGGACAGTACGCGTCATGCCTGAGTAATTGGACAGCACGCGCCATAACACGCGCGCTTAATGCCTTTTTTTCACTGCTAGCAAAAAGAAACTTTGGAATTTCATGTGTATTGATTTAAAAAAAAAGAAGTTTATATATCACAAATTTTGTTAAAGTTATGATTAATTGGTAATAAGACTCGTGATTTAACAAATAGGACTCCCGCTACACGGTCGTCCGATTTTGTTAATCACTTGTAGGATTACAAACCGAATTGGACTCCACTTAGTCCTATTACAATTACTTATCATACGAGTGATAACAAAATTGGACGACCGCGCATTGCAAGTTCGATTTGTTTATCACGAGTACGATTAAAGACAGAATTGGACGACGCGAACTCCTATTACCAATTAATCAGAAAAATTACAATTTCCGAGAATAGAAGAGCCAAATGCAACATATAAAAGAAAATATTTCATAGTTCAAGAGAAAAAATTCTTTATTTTGAAAAAGTTCCAATGTAGGAGTCTGTAAACTGTTTCTATGGCGATTGAAACCAAGGTTGTGATTGGTTGATTTAAAATACAACTTTAAATGTGATTGGCTTATTAAACTATTCCATAATAGAATGCCCGATAACAAAATATTCATTGGATAACAACTTGGCAGGTAAATTAGTGGAAAATGGGAGTTTTTTTTAAATCAATCACTATTTAGAAAATTGCAATTTTTATTATGAACCAGCAAAATTGAAATACGCTGTTAGAGAATCAATACATTGGTGCTTACGTTTGTTATGGGGAAAACAGCGTCAACTTCCGCCTAGTATATAGGGAAAAAACGCTTCCGGAAGGGAAATTTTTCTTGATGTTTCCCGTTCACCTAGTTTAATTAAAAATGTAGTTGACTCAAACATTTGCTCATAGAGAACGACAACAAAATGACGAGTTATTGCCTTTCATATTAATTAATGTCCACTGTAAAGCGTTACTTATCAATCTTTAAGTTATTATTTTGCAGAACGTGACTAAAAGTCTCTTGTTTGCTTGCAGAGCTGAATACACTTTAAAACCACTTCTTTCAAAAGTAAAAATCGTATTTTACAGTGCTGGTTTCAAGCAGTGAGAATATCGATGGGGTGATAAAACCAAAAAATAAATACATGAATAGGCAGTTTTAGGTTATTTTTTTGTGGAATAAGTCATGAATTGTACTTCTTAAAAACAATTCGAATGACTTATTATACCAAGCTATATTTAAGAAAAATAATCCATTTATTTCGTTTCGGTTTTTATTTATCACAGAAAGCTTGCCCTTTGTTCGCTATCGATCACCCAATTTACTGTCTTTCATGTTACTGATTACTTAAAAAACTTGAATGTATTTAATGACTTCGAAAGGGTCCTTTCTATATTTCAACACAATGTATCACAAAGAAGGTTGTTGCTTTGATCAAAATTCGTATCCAGTTCAGAATTTGCCAGCTGGTGAACTGAGGAACTACAATTCCCTCTAAGAGGAAAGCGAAACTTGTTTATCAGAATATCAAATGATATATATGCTAATCGGCTTCAGAGTGTGATATTGAAAGGATATATGCAGCAATAATAAGCTAGATATCTAAGACAGACGTAGGCAAATCCTTCGTTGACTCAAGGCATATTGCTTGTGGGTGTTAAGCGTTTCCATTGTGACTTCAACCATAGATTAGTTTAACGTGTCCACCTGGAGAGCCATGAGTTATCATCTGAAATCAGCGGGATCTTGTTCCCAAATGTTTTGAGTAGTCCTAACTTCACAATGGCGAACTATTCTATGGGCAATATGTCACTTCGTAACGAATCGTATTTTGGGGATGGCTCGGGCGACATTGTCGAGGACGTGTTGCAACCAATATTTTACTGGTTGGTCGCCCCTACTGGGATTATCGGCAACTCATTGGTTGTTTTGATAGTGAAAAGAACTCCGCACATGCAAACAACAACGAATCTATTATTGGCCAACTTGGCAGTAGCCGACCTACTTGCACTTACTGGAAGCATTCCCAATGAAGTGTTACTTCAGATCTCCCATCCAGATGGGACATTGGGCAGATGCCTGTGTGCGCTTGTATCCACTGGGAATGCAACAGTCATGTGTTTGTTCGTGTCTATTCTTGTCCTCACAGTCTTGGCCGTCGAGAGATACAACGGCGTAGTGAAACCTTTTGACTCAAGACGTGCTTTAACAAAACGAAAGGTGACCATTGCTGTTGTCGGAATCTGGTTGGTCTCCTTCGCGTGCACGATTCCCTTATACCTCAACACAACATATGACCCCATGGATCAGTGGTGTCGCTCAATTTGGGATCATTCAGCCATCTTGGCCTATGTCACATTTGTGCTTGTTGTTTTTTTTCTCTTCCCTTTCTCTATCGTCAGTTTCAGTTACATTAATGTCATTAGAGAACTTTATTTCAAACAGGAGAGCCGACCAGAAGCTAGCTTACAGCGTGCAAGAGAGAGCGACATCCGGTCAAAAAAGAGAATTGTAAAACTCATTATTCTGGTCACTGTGGTTTTCGGTGTTTCCTTCGGTACGTTTGGTGCGTGCCGATTTCTTTACGAAAATGTACGAATTGACAATGTTTTGTATAACATATCGGTGCTACTTTTGTATTCATCTTGCTCGGCCAACCCTCTTATTTACGCGTTTCAGAGTCCAAATTATCGGAAGGCCTTCACGAACATTTTAGGTCTTAGTTCGGCTGAGTCTCGGACTATCGGCAGATTCCGCGCGAGCTTGAGACCAACCCCTGAAGTGATCGAGATCTAAGTTCGGAAAAAAAGAATAGCATGGAAGTCGAAAATGTCAGTATTTGATCGGAAAGGACCTCGTCGGAAAGATCATTTTGCCAGTTCTTTATTTTCGAAACGAGGAGCACTGCTCAAACATTAGTCCAACACCTTTGAGATCCATTTGGTATGTCGTAACGAGTTGTTGAAGGGCAATAAAGTATATAATTAAAATCTTTTTGTTATCACTGATTTTAAAACCTAAAAGTTAGGCTCGAGTGGAAAACCGTCTAAGCTGAAAGTGATAGCACTAATGCTATTGTTTTGGCCGACTTACAATTGGCTTGGCTCACAAGCCTACCATTTTTCATCTTTATTAGTGCCTTAATTTGACATTGGCCTTTATGCAGATAAAGAGCACACCGCAAAAAAAAAAAAAAAAAAAAAAACGTAAAAGAAATTTCGTTTAAGTTTTAGAACGCTTGAGCAGATCAGGCGCTAATAAATCCGTTTTTAAATTGAAGATTTAAGGAGGCTTGGTTCTTTATTTAAAATATAGGCCGCCATAAAATAAATGACTGGAAAAGTAGTTTCGGCGAATTTCAGGGAAATGCTGAACAACATAAATATACCATTTGTATACACGCCATGTTTCATGAGCGGATTTTTAAATACGCAGTTTTTGATCTTTATACCGCATATGAAAGGAAGAGAAAAAGTATTCTAATTAGAATAACCGCTTACTAACCGAGCGCGAGGGCCGTACTGGGGAATATTGGCCCGAGGTCGAGGCAGTACGGACCGAGCGAAGCGAGGTCCGTACTGCCACGACCGAGGGCTAATATTCCCCAGTACGGCCCGAGCAAGCTCGGTTAGTAAGTTGTTTATTATATGGCACTCTATTTCTGATAGTTAATGTTCGTCTTCTTCATCCATCTTTGAAATTTCGGAAAAATTTCAATCTTTTTAGCTTCTTCTGGTAGTTTCACTGTGAAGAATGAAAATATTCAGTTTTTTCGCTGTTTTGTTGCAAATTTTGAATTTGCCGGCTTCGCTCCAAAACAAAAATACACGGGTTGGACCGTTTCCATGGAAACGGTCCGTACTGCAAAATCCTGACCGAGAAAGAACCAATCAGAGCACAGGGATTTGCCTAAGACTGGCTTTGCCATATAATAATAAAGATTACATGTCGTTAATTGCAGACATGGTATTTATTAAAAAAAAAAACGAATAAATCGAAATTAACGAATAAACTGTCAGATAAGGTGTCTTCAGTGTGGTATGACGTCCGAGCATGATCTAAATAAGGCGAGCTGGGTGAAGAAGCTGGGTGATAAGATCAAATGTCACTGTGTAATTTAAAACAGTTCTAAGCGCTTTAAAATCTGCTGCGATCTTCAATCAGAAACAACGGCAACGGAAAAAAAGAATAGCATGGAAGTCGAAAATGTCAGTATTTGATCGGAAAGGACCTCGTCGGAAAGATCATTTTGCCAGTTCTTTATTTTCGAAACGAGAAGCACTGCTCAAACATTAGTCTAGCACCTTTGAGATCCATTTGGTATGTCGTAACGAGTTGTTGAAGGGCAATAAAGTATATAATTAAAATCTTTTTGTTATCACTGATTTTAAAACCTAAAAGTTAGGCTCGAGTCGAAAACCGTCTAAGCTGAAAGTGATAGCGCTAATGCTATTGTTTAAAAATAAGGCGAGCTGGGTGAAGAAGCTGGGTGATAAGATCAAATCTCACTGTGTAATTTAAAAGAGTTCTAAGCGCTTTAAAATCTGCTGCGAGCTTCAATCAGAAACAACGGCAACGGAAGAACTATGATGAGAAGCCGCTCAAATACCTGGTTTTACCCAAACAATATTCAGTATCATGAATTCAACAACTAAGAACTGAGATTTTGAATGCTCTATGGTGCTTTTAGGCGAACCTTATGAGTTGCAAAAGGCCCGCAGCTTGAGCCTGTCACAGAAACAAGGCTTAAGTTCAAGTCTAGTATATACAACCTGTCAGTAGTAAAGACTTTATTTTAAGCAAGGCTTTTGTAAAATCATGAGTTATCAATGAAGGAAACTAAAAAGATTTGAATACTTAATGAAGCTTTCAGACGGCTAGAATGAAATCTGACAATGCTGTACTTCGAAATTAATATTGTCAAATTCCTTTGAAAACAAACGTACGTGGTCTGGTTAATAAGAGAGCGGAAGTCGCTGCAGACAGAAGTACTGTGACCTTAATAGCTGGGGTAATCAAGGGAGAAAGGCATATATCACAAGAATATTGGATTTTAAGGGACGGACCATTACAAAAGTAATGTGGGGGGGGGGGTGGGGAATTTTCAGCTTACACGATTTTGTTTTTTCGCTCACTGCTTGTGCAGGAATTTTTGTTTTCAGGTGAACCCCTCTGCACGAATTTTTTTACTACGTGTGAAAAAGTCACAATTTGACCTTCCTTCTGCATGAATTTTTTTCTTGGCATTTTCCCTTGCATGAACTTTTTTTTTCCCACCCCCTCCCCCTTAACTTTTCTAATGGTCCGTCCCTAACTTGGGATCAGAGCCTTTGTTTTCCATCAAAGAGTGCTGAACCCATCACAATTTTTCTAGCCTTCGTTGCCACCACTATACTATTATTATTATTATTATTATTATTATTATTATTATTATTATAATCATTGTCATTAGAAGTAGTCGCAATATTGTTTTAATATTTTTATTCTTACACGAGTCATTGCATGCAATGCACCAGTTCAAATTATTCTCGGTAGATATTTGTTCACACCGAAGTCATTTGTTAAAACCATTAGCGAGAACGATGAGTTTTCAGCAGTGACAATAGATCCCACGGATTTTATTTATTGCAACTTCGGTGCGTAAATTTAAATGTGTACCTATAAAATATACATATTTATTACACGTAACACGATAATTTTATTCCATAAAGCTGATTTGTAGAATTCTATACGCTTTATTTTCACATGTGAAAAGAGCGTATACAGCCAATCAGAATGGCGTACAGCTGTTTCACATGTGAAAGTATAACCAATCAACGATAGCGCGAGGTCTTTCTGTGCCAATCAGAATCGTGCATCGTTACATTCAAATTGCTTTTCAGATTTGGCGCCTTTTGTAGCGGCGCGCCTCCTCCATATTTTTCTTGCGAAAACGGAAAAGGCGGAGGAAAGCTATAGGTTTGTGTCGGTTGGTTGCTCCGTAGACGAGTTTGTAGACTTTGTACAGCATCAAGAAAACAAAAACACATGGACAAAACACAGACAGATGTCACGTTGCTCAAAAAAGTTTCAGTTTCAAGGAACGAGCTGAGAGAGAATGAAAATATTGATGCAAAAGATCTCTCCAATTTTCTGCTTCTTGTTCGAACGAAAGACGGATAACAATACGACCCCACATCGCTCAGGTATTTTCTTTCACGCTTTGATCGTTATTTATGAAAGAGTATTCCTCAATCATTATGAAGGAAATGACTTCAGCAGTTTATTTTCTTGATGTAGTGGGGACCAGTGCGATATTTTCCATTGCTATAAAATTTGCATTTGCTTCTGTTGTTAGTGAGTTTTTACTCAGTTCTAATTTGTGTTCAGAAAACTATTTCAGTGAATATTCTTCTGTTACGTGTAATAAACAGATCACGTCATAGAAAGTACTTTGTACGGGGTTGTATTCACTCGTTGTTTGTATCAAAAGCCCTCACTCGCTCGTACCTCGCTCGTTCGGGTTTTTGACACAAACAACTCGTGAATACAACCCCGTACGTCGCACTTTCTATGAAGTAAACTATATATTTGATACCTATTCCTGGTATACATATACAATTTCACTACATAAAAAGCATCCACTTTTGTCTTCTTAGCGATAAAACAATAGCTACTGTCACAAACTATTAGCTCTTTCAGGCTTCTGCCCAAACCGAGCTAGAATAATTATATGAACTTTTCCATGTTATGATAATTGAAACTTCTACTGGTTGTCGCAGAATAAACCATGATCTAAGACTTGTGAAAAGTTCATATTCCTGTCTTAATGAAATACCATATTTTCTAGGTATCTTAAGGTATTCCTGGAGGCTAAATTGGCCAAATTTGGTCAATTTTCAAGGTTTATTAAAAAAAAATGTATTAGGTTAGCAGGGTCATTTTACCACCAACTTATTCTTCACTTCCTATAGTTCCCAAAAAAAAAGACCTGAAGGGTGAACTATTATGGAATGTGTGGAATTGAAGGAGATAAGGGTGTGGTGATCCCCCCCGGAAATTTCAATTCCCTCTCAAATCTAGACAGGGATTTATTATTTCACAATAAGATTTGGGACACAATTAGTATACGACACAACGCGACTTTACACCGCAGTGCGCATTCTTCTTTTACATTTCAACTTTTTTTTGGCCATAATTACAAATTTTTATCAAAGTGAAATGTGAGATTCGTTTGTTGGAGAACTGTTCCATTCTAGAGTGCGCACTGCGGCCAAACGTTTCCTTTCTGCATGTAGTTTGGTCCTGCCAAGTTTAAATCCTGGACGAGATATCGTTTAGAAGTAAGGTTAACGAATGTGGTCTCCTATCCTGGGTTGTCTTCTTTTTCTGACCATTAATCAGCCATACATTTGAGAAAATTCCTCACCTACGAATTATTGCTCGCCATTTTGACGGCAGCCATGTTATCTGTGTCAACAGTAACTATTTACAGCGGTTAAGCACAAAATCGTCCCCCAAATACGGCTATATTGACCATTTTCGTGTGTCTATTTTTCCCGCGAAACCAATCAGATGGTGGCATAACGCATTCACCTAGCAACGGCACCTCTGTGGCCATAATCACCGCGTGTTGACAGGTAACTTCCTATATTTGAGACTCGCTCGGTTGGCTTTTCGGAAAGAAAATACCACGCAAGCTTTGTCTATCAAAGAGAGAATTATATATATAATAGAGAAGTTTATTTATCAAAGAAAGAATTATATTTATTTATGGCTGGTAGCGAGCTGAAAGACTGGTCAAGAAGTCTTCACGAAGTCCGTGGCTCAGGAAGCGCTTCAAGAATTCGGCTGAATATTGTGCGACTTGAAGAAGCTGGCTGGAAAATTGTATCTCGCGAATGTGGGAAGCGAGTCCACTTTACTTACGTGGATCCAGAGGGTCGTAAATTCAAGAGTTCGAAAGATGTAGAGCGCAAACTGGAGGCTGATGGAATTCTCGACCGATTTGTTAAGGAGAATAGCCCTGAATTTATTGAGAAGCAAGCGTCCACAACTAAAGATTCCGATGAAGATTATGAACCGCCAGCGAAAAAGAAAACCCCTGAATCTCTTGACAAATCAGGGTAAGTAATACCATTCTTTCCCCGGTTGCAGTGAAGGTTTGTGTGCGCATTTTCATCAGTAAATTGAAAAATTTGAAGTGTAACTATTGCATAACAATTCTTAGTTCGGACATTGTAAGTTATGAATCTTGTCACTGTATTATTTTCGTTTAGCCTGTTTTTTACATGTCATGTTTTTCATTTTTATTTCATGCCTAATTGTGGAATTATTTGAACCTTTACTCTTGTTTTTTCCTTCTGTAGTTTGATCATTCCAGAGGGATTATTTGTGGGGACATGCTCTTCCATACTGCAATTTGTGAACGATTTCAACGGATATTTTCAATGTCCGTCTTACAATGGGAAATGTAAAGGTAATCTTTAGTCCACTCGCTGTATGAGACAGGAAGTTTATACTCCAGTCTTTGCTGAGCCTCATTCAAAAACTGCGTGTGTTTGTATTTTGTATTTCTTTCACACCATCTCAAGAAGAAACATGGATAGGTTTGAGTAGGAGAGTTTGCTTTACGAAAAAAAACTCAACATTACTCTGTTAGTATTGATTCCAGCTTGCCTTATTATTGAAACTGACAAACCATTCTTTTGTGAATGTTATCCTGGCTACTGTGAGAGCTGTTCCCTCTTGGCAGAAAACTACATTGGTTTGAATATTTCAGTGTTATTTTTTTTTGTCTTTGTCTCAGGAAAGCTTGTACTAACCGCAAGTGAAAAGAAAGGATTTGGTGGGGCCATGATGTTCACCTTTAAGTGTTGTGGGTGCTGGACCACTGAAATTGACTACAGAAGCAGTCAACTTGCTCAGAATTCAAGGCGGCAGATAGTATCCTTGGCCCTTTCTTTAGCATTTTTCATTAGTGGGCATGGGTATGCAAGTTATAGGAAAACACTTGGGAGGGGTTTGGGCTTGGGTGTAACCTCGGAAAAACCCTTTTTGGAGGTTATTGACCATGCACTTCCACATATCAAAGACATGCTTGATGAGATGTGTGATGATGCCAAGAATCAAATGAAACAGCTCTCATCTGATCAAATAGGTAGCTGGTCCAGAGCTGTAACATGCTGTGATGGTTGCTGGCTAATAAGGGGGCATTTTAGTCAAAATTGTACCTTCGTGATCAAAAACTATATTACAGGTGCCCTTCTTTATTATGGGCATCTGTCAATGCGAGGTGCAGATAGAATTTGTGATGAAGATTTATGGCAAGGCACTGCCAAGTCAGCTGAGGGTCACCTGAGCCAAAAGCTTTGGGCTCAGGCCAAAGACGAAGGCCTGGAAGTTGAAATCAATTGGCAGGATGCAGACTCTTCATCTGCCAAAGGGTTTAGGTATTCATTTTCCAATGAGCAAGAATCAAGGGTTATGTTATGTGGGGGGCATGTGGGTAGGGCACATGGGAAAAAGTTAGAAGAGTTGAAGGGAATGTCAACCTTTTCCCCTGCATTTATTGCCTTGCATAAATCCAAATTTCCGGCTGTTGAATCAGTGAAATGCTCTTGTGCTGGCAAAAAACATACCTTTGTTGCTACAAGGAACAAACCTGTTTGTGGTTGCATTGGACCTGGATTTATTCAGAATGCCAAGCGGAATCACTATTGTGCACTAGTTCAGGCTGGCTGTAGCCCTGAGAAGTACAGAGATACCATGTTGATACTTGGCAAGTACCACAGCAGGAACATTCATGAATGGGAAGGGGGTTCTTGTTCATTTCATCCATTGGTAAAGTGTTCTTGCAGGGAGTGTTTCGAAGATGAAAATGGGTTTTACCCTGACATGAAATGCCAAGGACAGCCATATCACTCTGCTCACCCTCTGAAATGTGAATTTCATGGGCTGGCCTATGAGATTGAGTGTGCTGAGAGGGCAAAAAATGCAAATAATGTAATTGACCCAGAATTGGGTAAAGGGCACTCTAACTTGCCAGAGGCTACATTTAGTGTACTAACTAAATTTAGGGCCAAGGATACAAATCTCCAACAAAAACACTACCAAGCTTCCACAAATCTGGGCCTCATTCAAGCGAACATGACATGGCTGCATAAAGAGAGGGGTCCTCAGTTCCACTGGATTGTAGATTTGTATTCAAGGATGGGTCTTCCAATACTCAGTGGAATACAAGAGATGGTAAGTAATATGCCAAAACAGATTTCAGTTTTGAAATTTTAATGTATAGGGGTTGTGGGCAGCTTAGAGATTTTCAGGTTATTTTTTTAATCATTCTGAACCATGCTGATAAAATATGCTTTGACAACAGTAATTTAGGTGCATATACAGATTTGCTGTGTTATATATATATATATGTACACTGTAGTTATACAACATTTTCAAGAGCTATACCTTGTAATGTCTTATGAGTCACTTATATTTTCTCTCACGCAAGAAAGAGTTGAATATACAACAGCTTTTGTACTTTCAATGTGAATGTAATTTCTATGGAATGGTATAAATTATTTTTTTTTCATGTTACATTGCTTGCTTTTCTGAAATTCCCCAGTGCCAACATGACAATGAGGAAAGAGCCAAAAGGCTTGAACGCTACAAAACAGATGCTGAAAAACAGAAAAGAGTGCAAAGAAAAAGAAATCGTGCAGAGGAGCAAGAACTGCGGTTAATAATACCTGTTTCATTGATCATTTGTGTCAAGGCTTAGTATAGTAATCATGTAAGAGGATAGTAAAATGAGAGACTGGCACTGTGTTTCATGTGTACTTTTGAAAGTTTATATTTTGCCTATGACTATGAACCAAATTCCTATTCATCCTTGGTAAGACCTTGGTAAGAAAAATTATTGCCTGCTTTGTCCAACTACTTGATGCACAGCGCTAGATAATGACACTATTAGCTCACACATCCAAAACAGAGGGCACCCAGTATGTCACCAAAAACTGTATATTCATGGTAAACAAGTTGTACAAATATGGCTAGACATCCCTGATAAACGTTGATGTATGATTTTATTCTGTTTCTATTAGAAACTTCAGGTTCAGGATTGAGGGATTATTTGAGGAGGATGGCTTATTTGAGCATTTACAGTAGTTAATAAATAGGATGATCCCTCTTTTACAGATTTTGTATGAGTGACAAATCAGTGCTATAATTTCAGAGGTGGTAATACATTCCTTTTATCTCTAAGGAAAAGGTATGTGAAGAATTGCCAGATAAGGCACACTTATGGAGAAGAAGAGGAAGAGGCAGCCATTTCAGAGGAAGAAGCACGTGTGATATCACAAAATGCTGTCCGTGAAGGGATTCCGGATGGGTGTCACATGGCACCAGAAACATCAGCATCTAATATTGCTGCTGCCCCTGAAAACTCTAATATTACTCTAGGTGGAAAAAAATGTAAATGGTGTGGACGCTCTACCCATAGCAGAAAAAGCCACAAGGACTGCCCCCATAATCCTAAGAATGCAACAAGTTGTAGTTGAAAAGTAATCTTCAAACTATGTGTCAATGCAGGCGCAGATCCAGGATTTTGGAATGGGGGTGTATTTTTGTAATAATGTAATAGAAGCAAAGCCTGGTTGAGGTGTTTGAGGTCTGTGCATCAGCATGATTGATTTCCGATGAATAATTAACGCAAATGCCAATTATAATTATTATTTTACATTTGTAAACTCATTTGCGGATTTCTAAACCGGGACGACTAATTACTTTCAAAATGAATAAATTGATTGGTAGAACCGGTCATCGCTTATGCACATTCTCAGAGAAATTAAATAGTATTTCAATATTTGAGGGATTAGAAAAAAAGAAATAAGGGGGCTCAGGAAAAGGGTGGGGGGGGGGGGGTGAAAATTAACTTATTTCACCTCCCCTGGATCCACCCTTGCAATGTATTTCCTTCATTATGTCATTGAGGCCTTCTCAACCAAGGCATTGAAGTTGTTCACTCTCATTATCTCTACACTCTTTATCTTTAGACTAGTTACCCTATTTTCATTCTAAAAGGCATTATTTTCCTACAAAAAGGTAAACAAATAGTCGATCTTTCAGTGCAAAAATAAGTATTTATTTATTTACCGTAAATCATGAATTATAAATATCACGGTTTGGCGATCGCATATAACGTTCATATACTCGTACATTGAAAGAAGTCTAGTGACACAAAAAAGAGAATAGAAATGCACTAGCGGACAGCTGCCCATTTTGCATTGTGGAGGTCGCCTACTGTAACGTGATACACCTGAGAGTAGAAAGAAACCATCAATATTAGTGAACAATTGTGAAATGTCTCTATTCACCCAATGTAGGGGCTAGGAAACAAGCATTAGCATTCTCTTTGAAGATAAAACACCAAAAAAATACTTTTACTAATTGCCATTTACTGTGACAAATGATTTTTTGATCTTACCGAAGCCCCTTCAGGGTCTTGATGGTCCCTCAGATTGTCGTTGAGGACTGCCCGCACTGCATCCTTGATGCAGTCCGGGTAGACATACGTGGGAAGAGATTTCCCACGAAAGTGTCCTGCGCCGATTGAGTTCCCAAACTGCTGGAGAAAATGATCTTCACTAGGTAAAATGTTTCCGAAATTTATTCATTGTACTTAGGTACAACTGGAAAACGGCATAAAGTGGGCGGCAATGTGAAATCGAAGAGGACTTGTGATGGGACAATGCCACTATTCTGAGGATCTCGAAATATTCCAGTGAATCCAAGGACGCCTTACAAAGCACTTTCGGAATTACAGTCAAATTCGATTTCGTTCGGCTTGTTGCTCAAAAAGTATGATGAAATTTCTAATATTCGGGACGAGCCACAATGATAAGTGAACGAATAACCACGTATTCAATTGGGTCATGCCATGTGAGACTGAAAGTCGTGTTTAGGTCAGTAAAACAGGTAAGCATATTACGTTACGTTTCCAGGCAGAAAAGAGGACTCACGTACCCAAAGTATCCCGAACAAGCGCTCGTAACAGCGCCTTCTGGCTTGTTCGGCGCTGTCTCCGCTTTTGCAAGCAAACCGAGCCAGCAAATGTCTCAGGCCTGGAGGAGTAGCTCTGACACTGCAAACAAACGTTGACCGCATAATTATGGTGTTTATTCATTACAGGACAACGAGAACACAAACCACTCAAAAATATAAAGAAACCTTATTTACCCGTGTTCTTGAAATTTGCCATCTAAGGCGGCCAGAGCTCTTTCCCGCATCGCATCCATGATCAAAGGAGGATTCGTATTTCATTGTCCAATGGTTTTATGAAATGGATGTGTCAACATTATGTCAGTAACAGGAAATTTCTTGTCAACCGCAAACACCATTAGTCCAGCAAAGTATGGCTATTTTGCCGCGAAATTCGTCCTTCGAAACGAAACTTGTATTGCTTCTATTTCGGAAACGGGACGTTTTCCACTCATGAAATTTTGCAAGAATGCTACTCTGACGATAATCTTTAATATGTATAACTTCAAGAGTGATTAGATCATACTACCAATCAACTTCAAGAGTGATTAGATCATACTACCAGTCAACTTCAAGAGTGATTAGATCATACTTCTAATCAACTTCAAGAGTGATTAGATCATACTACCAGTCAACTTCAAGAGTTATTAGATCATACTACCAATCAACTTCAAGAGTTATTAGATCATACTAAGAATCAACTTCAAGAGTTACTAGATCATACTACCAATCAACTTCAAGAGTTATTAGATCATACTACCAGTCAACTTCAAGAGTTATTAGATCATACTACCAATCAACTTCAAGAGTGATTAGATCATACTACCAGTCAACTTCAAGAGTGATTAGATCAGACTTCCAGTCAACTTCAAGAGTGATTAGATCATACTACCAATCAACTTCAAGAGTGATTAGATCATACTACCAATCAACTTCAAGAGTTATTAGATCATACTACCAATCAACTTCAAGAGTTATTAGATCATACTACCAATCAACTTCAAGAGTTATTAGATCATACTACCAGTCAACTTCAAGAGTTATTAGATCATACTACCAATCAACTTCAAGAGTGATTAGATCATACTACCAATCAACTTCAAGAGTTATTAGATCATACTACCAATCAACTTCAAGAGTTATTAGATCATACTACCAATCAACTTCAAGAGTTATGAGATCATACTACCAGTCAACTTCAAGAGGTATTAGATCATACTACCAGTCAACTTCAAGAGTTATTAGATCATACTACCAATCAACCTGAACAATTATTAGATCATACTACCAATCAACTTCAAGAGTGATTAGATCATAATACCAATCAACCTGAAGAATTATTAGATCATACTACCAATCAACTTCAAGAGTTATTAGATCATACTACGAATTAGTCTCCTTCGCAGCCGTTATTAGGGTCGTCACGCAACGCTCCTCCCCACTAACGGCTGCTCACGAGAAAGACACATTCCTTTCCCTTTGTTTTTGAGAACCAATAGAATGCACGTTATTGTTATCGGCTTCGCCAATCAAATTCCTCGTTATATTTGTTGGCCGCTTGCTGTGCGCGCGAAAACAAAACATGAAATATGTACACGTGCGAAACGACTTGGACCAGGTTTCCAGAATATGGAAGCCTGCTTCTTATTTGTCAGTTTTAGGGAAAGGAATGTGTCTCTCTCGTGAGCAGCCGTTAGTGGGGAGGAGCGTTGCGTGACGACCCTAATAATGGCTGCGAAGGAGACTAACTACCAATCAACTTCAAGAGTTATTAGATCATACTACCAATCAACTTCAAGAGTGATTAGATCATACTACCAATCAACTTCAAGAATTATTAGATCATACTATCAAAAGTTATTAGATCACACTACCAACCCACTATTCCACTATTTAGAAATCGATCGACCGTATTCATTAATGACATTATCAAAAATATATTATAGTACTAAAGGCTACTGGATAGGATATTTTGCAGTCA
>OX453276.1:10706752-10799252 GCA_949710005.1 Ricordea florida | reverse complement strand
AACATGAGTTTTTCTGATGCGCAACCCATAGACTGATACGTGTTCTTGATTGTAACTTAAATCTGGTGTTTTACCAATAGCCAGTTTTTTCAATATGGCTTCGAAATCATGAACGATAAAGTACGGGTAGGAAATAAACCGCTTCCCTAATTTGCGGTTTGTTGTTTCCGGTTTTTCGCATTCCCAGACAGAAATCACTCGATACCCTTCAGCTTTCATGTTGTGTTCCAGGTTTATCGTTTCCAGATATCGTTCCTTTTGTATGTCCGTCCTATCTTTTAAACACAGGTGTCCGTGCCAGTGACAACCATAGTATTGGTAAACCGTTGCCGATTTGGGGTATGTATCCATCCATCAATATATCGGACTCCTCGATCTTCAGCAAACGCTCTCCACCGTGAGAACATAAGGCATTATGAATGTGTTTCCCCAAGAGAAAATGATCTCTTGGTTTCCCGGATAGTTCGGATTGGTTTTCTATCCATTGACATCCTGTATAGCTGAATTGATTGGTTGGAAAGAAGGTTTGCTCGGATAAACTCATGATCGGTCGACATTTATCCCCGGAACAAATTAATTTGGTTTTTACCCCACGACATGGCTCTTCCTTGATATGTCTTTTTAAATTCAAAGGCCATGTGAATCGTTAATGACAGTCTGGACTTTCCCAATGTTGTGTTAATATGTCTAGATGTTTAATATAAAAACAGTGTCTGTTATAACAAAGTTGAATACACGGAACGTTCGAATCTTCACCGTTGAAAATTAAAGTCCAAGAACTCAAATCCCGATTGGGTTCAAAAACTCGAATGTTCATATTTAGCTGTTTAGCAATACAAAGTGTTATGAATGATGTGGGAGGCACTTTATCGAGTTTGAGTTTCGGATCATTATAGTAACTCTTGCTAATTTTTAAGGCTTCACGTGTTGTTCTATTCATCCCCTTTTGAATTTTTTGACCAAATCACGAGACAGCGCCAGAAACATAAATTAAATTTATCCAAGACGTAAATGCACCTGCGTTTTGCAAGTGCTTCTGGTAATTTTCCGCAGCCAAGGAGCTGTTCTTTGGATAATATGACTTTGGTTCCGACTTCCGTAAAATGGCTCTAACTTCGTAAACACCCCGTCGTTCATAAATTCTGTAGGCCGAAAAACCGGGGATGATAACAGGTGTCTTTGGAAAATTACTGCACTTCGTCTCGGTGAATATTCACCGATAATCACTTCGCCTTTTGCGAATAATTGTTAAAGAATACCAAGACTTGACATTTGTAAATATCTTTGACGACTTTAAACGTCTCCAACAAGAGCTCGTCCAAATTCAATCTACCAAGCACCATATCTATCACCATGATTATGATAGAAAAGCAGACGTTCTTTAAATTGTGTCGAGCACGGCGTTTGATGAACAAAAAGCTACCAAGTACATCCAGGCTCATTTAAAGTTTCACTCTCTTTCGACAGACATGAATCTTCAGAATCACCTTCGCTTTCTTCCATTCAGCTTTGTAAGACAACTCGGGCAAGAAGCTGTCGATCTAGTACAATCGCCTTGAGACATTATTCACCCTTGTTTTTTGATGGGGGGAGGGGAGGGTTGAGATATGTAATTTGCCATCTGTTATATTGGTGGAAGGTTTTCAGTGAGGGTTAAAAGGGTTAAAATAGTTATGATAGTAATAAATACTTGAAATCATGTGACACACGTATCTCGGTGCGGTCAATTCAGCAAGCGAGGAATCGAAGTTATATTACTAATTCCTTTATGTCAGTTTAGGTCTTGGCATCCCTTCCCAACTGAGCTTTAAATAATTGCCACAATCAAAGTTGTCCCAGAACATGTACAGCTTCAAACGCTTGACCATGGAGGACAGTGAAAACAGACGTATTCAGACCTTGGCGATTGCCTTGGTCGTCAATGTTGTCTTCACAGCTTTAATTGTTGGCATTTTGATTTACAAGGTTCACTCTCTGGATGACAAAGTGGTTCAACTCCAGAATGATTTGAAATCCTTTTCTGGCGCAAGATCGTCCCCCTCTGAGAGTCCTACATCGATGATGCGAAGAAAAAGATCGAATACTATGAAGGAAACGACCAGTTGTAAAAGTTGTCATAGAGCATGCGTGCAACTGTTCGGACTTGGAGCCGCAGCAAAGGTAATTGCAGAAACGCTTTCTGATTTAAGCGCTTCGTTCTTATGTCAATTTTTCTCACCGATTTACTTGGGTTGTGAAATTACATTTACGATTCAAATACTGGCACTACATAGGTTGTTTGTCCTACGAACCTAGCGTTATGGCCCTGCTACCACAAGCCTTCTGTGACTTGGTGTTTGAGCTTTAGAATTAGTAATACAATCGGAGAGTCATTAAGTTTCGACTCTTCTTGGAAGAACTCGGATTTGTCTTATCTGTTGTTTGCCGCATCAAGCTATTTTAAGTCATTGGTTCTACATAACTCCTATAGCCCTGATAGATCCATATAGCTCAGCGCATGGTAAAACATTCGAAGAAGTAATCAGAGTGTCGTTCTGCAGTTTCGAATCTTATTACTGAAAAAGCGCCTTTTACTCATTCACGAGACTTAATATAATATTATACTGTCGTCATTATTTAACCGGCCTGTCAAGCGGGAGGTCGTGAGTTCAAAACCTCGGCCGGACCAACACTCAAGGTCTTAAAATAACTGGGAAGAATGTGCTGCCTTGTTATGACATCTGCAAATGGTTAGACATTCCAGTCTTCTCATATAACGACGATAAACCGACGTTCCCGTCTCACAACACCATTCTTGAGGGACATTAAAGATCCCACAACATTGTTCGAAAAGAGTGGAGCATGTAGACCCCGGTGTTGTGGTCGTCCTTTGAATAATAAGTTGATTTGATTAGTGCCACAAGTTTATAAGCCTATGGCTATTACGTGCTACCCTGTATAATCAAAGTCTTTTTTTTAAGGTGTCTTACAAACAGCACAATACCACTGCTCTGGAAGTTGTGTGCCTAAGAGGTGAGACTTGAATTTTTCCTTTAGTTTCTACACAAGAAACAAAGTTTAAGAGTAAATTATAAAATAGCTTTGGGAAAGCGCACGATATGATTGGTTAATACGCAAGATCCACTTCCCCATGGGTTACGTGCGGACGTTAGCCAGATTGTGAATTTGAGGTAAAATCAATTAAAAAATGAGGATGAGATAATAAAAAATAAGAGAGAAAAGAAAAGGAGAACGCAGTAAGGACTTGTTTTAAAATGAACTTACCTCGACAGGTTTAAACTCCACTGGCAATTTCTCCACTGCGTTCATCACCAACTGCCTGATCTTTTTCTTTTTCTGGCATCGCGATGCTTTGTCCACTTCCCAAATGCTTTTTTTCGAAGTGCTGAACTTCACTGGCTCAGCTTTTAGCCGGCTGTGGGCAACTTCATCGCGTAACAGTTTTATTTCTTCTCGCAGCTGAAACGTCTCTTCACGTGCTTTTACGAGTTCGTTGTACTGCACCATCAACTTCACGTCCACAGCAGATTTTTCGGATTTCAGCATTTGATTCTCAGCTCTCAGAGCGCGTATCGTTTGATCGTAGTGTTCCAACAGTGGAATGGAGACAATATTTCCAAACGGTTCTGCCTCGAATTGCCTAGCACCTCGTCTGGAAATAACGTTTGCAGTTTTTTGTAGTTTGAACTTCGAAAACATTTTAAATTTTTTTTGGAAAATTTTCTCGCACGTGGAAAGTTAGCAACGCTTGGCGACACGCGCGGTGAGTAAGTTTAAGTAAAACCTGCATCAATTAATATTCGAGACAGAGCCCGTTAAACAATAGCGCGATAATTGTCACCAACAAGGTAACGCTTAAATACTGCTGTCAATGTAAATACAGTGTATACCCTTCACTTTGACGTTAAGTGATGGCTAATAAATAGTTATTAAGTAATGGTCCGCGTAAGAACTAGGCAAAAGAACAATAGGCTAGTGCAATAGCTCTAACTTTTGATTGGCGCATAGAACAATGCTAATATTTGACCGTGAGGTAGACAGGAGGGACCTGGGGAAAACTAAGGAGAAAAATGTTGTTTATCTCGGGTTTTTCATTGTATTTTCGGCGATTTTTTGCCGTCCACCAATCAGATTCGTCGATTTAATTGATATTAACAATTAAGAGTTCACACTTTTTAATCGATTTTGCGTTTGACCTGCCTAGTTCTTACGCGGACCATTACTTAATGGCTATAAAATACTCTTGCAGTTTGCTGTTTTTAATCTCCAATCCGTCAGCTGTTACGTTCGCGCTTTAGAGATCAATGTGACTGGGTGGGCAGCGAATGCTCGAATGTCGCATTTCGGTCAAGACTTTGATGAATCAGTGATCATCACAGTTTGCGCGCCACGGCAGTAGTAAGATTTTTTTTTTCTGATTGTCAATTGAAAAAAGAAACAGATTGCAAGGCAAACTCTGAAAAACACAGATCAATGGTTTTTAACCGCCGAGGTGCAATAAAAGTCGTCTTTAAGGTCTATTGTGTGGTAATTATGCAAACAAAAATGGTTTTCGGCATTCGTTGCGCGGAAATCAAGTATTGTCACTGAAAGCAGTGGAATTTAAGGAGTTTGTTGTGGTTCTACTCAAGAAATTTATTAACAGTGGTATATGGCTACACATTTTGATGACAAAAAAATTCCCTCTCTATTTCTCAAACTTAGGCCGGGGTTTTAATGCACCTTTTCCTTTCTAGCGCAGATATCGATTTCAGTTGGAATGGAAAATACACCTGGGTTTTCACGCACCATTTCCTTTGTAGCTCAGATTTCAGTTGGAATCGAAGTTCTTCATTCACTTGCCTACTGTTTCTTATTTAGTGTACTGTCCAGGCCTCTCTCATCTTGTTAACAATTCCCCGTCCCACCACCAGTTAGTTCATTAATAGCTTTACAACTATTGTCTCACCCCCACTCCAAAAGAGTTGGTTTTGTCACTCTAATCACTAACGAAGATTTTTGAATTTCGCGGTCGGTAATCGGGCTGCCATCGGATTTTTGCATCCATTGTTTTGCAAACAATGAAGCCTAATCCCCTCAAACAATAAAAAAGGCCATAAAAGGAGCGACAAAAAGTTCTTTTGTCAACCAAAATCCTAACCCAAAGTTTGATATGACGCGGGAATTTCGCTGTGGTTTGTCTCAGTTTCATTGCGGAGATGGAGTCAAACAAGGACACAAGGTACAAACAATCAAATAATAGACCTGATTATATCCTACACAGGATGGATATTTGGTGCAGCTTTTGAAAACTTTGTTGTTTCGTGATAAGCACTTGACCCACATGTTTACATTGGCGAGGCGCGAGTTCAAATACTGCACCTGAAGGATAAGAGTTCTCTACAGCTGACAAAATGGCATGAAACTTTCCACCTAATGTATATGAAGCATCTTTGTATCACTGTGGGACTTGCGATTGCCTAAATTAAACGTATTTTGGCTGAAACATTTGTTGGAGAATTGATTTGTGTCGCGCCGAACCTTTAACTGTCAAGTCAGAAAGGTCAAATTACACTTAAGTGCGCCGTGAATTTTGCGTTCCCAAAAATTCATTTCATATGTTGCCCAGAGTTTTGAAAGCACATTTTGAAAGCTTAGAGATTGCTTTTTAATTTGGAATGTTTTTTTCTGTTTGAAATCATGTATCGGATGTAATTTTAGGCCTTTGAAATTTGACAATATTTTGCTCGCGTAAAATCCTTAAAATGTTGTAAATATTTAAAAATCCATAAAATATTTCAGTTAAAATCAATTCAAGAACATGACCACTCAATATTTGTATTAAAACCCTTTTAATACGATAAGAAACGTTTTGGGTTGGATGATATTTGAATTCGATTGAAATCGCGGTCTTTTCGTAGCCTGGTCTAGAGGCCCGAAAAAGCGGTCTGGCGGAGGCCGTAAATCGCCCGAACTTGACATTCGCCGTATCGCCAAAATATTTATCCAATGAAACTAAAATTTATATTTTCATTTCTAGAATACCTAGGGTAGTCTACATAATTTTTTTTGGATTTTTGAAAAAATTGTTTTTTCCCATCTCTGGTCGATATTTACAGACATCCGCTCTTAAAAGCTCCTTTGGAGAGTTGACGAAATTCGTTAGGAATTACGTTCCAAAGTTTAGCTCCAAACCTAGAAAAAGAATCTCGATTTAGATTCAGTCTTGAAGTTTGGACATAATAATTTCCAGACAAAGAAAACCTGGTCTCATGTTTGTGCTTTGAATTAGCTTTAGTGAAGAAATCACAGATGTTAGACGGAGCATTCATGCAGGAAACATCAAACATTATGGAAGATACTTTTTCAGCATATAACATTTGTAAGGGTAGGATTTTCGAGGAAATAAATAAAGGCACAGCATGGGCTCTAGGTTCAGAAAAGTACATCAAACGAAGGACTCGTTTTTGAAGCACGAGAATTTTTTGTAAATGGGTTTTGGCAGCTTGACCCCAAGCCGCCAAACCATATGTCAGATGAGGCAAGATCAATGACTGATAAATATTTAAAAGGGTTGTACGTGGGACGAAGTGCCTAAGACGGGCAACAACGCCAACAGTTCTGCTTATTTTTAGTGCAACATTATTAATTTGAAATTTCCAGCTTAAATTGCTATCTAATAGGACGCCAATGTATTTAACATGGTCTTCGCACCGAAGCGTGGTAGGAATTTGAGTGCAGTTATCGATCATTTCAATGTTAACCGAGTAGTTCAACTTACGTTGATATGGACGAAAGATAACATAGTTTGTCTTTTTGGCATTGAGCGTTAACTTATTTGCATTGAGCCAGTCAGAGACTTTAAGCAGTTCGCTATTGACGGTT
This sequence comes from Ricordea florida, assembly GCA_949710005.1. Classification (NCBI taxonomy): domain Eukaryota; kingdom Metazoa; phylum Cnidaria; class Anthozoa; order Corallimorpharia; family Ricordeidae; genus Ricordea; species Ricordea florida. The sequence goes on along the minus strand of OX453276.1, from coordinate 10,792,388 downwards.
TTTTCAAGAGATTTCAAATTAGAGTCGGCATACAACAAGCTCGTATCATCAGCAAAGAGATAAAATGATAATTTCGCTGAAGAGTTGTGAATATCGTTAATATAGATTAAGAATAACAGAGGACCAAGCACAGACCCCTGTGGGACACCACATGAGATCATACATTCGGTAGATAAGTTAAAATCCACTTCAGTCACTTGTGAACGACCGAAAAGGTACGAGGCAAACCAAGCATTGATAATTCCTCTGATGCCATAATGATTAAGTTTTTGAAGCAAGATTAAATGGTCAACGGTATCAAAGGCCTTTTTTAAGTCTAAAAATATCCCACAAGTGAAAAGTTTTTGGTCCATATTGTTTTGTATGACATTAACAATATCAATAATGGCATGTTGCGTGGAGTGGTTTTCGCGAAAAACGTACTGTGACTTAAATAGAATATCGTTTTTACCAAGATAGGATTTAAGGCGGTGGTACATTAATTTTTCAAATATCCGATTGAAAATAGACAATAATGATATTGGACGATAATTACCAGGCTCAGTCTCATCGTCATTTTTGTACACAGGAACAACTTTCGCTTTTTTTAGTTTGGATGGAAAGATGCCCTTTTGCACAGATATGTTTATGATGATGGAGAGAGGGCCCGAGATAACGCATCTTGCGTCAGTTAAAATACGAATCGGACAAGAGTAGAGACCGTAGGTTTTATTTTTAGGGATTAAAAGTATCTCACGCTCAATTTCCTCTGGCGTAGCTGGATCAAAGAAGAAAGAGCTTGGATTATAATTGGGAGACAAGTATTCGGTAAAAAAGCGAGGTGAACGAGGTACAAGTGAAGCTAGGTTTTTACCGACCGAAGAAAAGTAGTTATTGAAGATGTTAGAAATCTCAAGAGGATCATCAGTTAAGCTGTTATCGTCGGGACGTTTAAGGGAAGAAATGACTTGTTTTCTATTCTTTTTGTTGTTAATTAGCTTATTTATTCTATTCCAGGTGTTTTTCATATTGTTTAAATTTTCAGCAAAGAATGTAAGATAATAATTCTTTTTACTCAGCCGAGTAAGACTAGAAATTTTATTTCTGTATATTTTGTAATTTACAAGATCACCCGATTGGAGAAGAAAATTTTTAGTTTTGATGGATTTTCTAAGGCCACTAGTTATCCATGGTTTAGAAAATTGCTTAAGCTTGCGATTCGAAACAGTCTTTAAAGGAGCATGTTTGTCAACGAGTGCCAATAGTGTATTGTAAAAGTAAGAAAAAGCTGTATCGACATCAAGCTGATCGCTTAAGTTAGTTTGGCTTACCAAAGCATCAGCAAGTTCAGAGTTGAACGTGCTCCTGGAATAACCAGAGAAGTCTCTGCGGTTTTGCTTTCCGCGTTTTGGTCTCTGAATAAAATTGTGAGAAATACAAAATTGTGAATAGTGATCACTAATGTCAGAGATAATATTCCCACTGGTAATTTCAACATCAACTTTGTTTGTTAGAATATTATCAATTAGGGTGGCTGAGTTATTGTAAACACGCGTTGGTTTGTCAATAGTTGGGATGAATGAAAAGCTTTGAAGAGAAAGTAAGAAGTCCTGAGCATAACAGGAAGTTTCTGCATGAAGGAGGTTTATGTTGAAGTCGCCCATAATATATATTGATTTGTTTGAGGTAATTAGTCTTTCGAGTTTATCATCAAAATATTCTTGGAAACGTTTGGGAGAATTATGTTGTCTATATATGATACCACAAATGATGTTACTTTTCCGTGGAAGTTGAATTTCGATCCAAAGTGACTGGAAGGCTTCATCAGAAACTTTTTCAATGACAGTATATTTCAAGGAATCATTAATATACAAGCCAACACCTCCAGAAGCTAGAGGTGTCGGCACATAATTATTATTCAAAAACATATCCAGGTATCCTTGGATTAAAATCCATTTCTTTACCACTGATTATTTTAGTTTCTGAGACTCCTATAATGCTAAATTCGAAATTTAACTCGTCCAATAGATGAACTTGAAAGTTTTCAAGATTTCGCTTAAGACTCCTGATATTATTATGTAAAAGAGAGAAACTCGAATCCCTGACGGCACGACTGGGAAGTTCACTTTTAAATTTGTAAAAGCTATATGGGGAATAGTATCGACTATGAATACGATGATTATAGGGACTATCACCCGGATTGGTGTCTTCAAGTGCGTTTAGCTTGAAAAGATTAAGGTCATAAATGCTAGAGAGTTTTTCCAGGTATTTTTTAGCCGGCAAATGGGAAGGTAAACAATTATTGAATTGACCATGGGCTAAGTTTACATTTAATCCAAAATATGGGAGCTCACGGAGTAAAGATAGAGTATCGCGAGAGTTTTGATCGTTCGCACTCCTGAATAAAACTAACTAAAGTAGATCAGTATAGTAAATACTTATCGAACTGATAGTGTCAGGTGTCCGGGACAAATCGCTGTAGACTACCAATGTCCGTTATCTTAATAGGTCGGGAACCCACACTCTTGCGTAAATAAATCGTGGAATTCTTGGCCCAGCAGAAGCTGTATTGGTTCTGTTCTTTAAATCTCTTCGCTTCAAACAACAGATGTTGTTTTTTGGGGGTGAGGTGATCGAAGATTCTGACTCTCTCAAGAACACTATCAGCAGACAGACCGATATTTGATGGGTTGACTTGAGAGGCACTTTGTCGAGTTTCCATGACACTTGCTTTTGCAAGGCGTCTAACAAATTTACAAATGACCGGTTTCGGGGCGCTATTTTGCTGCCTCGAGGGGACGCGATGAGCAATGTCAACGTCCGACAGAAACACTTCTGCCCCCATCTCCTGGAATAATTTTACGCACAGGGCGCTTGTTTCAGCTGCGGTTTCACTGCTTTTCTCTGGCAGGCCAATTATTTTTACATTAGATTGGTAGCTATATTCCTCAACCTCGTCAATGGCGTTGCCAACACGTGTAACTTCAGCGCTAAGCTTATTAAGACGACGGCTTAATGCCTTGAGTTGATCAATGACACCAGAATTAGACGCTGACAGGTCGTCGTATTCGTCGCTCAGATATTGTAGACTACGAGAGACGGTTTCATCATTCGAAGCATTGTTATTGCTATTTCCAGACGTACCAGCTGCTTCAGCACCAAAGGTAATGGCCGAGTCGACCCGAACCTTCTCTTTCAACTGCGTTATTTCCTTGGAAAGTGCGTCGACCTTATCCTTTAAATCTTGATTTTGTTGCTTCAGTGAAGTAACTGACTCTTTAAGCATGATTTCAGTAAAAATTATTAACAAAAGGACAGTAGAAAAACGACTCATTAAGGTACGAAGCGGGAGCTCAAAATTAAACGTCCATCTTGGCTCTTGGCTTGGTAACCTTCCTTCAATATGGCTTTATGCACTGGTCTCAAAGGTATTCAGCGCAACACATACACATAAAAACGTGTTCGTCACAAACAGGTCAATAATCTTCTTATATTGGGCCTGGTTCATTACCTCCGCCAAGGAGGTTATGTTTTCACGCCTGTCTGTTTATCAATTAAGTAGACTGGAACAAGATTATGAATACATTTGAAAGTCATCACGGCGTCATTTATGTAGAGTCTACGGCGGTAAGATTTCCACACAGGTCCACGTGCAAATATTTCTTGTGTTCGAAGAACAAAATAGTACAGTTACAGAATGCATAATGAAGTAGGGACCTGTGCGGAAATCTTACCATCATTTGAACCAAACTCCAGTGACTCTAATTTTCATCGCAATTTACTGCCGAGTAATCGCTTTGAACAAACATACGGAAATTTTGCACGAACGCTATATAATAGAAAGCTTTACCGTATGCATGCCTCTAACAGCAATTGTGTTGTTTGTTTTTGTAAAATTTTTGGCTGGAAAAGCGGTAATACATTCATGTCCTATATACACCAAACATTTAAAGCATTGCAACTCTTCTGCTTTTCAAGATATCTTGCTGAAAAAATTCATGTAAACAAAGCATCAAGTAAGAAACAACGTGTAGAAGTATAAGATTTTTTGCTGCAAACGTTTTCGTGTAATTATCGATTGAAAACTCAAACAGGACTGGAAGAACGCCTCCAAAATATAGGACATGAATGTATTACCGGAAAAGCTTTATGTTGCTTTTTCTCTCTATGCCAATATAGAGTTTATTTTTACCTCCGCCAAGGAGGTTATGTTTTCACGCCTGTCTGTTTGTTTGTTTGTTTGTCTGTCTGTTAATCGTTTTACGCAAAAACTAATCGACGGATTTGCACCAAATTAGGTGGAAAGGTCGAAAATATACCCAGGATCAATCGATTAAAATTTGGGATTTATCCGGATTAAACTCCGGATCTCAGATCCAGAAGAGTGTAATATCAGGTGTACATACGTGGCGGAGCGGAGGTATGCGCTCTACCGAGTGCCCTTCTAGTTACTTATCCTATTGTTACTAATTTTCGCGGGAACTTGATTTCGCGAAAATGGAACGGGCATATCTCTTGCGATTTAAATTTCCGTATTTGCTCAAGGAAAACAGGATGAAATTCATGAATGCTGTATCCTGTCTGAAAAGGCAAATAAAAGACAGAAGGAAAGGATAAAATTCAAAGGTCATTTGTCACGGCACGTTGCCGAGCAGAAAATATGAAGCTCAAGCAAACCAGGACGACCTCATTTAAAAGAACGATACTAAAAAATAGCGCTTGTGAGCGACTTTATAAAATGACACGGCAAACAACAGTCTGGTGGTGTTTTTTTTTCGTCCCTCGCTAAACAAGAACTGGAAATGTTTGGCCAGTTTTCAAGTGGTTTTTGACGCGAGTGAACAACGGCAAAATTACGCTGAAAAATAGGAATGAGACACGAAAAGAAGCAGTTAAGAAACCCAACAGTTTGTAGGACAACGAATATTCCATAGTAAAACAAACAAGCTCTTGACATTATAATAGAAAAGCAGACGTTCTATAAATTGTGTCAAGCTCGGCGTTTGACCACTACGTACATGCAGGCTCATTTAAAGCTTCACTCTCTTTCAACAGAGATGAATTTTCAGAATCACCTTGTTTTTCTTCCATCTACATTTGTAACACAAATCAGGCAAGCAACTGTCGATCTAATACAATCGCGTAAGTCTGTTTCTTAAGCCTTGAGACATTTTTCACTCTTTTTTTGAAGGGGAGAGGGCAAGGCTTAGATATGTAATTTGTCATCTGTTATTTTGATGGAAGCCTTTCAGTGAGGGTTAAAAGGGTGAAAATCGCTATGATAGTGATTAATACTTTGAAATCATGCGACACACGTATCTCGATGCGGTCAACTCAGCAAGCGAGGAAGTTATATTACTAATTCCTTTATGTCCGTTTAGCTCTTGGCATCGTTTCCAAATATAAATGCCACAATCAAAGCTGTCCCATAACATGTACAGCTTCAAACGCTTGACCATGGGGGACAAGGAAAACAGACGTATTCACACCTTGGCGATTGCCTTGGTCGTCAATGTTGTCTTCACTACTTTAATTGTTGGCTTTTTGATTTACAAGGTTCACTCTCTGAATGACAAAGTGGTTCAACTCCAGAATGATTTGCAATCTTCTTCTGGCGCAAGATCCTCCCCCTCTGAGAGTCCTGCGTCGATGATGCGAAGAAAAAGATCGGATACTATGAAGGAAACGACTAGTTGTAAAAGTTGTCATAGAGCATGTGTGCAACTGTTCGGACTTGGATCGGCAGCAAAGGTAATTTCTGAAACGTTTTCTGTTTAAAACGCTTCGTTCTTGTGTCAATTTTTCTCACCGATTTACTTGTGTTGTTAAATTACATTTGCGATTCAGATCCTAGCAGTACGTAGGATGTTTGTCCAACGAAACTATTGTTATGGCCCTGGTACCACCAGCCTTCTGTGACTCGGTGTTTGCGCTTTTGAACTAGTAATATAATCGGAGGGTCATAGCTTTGCAGTTTCGAATCTTATTGCTGAAAAAGCGTCTTTTCCTTATTCACCAGACTTAATATAATATTATACTGTCGTCATTATTTTACCGGCCTGTCGAGCGGGAGGTCGTTAGTTCAAATCTCGGCAGGACTAACACTCAAGGTCTTAAAATAACTGAGGAGAATGTGCTGCCTTTGTTATGACATCTGCAAATGGTTAGACATTCTAGTCTTCTCGGATAACGACGATAAACCGTGGGTCCCGTCTCACAGCACTGTTCTTGAGGGACGTTAAAGATCCCATAACTCTGTTCGAAAAGAGTAAGGGACGTAGACCGCGGTGTTGTGGTCGTCCATTAAATAATAAGTTGATTTAATCAGGGCCACAAGTTTTTAAGCCTATGGCAATTACGTGCTACCCTGTGTAAACAAAGTCTTTTTTTAAGGTGTCTTCCAAACAGCATAATACCACTGCTCAGGAAGTTGTGTGCCTAAGAGGTGAGACTTGAATTTTTTCTTTAGTTTCTACACAACAAACAAAGTTTAAGAGTAAATTATAAAATAGCTTTGGGAAAGCGCACGGTATGATTGGCTAAAACGCGCGATCAACTCGCCCATGGGTTACGTGGGGACGTCAGCCTGATTGTGAAGTTGTGATGTCTTATGTTGTAAAAGAAGCATCTCTTACGCTTCTTGAGTGCCTTGGAGCCTCCCGCGTGCGTCCATAGCTCGATTGTTGAACGCTGCACGCTTACCATTTCTTCATCTGATAGCTTTCTTCTTTTTGATCTACCTCTATCATGGCCAGAAATCGTGGACGCAACGCCCGCGTAACGGCAGCGGCTTTGTACATTACTTAAACAAAACATGGCGATTAAATTTAGGAATGTATGGAGTAAAAATTAAATTTGAGGACAGAATAACTCCTGGCGTACCTGCAACGGTTTCCAAGTCTGAATCTGTTAGGAGAAAGTATCCGTAATTCAACTGTATGAAAGTCATTTCTAAACCAGACCATTAACAGCGTCCTCTTTAAGCACTCTCTTAACCCTTCTATTTCATGTAGGAAATTCGTTAAGTAGCAATCTTTCACCGCAGCTCGCCGCGTTCCCATCCGCCTGATTGATTTTTCCAAGTTCATTCCTCAAAGTTAACATCGTGTCACAGAAACACAGCGATTTTCAGGTAGTTTGGACACGATTAACAGCGTCCATTTCGGCGATGAAAACTCAAGAATATAAAACTATAAAAATAGAGGCATTCAACCGTGAAGTTAGCTAATGGTTACTCGATGTTACACGAAAAAGAACCTCCGTTCTTCACAACATTCTCTCAGTTTAACCGCCATGTTTGGTATCAAAAGAAAGCTATGAAACCAGGCTTCAAAACTTTTTACTTCCGGCGCGGGATGGCGGGAATTTCATTCGTGCGATCGAGTGAAGGATTTCATTATCGAAAACAATTTTAGACGTCCTGAAGGCTTTTGATCGCTGTAAATTTAACCACGGATGAAAGACAATGCAGTTGTTCTTAATCGACCTCGCGAATAGAAAGCTTCCTGGGCCGCCATATTGATTTTTTCTGTTATTGTGGAGAAAGCCGCGTGCCGGTGTGCGGGCTCAAATGTCCGCGATTTCTGGCCATGGATTTTCTTTCATTGCCAGATACATGGATATAATTACATGCTCTTTTAATTACACGCTCTTTTTGGAATTGGCTTTAATGTATAAGAGAACATTTTTTATTTGGGCTTTCGTCTGATATAGAAAATTATTATTTCTACAGCCCCTAAACATGTGCAAACATGTGCTCTGATTGGTTTCCTACTCACAGGCTATCAGCTCACATATCAGCTGCACCCTTACGGACAACGGCCATAGTTTCGAATTAGACGAGAAGAAATTCAAATCTTGCTTCATGATCAAATGAATAAAGCAAAGACATACAACCAAAGCGAATAAATATGGAATGAAATTATTACACAGATGTTGAGCAAATTATATGAGCGAAATTGACACGATATTTAGTTTTTTATTACGAGCTCAAGTTAAACTTTTACAAACAGCCGCCATTTTAGAAAAATCCGTGGAACGTTTAAGCCGAGTTTTATTTTTTCACTTCTGAATATTTTTCAACTTTTATACTGTTAGACTGGTTCGCTAACTTGGAGAAGTTTGACAAACACCTTCAGTAAATAGATGTTTAAGGGACTCATATTTGAAACATGGTTCTATTTACAAAACAATAACGAAGAAATAATTGTTAATTAGCGTAAGTCAGATAATGTGTTCCTTATCGTATAATTCTGTATAATTCAAAACTATATCCGTGACCGAGGTGCATATTTTCCATATCCTCACTAGTGAGGATATCGATGACGTCATTTCCCGCCTTGCACGATTCAGTTTTCAGCTTGTGTACATTAATGTGTTTTTGTCTCTGTATTAAAAGAATATTACGCGTTAGCTCGAAGATATGAATTTTATTTTCTTGCCACTCGAACATAAAATTCATATCTTCTCGCCATCGTGTATTATCCTCTACGTATTGTACTGAGCTTCATCTAAAAATGTTGAACTCACGACGTTTTAAGAGTTCGGTATTTTTCGCTTACACTTGAAAATGATTAAATAATTTAAAATAATTTTAAAATAATTTGAGCGTGTTAGACAAAACTTGCGTCTTCTTGTTTTTATTTTGGCGACTGCATATGAAATAATGCAGGAGCCAATATGTCAAAAGAAACACGAATGATTGAGTTAGTGAAGGAGCCAATCAGAGAGTGTCTAGTATTTAGCCAATCACAATGCACAATACAATTCATGCACCGCGACGAATTGTGGGAAATATCTGAAAGGTCCAAGGTCCATGTGCCCCAAACAACAACATCGTCACGTTTGCAGTTGCAAAAAGGTCCGAATAAACTAAATATTAAATGCAGTAGCCACATGCATGCAATGCTTGCCTATTGTTTTTTTATTAGGTGAACGCGGAGCAGCCGGACCAGCTGGTGTTCGAGGCCGTCGTGGTCGGGCAGGCTACATTGGTAAACCGGGAAAAAGGGGACCGCCGGGTCCCGAGGGGCCTCGGGGAGAGAGAGGAGAAGCGGGAAAGGCATTCACTCGGAACATATCAAAACTGTTAGAAAAGATTGGTAAGGATTTGCTCAATCCCTTTTACGTTTTTTGTTCAAGTCAGGTCTTCGTTCCCGATCACTGGTCAAGGAGACGCGTGCTGGGAGATGGGTGCGACCTCCGTGATAACAATGATAACTAATTATAAAATATTTATAGACTGCTAATTCCCAAAGGCTCAAAAGCGCTTAACATCAATACGTTTAAAGCAAAAAGCGTAGTGATACAAAGGTAGACCTTAAAAATCATAAAACCTCATCATATGATCATTTAAGTTGGATTTGAAAGACGAAAAAGATTCACAAGTCCTTAGTTCCAGGAGAAGGTTGTTCCGAATGGCTGGAGAATCAAAAGCAAAAAAGCGACCACCGTAGGTCATCAGATTAAAACTTGGTAAGGTGAGCAGTTCGTAAATATTTAACCAAAATTGAATCACTAAAAATAAGTTTCATTTCAATGTTATCTCCAGAAATTCCGACCATCAAACGGGCTCCACCATCCTCCATCACAGTCAGGGAAGGCGCCAACATCTCTCTGCCGTGTCACGCAACTGGATTCCCCCAGCCATTGGTCACGTGGTACAAAGACGGCAAACATGTTTCCAGAAAAAAGTTCAACAGGGATTCTGGGATTCTCAAACTTCCTAATATAGGATTCAGTGATCGAGGTTCATACAAGTGCGATGCAAGAAGTTTCTTAGGATTTGACAAAGCCACTGTCAAAATAGTCGTCGAAGGTATGAAACAGTGTAGATCGCAAGTCGCCTGTCTTTTTGCCTCAGATCGATCATCCACGTGATGATTTAGTAAATTAGTTGAGAAAACGAGGAAAGAATGGAGATAGGGAGGAATGAATTTCTCCCTTCTGCGCGCCGCGTTTCTGACGCCTCGCGGCTGCTCACACCAGCTGCTCACACAGTTTGTGCAGCGCGCTTCCGTGCCCAAAGAATCAGGAGGAAAAAAGGGAATGCTTGTGGTCTAGAAATAGTGACGTTTTATCTGATGCTTCCTTTTGCTCATAAGCCTAGAACTTTTCTTTTGAGACTTTTTTACCGCTTTATTGAAAAGGGAGGGTTATTAGGATAACTTGTCACGTGAGCGCAAACTAGAGGTTTGATTGGCTAATAAGATGCACATGACGTCACGGCATCCATGTTGGTGTTCTCAAACAAAGAAAAGGCGGCCATGTTGGTGTTCCAAACTGATCTTCCAAGAAGTAAATTCTATTCTTAAGCAAACGTTTTCTTTTGTTTCCGTTAAAAACATGGCCGCTGATCATGTGAGTGAATACACTCAATAGTTTGCTTTGGTCCAGAGTATCAAATTTGATAACTGTGCCGGACTGTTTTGCATCTAATTAAAGTAGCCCAAATATACAAATTCTGCTAAAGACAGTAGCTTAAAAGAGTATGCTATGGAGTACGCTGAATATCAATTTCGAGAGAAACAGTTTTTTTTTCCTGAGAGTCCTAATGTTTCTTAGCGCAAAGTCGAGGGAAAGTTCAAACCACGAGAGAAACCAAGGCTAATTCAGGGGCGGATCCAGAGTAGTTCAAGTGATTTCCAGAAATCACTCAAATGTTTCCAAATCTGGGTTTGTTATTTCTCAGGTTGTTTCTTGAAGCTCAAGAAATCAATTATCCTTCTTGTTGCAGTGTTTATTATGAAATAAAACAAAGAAAAAAAATCGTCGAATCTCGTTTTACCGTCGATTACACAGCAAACCCAGTCCATTCCGAACGAATTTGACGAATCTCCGTTCGCGCGCTTTCGTCCTTTGTCGAGACTTCGGAGAACAACACGAAAAAATTCGTAGGCACGACCGGACAAAATTTGTACGCAGTGGGTGGGAGTGGTTAGTTTATCGATCTTTTCACAAATCACTCAAAACCCTCCTCTATTGGCCAGAATCACTCGCATTGTCTTGCGAACTACTCAAACTCGCTTGTGATTGGCTATCCAGGACGCAAACTACCGTGCAAACTACTGACAATCGTATATAAAGGGAAGCCTCTCCCCGAAAGTCCCTCGTTTGTTCTTGCTCAGATCAGAGTTCATTGTTAAAGTAACTTGCTACGGAAGGAAGACAAGGGAAATTTTAATTATAAATGATGGTTCGAGGCGATCCAGTTTGTCGGAAGGAGGACTGTTCACAGTATGATGTTGCTTTGGTTTTCAAGGAAATCAACTCATATTCGGACCAGGACAAGTTCATAGAGAATGTGTGGAAACCAGGTGAGCTATTTGATTTCCCAGCGTCAATGGAATGTTCGAATTGTAGCCGTCATTTTGTGCGGAGCTGGCTGAAAAGATTTCCCTGGCTAGCATACTCTAAATATGTCGATGGTGCATTTTGTTTATCGTGTGTTTGTTTTGGAGTCCAGTGTGGGCGAAATACGAATAAACTAGACAAATTGTTCAAGTCTCCACTCACACTTTGGACCCCCGCCGTTTCACGTTTTACCAAACACGCCAGCGGGAAATGTGAGATGCATTGATCGCAGTGGAGAATTTTCTGAGAAACATGAGAAGAGAAGCGGTTCCAATTGATCAGGAGATCAACAATTTACTTCAAGGTAAGATTTCCGCACAGGTCCCTACTTCATTATGCATTCTGTAACTATCATATTTCGTTCTTCGAACACAAGAAATATTTGCACGTGCATTACACCAGACAAGACAGCTTTAGCATGCATAATGAAGTAGGGACCTGTACGGAAATCTTCCCTACTTCAACAGCAAATTAATAGAAATCGCGAAATTCTGAAATCCCTTTTTAAAACAATAATTTTCTGATGAAAAAACAACGTAGCCCTCAGAGGTACACGAGATTATGATCGAGGAAATGGGAGTCTTTCCGGTAATTTCCATGCACTGTTAGAAGCGGCGACCAAACACTAAAACATCACCTGGAAACCGTTCCCAGAAATGTGACTTATATTTCTAAAACCATTCAAAATGAGATGATTTCAACTGTGGGTGCTATCATAGTGAATAATTTGTCACAGGAAATCAGGGACAGCAAATATTTTTCTATTATGTCTGACGAAGCAGCTGACATATCAAATAAACAAAACCTTTCAGTGGTGATCAGATTTCTCGACTCGACCAAAACAGTCAGAGAAGAGTTTGTAGGATTCTGCCTTTGTGAGGATATACTATACTTCTTAAATCCTGATCACTATTCCCATTTCATCGGCATCTTGCGAAAGGTCCATTTCAACCCTCCGAAATCTGAAGACGTATTTGAGAAGTACAATGGTCCAGGATAGACTGAATGGATTAGCACTGATGCATGCCCATAGGGAAATGGAATTAGATCTTGAACAAATTATAGATTTATTTGCTAATTTACATCCCAGAAGAATGAGAATGGAAAATATTTTAAATGAATAATTTTGTACCAGGCAGTCATTAGTGTTTTCAGAGTACTTGTGAGTTATGTTCCATCTGGATGTAATCCTTAAACTGATAGAGAACAGTACAGATACATAACTGGTGTCTGTGGTACAATTGTATTAATACTTATATCTGGACAAAAAAGTCATTCTTCAATAGTTTTTAGAGTTATTTTTCCACTGACACTGGGTATTTGAAAAGCTTAAATGGTTTTCGCATATTCTCTCAGTCTGAGCTCATTGGACCACATCAATTTATACACTGATCTAAACGGCTGAAAAAGGCAAGTATGATTCCAACTTTTCAGTTTTGCTGATACATTTCCACAACAATGTTTCCTAATATTCACTAATAAATCCTTATTTTTTTCCTCCATTCCCAGCTAACTGACCTGATTCCCATTGGAAAGTTATTGGCACCCCCACAAGCATCCAAGACAGCAATCCAGGCAACAGATCTACTACATTTTCAAAAGTAGCCCTCAATCTTAATTCACATGCTAGACTCCTTAGACAAAAAAAATTTAATGTTAGTCTGGTTTGTCTGTGTAAATACACAGAATTGATTTTTTTGTACAGAATTATGCCTTTCTGAGGAGGTACTGTTAATGTGTCTGAATGGCTTAAAGTGCTACACAACCGAATTGCATTCTGGGAGCACTAAATTTCAAATTTTCTTGGAGGGGGGGGGGCATGCCCCCAAACCCCCCTAGTTAAGGTGCTGCAAATCACTCATGTAAAATCCTGGATCCGCCCCTGCACTTTAAAAGCACTTCTTTCAGGGTGCTGGTTTCAAGCAGTGAGAATGTCGATGGTGTGATAAAACCAAAAAAAGTTATTTTTAGCCAGTGGAGGCGATTAATTATTGGCGCTTTGTTTTTTAAATACATGAATAGGCAGTTTTAGGTTATTTTTTTGTGGAATAAGTCATGAATTGTACTTCTTAAAAACAATTCGAATGACTTATTTTACCAAGTTTTATTTAAGAAACATAATCCATTTATTTCGTTTCGTTTTCTATTTATCACAGCAAGCTTACCCTTTGTTCGCTATCGATCACCCAATTTACTGTCTTTCATGTTATTGATTACTTAAAAAACTTGAATGTATTTAATGACTTCGAAAGGGTCCTTTCTATATTTCAACACAATGTATCACAAAGAAGGTTCTTGCTTTGATCAAAATTCCTATCCAGTTCAGAATTTGCCAGCTGCTGAACTGAGGAACCACAATTCTCTCTAAGAGGAAAGCGATACTTGTTTATCAGAATATCAAATGATATATATGCTAATCGGCTTCAGTTAACATATGGTGAAGAGTATGATATTGAAAGGATATATGCAGCAATAATAAGCTAGATATCTAAGACAGACGTAGGCAAATCCTTCGTTGACTCAAGGCATATTGCTTTTGGGTGTTAAGCATTTCCATTGTGACTTCAACCATAGATTAGTTTACTGTGTCCACCTGGAGAGCCATGAGTTATCATCTAGAATCAGCAGGATCTTGTTCCCAAATGTTTTGAGTAGTCCTAACTTCATAATGGCGAACGATTCTATGGGCAATATGTCACTTCGTAATGAATCGTATTTTGGGGATGGCTCGGGGGACATTGTCGAGGACGTGTTACAAGCGATATTTTACTGGTTGGTCATCCTTACTGGGGTTATCGGCAATTCATTGGTTATTTTGATAGTGAAAAGAACTCCGCACATGCAAACAACAACGAATCGACTATTGGCCAACTTGGCAGTAGCCGACCTACTTGCACTTACTGGAAGCATTCCCAATGAAGTGTTACTTCAGATCTCCCATCCAGATGGTACATTGGGCAGATGCCTGTGTGCCCTTGTATCCACTGGGAATGCAACAGTCATGTGTTTGTTCGTGTCTATTCTTGTCCTCACAGTCTTAGCCGTCGAGAGATACAACGGCGTAGTGAAACCTTTTGACTCAAGACGTGCTTTAACAAAACGAAAGGTGACCATTGCTGTTTTCGGAATCTGGTTGGTCTCCTTCGCGTGCACGATTCCCTTATACCTCAACACAATATATGACCCCATGGATCAGTGGTGTCGCTCAATTTGGGATCATTCAGCCATCTTGGCCTATGTCACATTTGTGCTTGTTTTTTTTTTTCTCTTCCCGTTCTCTATCGTCAGATTCAGTTACATTAATGTCATTAGAGAACTTTATTTCAAACAGGAGAGCCGGTCAGAAGCTAGCTTACAGCGTGGAAGAGAGAGCGACATCCGGTCAAAAAAGAGAATTGTAAAACTCATTATTCTGGTCACTGTGGTTTTCGGTGTTTCCTTCGGTACGTTTGGTGTGTGCCGATTTCTTTACGAAAATGACCGAATTGACAATATTTTGTATAACATATCGGTGCTACTTTTGTATTTATCTTGCTCGGCCAACCCTGTTATTTACGCGTTTCAGAGTCCAAATTATCGGAAGGCCTTCACGAACATTTTAGGTCTTAATTCGGCTGAGCCTCGGGCTTAGTCGGGAGATTCCGCGCGAGCTTGAGACCAACGTCTGAAGTGATCGAGATCTAAGTTGAGAAGAAAAGAATAGCATGGAAGGCGAAAATGTATTTGATCGGAAAGGACTCGTCGGAAAGAGCAAAATAAATGTAAATATTTGTTATGTTATAATTAAATTGAGTTATGGATGCCACTCAAATTGAATTATTAAATGAAATCGTAAAATTATTAAGCACTGAACTTCAGGGTTTCCTTTAATCCTATAATTCATAATCATGGGCAAGAAACCTTCTCTGCTTTACCCTACGAGCGTAGGTTTCTCTCTCGCATGGCTTTTAGCAGGGTATCTCGGCGTTCTTCGCTACAATTTTGTCTGTTTTCCACAGCCCGGACTCTTTCTGCTTGTCGGCGTCCTTCGCTATAATTTCGTCTCCTTTCTCTTTCCCGAGGGCGCCTTCTTTGGCGATCTTCTTCGCTCAATTTTCCCCAGTTAATTCTTGCTCTCTTCCGCTCTCTTTCCCGTTGCCCTTCACCTGAACCCTGTGCTCAGCAAATTATATTTTCTCTACTATTGTTTGTTGAAATTAGTAAAACTTTAACAGCGTAGAGTAATAATATTGTCTCAAAAAGACAATGAACTGAAAATTTCTTTTTCAGTCGTCAACGCAATTTCCCGCCAAAAATACGCGGGCTACCAGAACTCGAGACTTGAGCCCACGATCTAGTAATTCAATTACTGGTTAGCGGACAGCTTCCAAATAAATCACGTCACCTCGATGAGTTGACACATGAGCCCACAATATGGTCATGTGATGCTGGTCAGTGGCTATCCCGTTTTGGCAGCTGTCAATTGACCATATTGTGAATGTCAAATATAAAAGATGTGGATTTGCCAAGACACGCCTGAGATACCCTTCCCTTCCTTTTGATAGTCTCCCCTACCCTACCCGTACAATCTGTAGACGCGTACGTACAGGGGCTCCTGGTACGTAGGCTCGGTCAGTCACGTGACAACCAAATGAAAAGAGGTTGACCATATTCCATGAGTATGGGGCTCTGTGGGAGCCCCGCTATTATTGTTAATTATTATTATTATTATTATTATTATTATTATTATTATTATTATCATAAATGTGTAAGACGATGTAGGCATCCGTGTAGAGTGCGTTCTTCGGACGATTTTATGCTATCTTCATATTGTTACTCCCAGCGGGTTTGACAGGCGGACAAGGACTGAACAACGCAGAATAACTTAACTCTTCTTTACTCTTGTTTTAATCCGTCGCTCCTCTCTCCACTCTCTCGCACATGGTCTTCCAAATATGGAAGGTCCCATATATGGCTATGTCACGCATCAACATTACACTGCCTCCCTCCAACACCCATTATCCGTCCCGGATAATGGCAAACTTCAAACGATAACTGGAAATCTGACATTAAAATCAACTACACTAGGAAACAGTTCATTGTCTCTTAACTAAGTGTTCAGATCATTTCATAGTCCCGGTATCTAGGGGGACTTCTCCGCCTCCTGCTGGATCGCCTGAGGCCCTCCTGGTCCTGCTGCTGCCTCGATGCCCTGTCATGTGCCTCCTCGTCCCGGGAGTTCTTCTTTCTGAATCTAGGAGGTAGGTTCTGTCTCCTCTTGGGGCACCTGACGGGTGCTCTTCCCTTAGTGTTGGCCTGCTGGTTTTCCTGCTGTGTAGTTGTTCGGCTGGACACATCCTCACTCTTGTCTTGCACTGGTCCCTGGAACCAGTCTGCACGTTCTACGCCAGAGTACTTCCAAAGGCGGTCTCTGTGTACCACTTTAGGCTTTTTCCGAGGGCCTTGCTGAATCCTGTACACACGTCATTAAGCCGCTCTACAACAACGTATAGCCCCTCCCATGGCCGCCTCAATTTTGGCGAGATGCCCCTCTTTCGTTGGGGATTGTGAAGCCACACCAGATCCCCACTTCCAAAGGTAGATGCGACAATACGCATGTCGTACCGCCTCTTGATCCTCAGACTACTTTCTTGCTGATGTACACGAGCAAAATTGCGAACAGTTTCCACAGACTCTCTCAACCTCTCAACATACTCAGGATAGCCTCTATCCTCAGGTTGTTCTTGTGGGCGCCCAATTAGCAGGTCCAAGGGTACACGCAATTCTCGTCCAAACATGAGCATTGCTGGAGTAAACTTTGTGGTTTCATGCACTGCTGAACGGTAAGACATGAGTAGTAGAGGTAGATGCCGATCCCAGTCTCCCTGGTGATCCTGGACAAATGTGGCGAGTTGGGCTTCTATAGTCCGGTTGTAGCGCTCCACCATGCCGTCAGACTGTGGGTGTAGGGCAGTCGTCCTGGTCTTATGGATCCCAAGCAGGGTGCATACCTCCTGGAAAACGGACGATTCAAAATTTCGGCCTTGGTCAGGGTGCAGCTCACCAGGAACACCAAACCGACTGAAGAACTGGGACACAAGGACATCAGCGACAGTGACCGCTTCCTGATTTGGAAGTGCATACGCTTCGGGCCATTTACTAAAATAGTCCATCGCAATGAGGATGTACTTGTTACCTTGATCGGTTTCTGGCAGAGGTCCCAGGACATCAATGGCAACACGCTCCATGGGTGTCGAAAAGGAAAATTACTGCACGTGAAGTGTCACGTTGTGTGACTGTTATGTAACGGCTCGCTATGTTAGTAATACGAGTATCGTGAAATTTAATCTTGTCAGTTAAGTTGTGTTGAATCTCACTATTGGAATCTAGGAGTCTTTTCATCATCGCAAATCGTTCTTACGATATTCGTTCAGTCTAAGATTTATCTGTACCAGGGAAGTTCGTCACGATTAAACGAGTAGAACCTCTGAAGATTTGCGTCTTGGTTTTAGTCCGGAAATAATAGGATTTTATTCACTCCAACATTGTTTGGTGCCGAGACCCGGGAGTTGAGAAACATCAAGCACATGGAGTCATGGCAGATGTGAAGAAGAAGATAAGGATTCGTGCCGGCCACAAGAGCCACGCCAAAAGAATAATTGCTCATGCCCGGGAACTGATCGAAGCTGGAAATCCCGCGGAATCGAGGAAGTTAAAGTCTCTAAAATCAAATCTGAAGGACAAGATAGTGGAACTGAAAGACCTCGATCGTGAGATTGTCGAGTTAATTGAAGATGAAAGAATAGAGCAAGAAGTAGAAGACAGTTGCGATTTCGCAAGTGCTATTCACGACTGCATCGTGGAAATTGAAACGTTCTTAAGTGAGATCGAAAGGGGAAAGGAGGACAGTCAACATTTAACGGGGTCAAGTTCGGAAACGCATCCAAATCAGTCACCGCCTCAAGTAAACAATAGCCATGCAAGGCTCCCGAAATTGGAATTAAAGAAATTCTTCGGTGACCCGGTGAAATGGTCTCCCTTCTGGGATTCGTACAGTTCGGCCGTGCACGACAATGAAAGCCTAACAGAGGTGGACAAGTTTAACTACCTTAAGTCGTTGCTTCAAGGTCAAGCGGCAAACACGATTAGCGGGTTTTCTTTGACCGGCGAGAACTACAAAGAGGCAATCAAACTCTTGCAGGAAAGGTATGGAAACAAGCAAGTCCTCATTTCTGCTCACATGGAATCGTTACTGAAACTACCGGCGGCAACCTCTTTACAAGAAACGAGAAAGTTGCGTGTAATTTATTACAAATTGGAGTCGCATGTCAGGAGTCTCCAAAATATAGGCATCAAACCGGAAATGTATGGAAGCTTCTTGTCACCGGTGGTAATGTCAAAGATCCCAGAAGAGCTAAGGATTTCAATCACTAGAGATCTCCCCTCAGACGAATGGAGTTTGGAGCCCATGCTCGAAACCTTCCGTAAAGAATTACAGCTTCGAGAAAAATGCCAGTACATTCCTGGAGCAGCGAGCAACAGGGAGCCTCGGTATCATGCTGTACAAAAACGTGAAATGCCTCTAGGTCAACTGTCGACGACCTCTGCCCTGTATACTGATGCGAGAAGTGACGCACATCACGGTCCGTGGTGTACCTACTGCAAAGGTTCGCATCCGTCCTCAAATTGCAACATTGTAACTAATATCTCGGCGAGAAAGCAAATTCTTCGTAAGAAGGGAAAATGTTTCAGGTGTTTACGTACTGGTCACGTCGCTAGCCAATGCGAAAACGGAAAAACGTGTCACCTCTGTGGATTGAGACACCATGCCTCTATATGTGACTCTCAAGACAAAAGAAGGCAGCCACCCCAGACGAGAACCGCGGTAGCGGGGTTAGAAGACCGTCCAAGCCACGCCCCTGTTGACACCCAAGCGCCTACTACAAGCATGTTGGTCGATTCTAAGAACAGCGTCCTTCTGCAAACAGCTCGAGCAAACATCTTCAAGCCTGAAAGCAGTGCATTATTCGTCAATGCAAGAATGGTCTTTGATAGCTGCAGCCAGAGGAGCTATATCACAGAAAATTTGCAGAGGACTTTGAATCTTCCGGTCACTGGTCAGGACACGCTGATGATCAAGACCTTCGGAGAAGATTCGGGTAAACTGAGACGATGTGATATTGTTCAAGTGGCTGTGGGGACCCTTGATGGAATGAAGATCTACGTTACAGCATATGTGGTTCCTCTGATCTGCGCTCCTATAAGCGGACAAATCGTTGAGTTTACAAAAGCGAGCTATCCTCACCTCCAGTGCCTAGAGCTAGCTGATAAGACTAGTGGGGGCGATAACCTAGCTATTTATCTGCTAATTGGAGCCGCCTTCTATTGGCAATTTGTAACTGGTGGTGTTGTTCGTGGCCCAGTACATGGACCCGTCGCGCTTCCTACCAAACTCGGTTATGTTCTTTCTGGCCCCGTCGGCAATTCACCACCATATCCTGAAGACTCCACAGTTAATCTAACGGAAACTCATGTACTCGAGATATGTACCGCCGTAATTGATGAGAAGCTCTCTCTCGATCAGCAAGTGAAACAGTTCTGGGATTTAGAAACACTAGGAATCAAGGAGAACGAACCGACAGTTTACGAGAAGTTTCTGGCGGATGTCAAGCATGATGGAGAACGATATCAAGTGAAACTACCTTTCAAGGAATGTCATACTACTCTCCCCGATAACTACCAACTGAGTAAATCGAGGCTGATGTCCCTTTTGAGAAGACTCAAGTCAAAGCCTGATATCCTCAAGCACTACGATGGAATAATTCAAGAACAACTGGAGAGTAACATCATTGAACCCGTCAATTTGGAAGAGGAACTGGACGTAGGGAAGGTGCACTATCTACCACACAGAGAGGTACTACGACTTGATAAAGACACGACGAAGATTCGCATCGTATATGACGCTTCATCGAAACGAACTGGACCAAGCCTCAATGACTGCCTCTATTCAGGACCACCACTCAGTCCACTCATCTTTGAAGTGTTGATCAGATTCCGAGTTCACAAGGTGGCACTCACTGCCGATATAGAGAAGGCCTTCTTAAATGTTGGTGTCGCTCCAGAGCACCGCGATTACCTGCGCTTCCTTTGGGTGGAAGATATTCACTCTGACAACCCCCAACTTGTTGTGAGACGGTTCGCTCGAGTGCTCTTTGGAGTAAATTCCAGCCCTTTCCTCTTGAACGCGACAATTCGCCATCATCTCAACTCGTACAAGATCGCCGACCCACGGTTCGTTGAAGAGGTGGTGCGCTCACTTTACGTGGATGATTTAGCATCCTCAAAACCAAACGAGGCTTCGGGTTTTGAGTTCTACAACAAGCTTAAAACAAGATTCGCAGAAGGCGGTTTCAACATGCGGAAGTGGATGACAAACGATCACAGTCTAGCGTTTAAGATAGAAGCTCAACAAGGTCATTCAAGGTATCAATCATCTCGCGAACTACAGCAAGAAGATGAAACCTTCTCAAAGTCACAGTTTCGAAATCAAACCAACACGGACAAACTCTCAAGAGTTTTGGGAACCGCGTGGGATAACGCAAGTGACCAACTAGTGTTCACTTTTGAAAGCCTTACTGGTTATTTAGAAGAGCAAGTCATAACTAAGAGGATCATCCTGAGCTCTATTGCGAAGACATTTGACCCTCTTGGTGTCCTGTCGCCAGTCTTTACTGCCCTCAAGATACTATTCCAAGAAGTCTGTAAGATGAGCGTTGACTGGGATACGCCCCTAGAAGGAGATGCGCCTCTTCTCTGGAGATCCTTGCTGCAAGACATGCAAGGCACTTCACAGCTGTCGATTGATCGATGTTATCTTTCCGGACCGACCTGCCTTAAAACAAGTACCTTTGATTTGCACGGTTTCGGCGACGCTTCAAAGAAGGCTTATGGCGCTGTCATCTATCTTAGGATTCAGTCAGGACAGGCAGTCTATTGCAAGCTCGTCGCCTCCAAAACGAGAGTCCCACCTATATCAGGCAGCACCACCCCCAGACTGGAACTTCTGTCCAGTTTAGTACTCGCCAGATTGCTGTCAAGCGTGTACAAAGCGCTGAATCCCACTCTAACAATAAACAAGTGTTTCTGTTGGCTAGACTCGGAGATTGCGCTGTGGTGGATCAAGGGGAAGGAAAAGGAATTCAGACCATTCGTCCAAAACAGAGTTGTGGAAGTTCGGAAGTTAACGACCACCACTGACTGGAGATACGTCCCAACAGAAGATAACCCCGCTGATGTTGCGTCACGTGGCTGCAAGGCCTCTACATTGAGTACCAATAAGAAGTGGTGGGAAGGCCCTAGTTTCCTAAAGAAGGATGAAGAATTTTGGCCAAGTCAGAAAGAGTTTGGGTCAAAGAGCATTGAAGAAAGCAGCATCAGTGAAGTCAAGCAGAGAGCAAAGATCACGATGACAGTTGCGACAGCTCGAGCAGAAGGTTTACAACAAATCATACAACCTACAAGATACAGTAAATTGCATAAGCTCCTTCGAGTCACCTGCTATGTTCTGCGATTCATAAGAAATGCACAGACGAGCCATCGCCAGGAACGAACGAAGTCTTTGGGAATAGAACCCGAAGAAAAGATGGCTGCGGAAGTTCTCTGGATCAAGCATGTGCAGAAGTGTGTCCGGGAAGATGAGAAGTATGAGCAAACGCGGGTATCACTTGGCCTATTTCAAGGTGAAGATGGGATATTGAGATGTGGGGGAAGATTACACAATGCACCTCTACCCTATGAAGCTCGTTTCCCTGCAATCCTACCGCGGAACCATCACTTCACGGTGTTGGTAATCAGGGATAGCCATAGCAAAGTCATGCATAACGGAGTAAAGGAAACATTGACTGAGCTTAGGTCAAGGTACTGGGTTGTGAAGGGAAGGCAGGCTGTACGTGAATTGATCTCTCGTTGTACTACATGTAAGAAGCTTGAAGGAAGGCCTTGCAACACCCCTTCACAACCGCCTCTTCCGGAGTTCAGAGTTTCCGATGAATTCGCATTCACTCGAACTGGTGTCGATTTTGCTGGTCCGGTCTTCGTGAGAGAAGTTTTTTCAAAGGGTAGGAAAGTCAAAAAAGGCCTACATCGCGATTTTCACTTGTGCCTCTTCTCGCGCGCTGCATCTGGAACTCCTGCCAGACCTATCAACACAAACATTCTTAAGATGCCTAAAGCGGTTCATTGGAAGAAGAGGAATACCGCATATCATCATTTCAGACAATGCTAAAACATTCAAGAGCCAAGGACTAAAGGATTTTCTCAGTCAATATCGAATCAAGTGGAAGTTCAACGTCCCTCGTGCCCCATGGTGGGGTGGATTCTTTGAACGCCTAGTTCACTCAGTGAAACGATGTCTGAAGAAGACTCTGGAGAACGCTCTAATCAGATACGAAGAATTCGAGACTCTGCTGACAGAGGTTGAAGCAATACTCAACTCACGTCCATTGACCTACATCTATGAGGACTTTGAGGAATCACTCACCCCTTCTATGCTAGTGATTGGACGAAGAATACTCAGCCCCACCGCAGAAACTCAAGCTTCGACCTCGGGAAATGTAGCCACAGAGTTGTCGAGGAGACAAAGGCATCTGAACCTCATTCTAGAGCACTTTTGGAACCGGTGGCGCAAAGAGTACCTTTCCGAGCTCCGAGAGCATCATCGTGGAAGGAAGGAGACACGAGATCGAGTAGTCAAGGAGGGCGATGTTGTGTGCATTCATGAAGATTTAGTGCCGCGTCAAAGATGGAGAGTTGGCGTCGTGCAAGATCTAATTCCCGGAAGAGATAATGTTGTTCGGTCAGCCGTCGTCCGAGTGGTGTCTCAAGGGCGGAGATCTGAAATGAAACGGCCCATCCAAAGATTGTACCCAATTGAAGTCCCGTCTGAGAGTTATGTAACTACAGAAGGAAACGAGAGCGTTGGAGCTTTGGAGTCAGCTATCCGGTTCGTCCCGGATGAGCAAGTTGAAGTCGTCCGTACTTCTTGAATCAACGTCAATACGATATTGTCGAACTTTGTTAACATTAATGATCTGCGTCCGAAACCTTTGATCGACTAGGTCGATCAAGGGGGGGAGTGTGTCGAAAAGGAAAATTACTGCACGTGAAGTGTCACGTTGTGTGACTGTTATGTAACGGCTCGCTATGTTAGTAATACGAGTATCGTGAAATTTAATCTTGTCAGTTAAGTTGTGTTGAATCTCACTATTGGAATCTAGGAGTCTTTTCATCATCGCAAATCGTTCTTACGATATTCGTTCAGTCTAAGATTTATCTGTACCAGGGAAGTTCGTCACGATTAAACGAGTAGAACCTCTGAAGATTTGCGTCTTGGTTTTAGTCCGGAAATAATAGGATTTTATTCACTCCAACAATGGGCTCCCCAACATTGTACAACTGCAGCGGAGATCTTTGCTTTACCCTAGGGCCTTTTCTAGCCGCACAGAGGTCGCACCTTTGACACCATTCTTCAACGTCACGGCGGCAATGAATCCAGTAGAACCTTTCACGGACTTTAGCCAGAGTTTTGGAGACCCCTAGGTGCCCTCCTACAGGGTTATCATGGAGTTGCTTTAACACGCTGGTGCGGTGAAGTTCCTGCTGGTGTGCTGCTCCGAATCTACTCTCGAGCGCCGCAACTAATGCCTTGTAGTCTTGTCTCGTTTCTGTTGCGAGATTTCCGAGGACAGTCAATGCAGACCCTTTCAGGCTAGTCGCCAGGTAATTTCCTTTCTGTTCTTCGTTCCACTGATTCATTCCCGCCACGATTTCAAACTGTGCGATGTAAGGCTCCCATAGTGATTTCCCGTCGAAAGAAGGTGGCTTTTGGATCGGCCGTTTGTGCTCTGGCTCCACGCCGGAAAACGATAAGGGTGTCAGAATACTAGCGGGGGATGCCATTTGTAGCTTCATTGGAGTCGACGTTTCCTCCTTAACATGCAGTGGTTTCTTTGAGTCGAGCGTTTCTTTTAATTTCCCGTCGAGCGCTTGTAATGCAACATTTAGCTTCGACTCTAGCCTTTCTTGTGTTTCCTGGAGCCTCTTTTTGACGGTTTCTTCGAAGGATCTGTGCTTGGCGTTTAAGGAGGCCACAGTGTTAGAGAATTCTTCCTCGAAAACATTTATTTTCGCTGCAAGCTTATCTTCATGTAATTTGAGCTGAGATTCCATTTGAGCTGCCTGGTTGTTTACACGAGCTCCTAAGTTTTCGAAGCGCTCGGAGATTTCCTGTACTTGCAGGTCCGCCTTGCGGTCTTTTTAAGTTGCTCGATTTTTAGTTCTATGCGTTTGTTCTGACGAGATATCGATTGCAGAGTCTCCATTATAGCTTCCATTGTTGTGTCTGAACTGTCCGGCGGTGGTGTTCCCGATGCGACAGCTTCGCTTGGTGTGTGTTCGGCCTGTGTGTTGAAAACAATTTCTCCCTCCTCGTCGTTCATCTTTGAATCGCCAAAGAAAAAAATAAAATCCCACTTCTGACACCAGTGTTACTCCCAGCGGGTTCGACAGGCGGACAAGGACTGAACAACTCAGCATAACTTAACTCTTCTTTAACTCTTGTTTTAATCCGTCGCTCCTCTCTCCACTCTCTCGCACATTGTCTTCCAAATATGGAAGGTCCCATATATGGCTATGTCACGCATCAACATTACAATATGAAGCTGGGATCACTAAATACGTCAGGAGCCCTGATACGTTTATAAGACTTTAAAGGTTTAATATTTTATCGTCGTACAATTGAAAAAAAGCGTTTTTAATAGGTTCTTAGAAAAGTTATTTTTCTTTCAGAACGTGTGTATATAGGATTTTTGGAAAGTGAATAAAGTTTTTTCATCATTATCATTAGAAGTAGTCGTAATTGCTGGCGAGCCTTAACAAGCCAGCACACTATTTGCTGGCGAGCCTTAGCGAGACTGCATACTATTTCAGAGGGTCAGCGGTGTTCCATATCATATAAGCGGTGAAAAATCTCGATTTTTCGGATGCCAGGTTGCGATTGTCGATTGCGTCTTGATTCATGGAGATGAACTTCCCTTTAAAAATAACACGATAATTGTAGAAATATTCCAAAAACACGCTTTGAAAACATACCAATGCGTTAGAACATAAATAAACAGTTGTCACTATATCTCTTTCCGAATACCACCATCTTTTTATTACGGGAGTATCCAGAGGATCTTGAATTAACCTAATTTTCTGCTTACCCCTCCTCTATTCCAAACCACTTCCCCTCGCCAGCACTCACTTTCACATTGAAATTTCTAGTTTAGAGGGTGAGCGGTGTTTCATATATAAGCGGTAAGAAATCTCGATTTTTCAGATGTCGGATTCGGGGCATGCGCAGTTTGGCGTTTTCGTTGTGTGACGTCTGAATGATTTCTCCTGCACGCTTCACTACACTTCGCGATCAGTTAAGTGGTGAATCGCGAGGACGACAGATGGTTTTCATGAGTTTTGTCTGCCTTACTATGCGACCAGTTGTGGCCAATTCAGCAATGGAGGTGTGAAGAAATCGATTTCGTCTTGCTTCATGACCACTAATGAAAAGTTCTACGTCGCAGTGTTTCACAGCTAACTGCAAAAGCTCTTTCAAGCAAATCACAAGGAACTCCATCTATCCCTAACTAAAGACGAAATCGCCGAAATTCTTCTAGTATTATTTTTAATATTTTTATTGTTACACGAGTCATTGCATGCAGTGCAACGGTTCTAATTATTTTCGGTAGACTTTTGTTCACACCGAAGTCATTTGTCAAAATCATTAGCGAGAACGATGAGTTTTCACCAGTGGCAAAAGATCCCACGGATTCTATTTATTGCAACTTCCGCGCGTAAATTTAAATATGTACCTATAAAATTTAAGAAATAGAAAACATGTACCGTGTTTCTATCGAGTTTTAGAGTAAATCTACTAGCGTTTTATCACAAATGCCGCGCTTTGATTGGCTACGCTACCCACTATCTATTAAACAATTAGATTATGAGCTCGAGATTTCTATCGCGCATAGAAATCGAGAGCGAATAATCTAATTGTTTTAGTATAAATCTACTAGCCGTTCAAAACTTTGTCTTTTCTGGAACAGCCTCGAACAGTAAACTCTCTAAATCTTCTTCACGGACTCTTCGAAAACGTGAAGAAGCGGCCGCCATTACGCTACTCACTATCTATCACATAATAGATAGTGGGTAGCATAGCCAATCAGAGCGCGGCATTTGTGATAGAACGCTAGTAGATTTATACTAATCTGTGATAGATAGTGAGTAGCGTAGCAGTGTGCCCTTGCTAAGAAAATGGCGGCCGCTTCTTCACGTTTTCGAATTGTCCGTGAAGAAGATTTAGACAGTTTACTGGTCGAGGCTGTTCCAGAAAACACAAAGTTTTGAACGACTAGTAGATTTATACTAAAACAATTAGATTATTCGCTCTCGATTTCTATGCGTGATAGTTGACTTGGGCTGCGCCCTCGTCAACTATCACGCGATAGAAATCGAGAGCGAATAATCTAATTGTTTAATAGAAACACTAGTGAAAGTTTGGGAGAACGAGAAATGTTGTTCTCCCAATTTTTCACGAGTGTTTCTATAACTCAATAGAAACACGAAGAACGTGTTTTCTCTTTCCTTTAGAAAACACCGCGACGAAAAAAAGGAAAACAACTTTTTAGCCTTGATGACCAAAATGTAAATTCTCATTGGCACGTCATCATTACGTCAACAGCTCGTGCTAGTTCTGTGTTTCTATCGAGTTATAGAAACATGAATTCTAACCAAGCAGCGTGCGTATTTTCTTAGGACTGTTTTCTAAATACATATATTTAATACCTATACCTGGTATACATATACAATTTCAGTACATAAAAAGCATCCACTTTTGTCTTCTTCGCGATAAAACAATAAGTACTGTCACAAACCTTTAGCTCTTTCAGGCTGCTTCCCAACAAAACCGATGTAGAATATATACATGAATTTTTCCATGTTATGATAATTGAAACTCAGGAGCGTAGCTGGGGGGGGGAGTCCTGGGGTGCCCGTGACCCCCCCTTGGTAGGCCTTCTTTTAAGCAAACAACCTACAATATTTAGGTGGTTAGAAGCTATTTTGTACGCTTGTCCTGCTCACTATACTCTCACTGCTCATCCCAAAACTGTAACATTAAGTAAAACATGCACGGCGTGGAGGTCGACATGACAAATTCTGGTGAGTAGCCTCTTTGACCCCCCTTTGAAAAATCCTGGCTACGCCCATGAAACTTCTACTGGCTGTCGCAGAATAAACCATATGATCTAGGACTTGTGAAAAGTTCATATTCGTGTCTTAATGAGGTACCATATTTTCTAGGTATCTTAATTACCTCCGCCAAGGAGGTTATGTTTTCACGCCTGTCTGTTTGTTTGTTTGTTTGTTTGTCTGTCTGTTAATCGTTTTACGCAAAAACTAATCGACGGATTTGCACCAAATTTGGTGGAAAGGTCGCAAATATACCCAGGATCAATCGATTAAAATTTGGGATTTATCCGGATTAAACTCCGGATCTCAGACCCAGAAGAGTGTAATATCAGGTGTACATACGTGACGGGGCGGAGGTATGCGCTCTACCGAGTGCCCTTCTACTTTGGTTTGTAATCCCTTGTGAGTGAATCACTGCCTAGGTTTAATTAAAAACAAACCTCTAAAAATCCTTAGGGTTAACGTTCCTACTGCCATTGGAACTATTTCCAGAAAAAAGTACCCTTATGCCCATCAAAACTGTCAAACCTAGAAAACCCTCTTACTGATATAATGTATTTTTTAATTTTTTTTTTTTTTTAAATAATGGGTTGCCATTGTCAATCTTGTGTTTGTGGCAGTTTTTTGAAAAAAAAAATTAGGCAAAGAAAAGACGTACACCAAATGTAAACAAACTCTAACCTCATTTACTTATTGAAGGCTTAAAAAGATTTGAAAAGGAGTTAATTGCTGTTTGTTACGTTCTCAATCATTCAATCAGTCACTGAAATCATTAGTATTATCTCCACTATAACTCTAAGCCCTAACCCTAACCCTAACTCTAACCCTAACCCTTTTCGCACATAAGTATATATAAAAATCCGAAACTTCAAGGAGAAATTGAAATGTTAAGGGAAATCAGGGGTCTAGAAAAGAGACAAAAACATGTGAATCAAGTGTTAACATTGAGAAAAAACTGTAACTGGTAAACTTCCTTCTTTTTTTTCTTTTTTTGTGTCCTATATAATGACGGGTCGCTCTAGTAAATCTTCATTTAATAATAATTGTTTTTAGAAAAAAAGGCAAGGAATAAAAAATGCCAAGGACCAATTTTATTTAGATATTAAGAGGCTGTCCGCGTAAGAACGGAGAAGGCAATTTTCGGACCTTTTCCGATTTCGCTGATTTTTTCAGTGAAAGTCAGCCATTATGTCCCATGTACAAATATCACATTTGTTTGGATCAATTCGATTTATTTCACTTTTTGCGAGGCGGTTTCTGAGACAACCTCAGTGTTGCCCGATTTGCCTTTCGACACTGTCAGATTTAGCCCTAAATTCAGGGAGCTGCCAAACTAGAACCTTTTCACGAAACAAGCTGAATTTTTCATATATTCAAGTTTAATCTCTCCTTAATACTTGACATGTAATACAGAAAAACTTGGAACAAGTTTGACCGAACAAAAAGGCTTTGAAGATAACCTCTGTCACAATACAAAATAAGCGAAACGTGACATACCTTCAGTTGAGTAGTATTTTCTCCAACGTGGCACCTAAGTTAAGGTAAACTGAATCATGACACGAAAGTACTAAGGCCAGACAAGTGATTTACAGAATAAAATCTGTGGGCACTCTACGCCTGCGTTGTAGGAAATTGCGCTAAATTCCCAAATCTGCACCATTTTGCTGTACGCTTACATTTCGGCGGTGCGACCGATAGACTAATTGTCCAACTAAAAACGCTTTTGAACTTAAGTTAACATCAACAGACCGCCTCATTAGTTGCAAATAAACATTTTTGATTGTTTTTGCCGTTGTTTACAACAGATGCAAATGTCCGTAACGGTGCTATGAAACGAACGACCGATATCCGATCCGCGTCACAAATATGCAAATTGAGTGAAAACCCGATGTGTGTTTGTTCATCATGAAAAAACCTTTTTAGGGTTCATTTCCAGGAAAATTGGATTAATTTTTACTTGAAAAAATTGCTTTAAGACTCTACGTGAACGTTCTTTGAATAATTTCCCCTTTTTGCCCATTGCACTGCATTTTGTTTTTCTGCTCAATCCTGTCAATTTCATTTTGCATTCCAATTCAATTACAACATTACCGCAACGCGGTCTTGAAATAAATCATACTGCTTACTTTTAAATAAATAATCGTCTATTCTCATATTAAAACAACTCCATTTGGTGCTCGATAAAGAACCTTTTCTTGGAGTAAAGGACATATTAATTCTTCTGCCTCTTTTTAGTGGGAGTACAAAACTGCTTCTTTGGCCGTAATTTAATTACATGAAAACGACTTTGAAAAGTTTATTTTTCTCCGAATTGTCGTGATGCACACACCTTTGTTTTCATTATGGTAATGAAGAAATGCGAAAAATGAGTATTCATCATTCCACTTGTTTTTTACTTGAAATTTTACATACTCCAGGCACGTCTAGTAGGGGCGAGGAGAGCCATGTTTTACTCTACGAGCGCAAATCAGATGTTTCCGCGCATCTTGGTAGCTGCCACTTGTCAAAATATGATATTACTGAAACCGAACTTATCATTGCTATTGTTAGAATTTATTGTTAAAAAACAATTTTCCCAGTATAGCCAGGGTATTGGCGTGACTTCTGTGCTCGCCAGCATCTTCCCAATAGTTGTCTGTGCAGATGGTCATGTCAGCAAGCTGAGATGGCGAAAATCCTCGAATTCCAGCTCTTGCAACTGAGAGCCAGGTCTGCGCTCACGACAATTCGAAGAAAATTGACTTTTCACATCGGGTTTTCAGTCAATTTGCATATTTGTGACGCGGATCGGATATCGGTCGTTGGTTTCATAGCATTGTTACGGACATTTGCATCTGTTGTAAACAACGGCAAAAACAACCAAAAATGTTTATTTGCAACTAATGAGGCGGTCTGTTGATGTTAACTTAAGTTCCAAAGCGTTTTTAGTTGGACAATTACTTTATCGGTCGCACCGCCGAAATGTAAGCGTACATCACAATGGCGCAGATTTGGTAATTTAGCACAATTTCCTACAAGGCAGGGGGTAGAGTGCCCACAGATTTTATTCTGTAAATCACTTGTCTGGCCTTAGTACTTTCGTGTCATGATTCAGTTTACCTTAACTTAGGTGCCACATTGGAGAAAATACTACTCAACTGAAGGTATGTCACGTTTCGCTTATTTTGCATTGTGACAGAGGTTATCTTCAAAGCCTTTTTGTTCGGTCAAACTTGTTCCAAGTTTTTCTGTACTACATGTCAAGTATTAAGGAGAGATTAAACTTGAATATGTGAAAAATTCAGCTTGTTTCGTGAAAAAGTTCTAGTTTGGCAGCTCTCTAAGTATAGGGCTAAATCTGACAGTGTCGGAAGGCAAATCGGGCAACACTGAGGTTGTCTCAGAAACCGCCTCGCAAAAATGAAATAAATCGAATTGATCCAAACAAATGTGATATTTGTAAATGGGACATAATGGCTGACTTTCACTAAAAAAATCAGCGAAATCGGAAAAGGTCCGAAAATTGCCTTCTCCGTTCTTACGCGGACAGCCTCTTAAAGCGCAAGAAAAGCTGTAAAAAGAAAGAAAAAAGAAAAAAAGAGTCATTATAACTGGTAATATTTCTACTTTTCTTTTTAATCTTTTTTTTTCATGTCCCATATAATGACGGGTCGCCCCTGTAGACCTTCTGTTAATGGTAATTAAAAAAATTAGGCAAGAGAAAAATACCAAAGTCCAATTTTATTTAGACATTAAGGTACAAAAGAGAAGGAGCAAAAAGAAAAAAGAAAAATAAGAAAAAGAAAAGAAAAAAAAGTAAAAAAAAATTAATTCTTCAGGACAGTGTATATTTCTTTTTTGTCTCTTTTTTTGAATTTAAGATTTAAAAAGAAAATGAACGATAAAAATCGTGCGGATGGAGGGGTGAAATTACCCGGCCCCCAAGCCAGATGGAGAGTAATTCCTAGACACCTTCGCAGAAACGCCAATGGGGTGGGATGGCCCGGCCCCCAAGCCAGATCGAGGGCCATCCCGCGCTTCGAACCCGGTACATATCGCATCCTAGTCGACTGCTCTATCCACTAGACCACGCCGGCTGCACCTGATATCATATGGAAAAATTAGGGTAGTTTATTGTTCTAAGTTTGATTTCAAACTGCGCATGGGCTACCTATGACGTCATGCCCATGTTGCTGTACGAGATTACGCGCTTTCGACGGAAGACGGTTTACCACAGTCGGCTATTTCAGGCTTCACAAATTACACTGGACCTATCTTAAAAGACAACGCTGTTTTGGTTGATCTTGTCCACATTTCAAAATAGAAGAACAACTCTGAGCCGCTCAATTAACATTTACGGAACCGAATATTCAATTTCAAGAACCACGAACGCCTTTCTACGTGACTTTAATATCAAGCTTTGATCAGACAAGTAGCCGTTCAACTGCAGATATAATTCACACTTATCGCTGAATCGAACCGCGGCCCTGTTGAATATTAAACGAACGGGACCTACATTGGCAGTGCATTTCGATTGAATTATTTGGATGCGGCTCTTTCTGTTGGTTGTATTGAGATTGGCCTGTTAGTTTCTACTTCTTCCTTTGACATGCTTGCTTTCAGTTACTGAACTGGCCTAAACGTATGCTTAAGAGATTGTTTGGAAAATCCTAGTGAAGTTGGTTTGGGGTTATGTTTGAATTTTGAATTTCAATGAATTGCTGTTTGTAAATATGTTTTCAATTAGTCTTTTCGTAACACCTATTGTTTTAAAGACTTTATGCACTGGTCTCAAAGGTATTCAGCGCAACACATACACATAAAAACGTGTTCGTCACAAACAGGTCAATAATCTTCTTATATTGGGCCTGGTTCATTACCTCCGCCAAGGAGGTTATGTTTTCACGCCTGTCTCTTTATCAATTAAGTAGACTGGAACAAGATTATGAATACATTTGAAAGTCATCACGGCGTCATTTATGTAGAGTCTACGGCGGTAAGATTTCCACACAGGTCCACGTGCAAATATTTCTTGTGTTCGAAGAACAAAATAGTACAGTTACAGAATGCATAATGAAGTAGGGACCTGTGCGGAAATCTTATCATCATTATTTGAACCAAACTCCAGTGACTCTAATTTTCATCGCAATTTACTGCCGAGTAATCGCTTTGAACAAACATAAGGAAATTTTGCACGAACGCAATATAATAGAAAGTTTTACCGTATGCATGCCTCTAACAGCAATTGTGTTGTTTGTTTTTGTAAAATTTTTGGCTGGAAAAGCTGTATGTTGCTTTTTCTCTCTATGCCAATATAGAGTTTATTTTTACCTCCGCCAAGGAGGTTATGTTTTCACGCCTGTCTGTTTGTTTGTTTGTTTGTCTGTCTGTTAATCGTTTTACGCTAAAACTAATCGACGGATTTGCACCAAATTTGGTGGAAAGGTCGAAAATATACCCAGGATCAATCGATTAAAATTTGGGATTTATCCGGATTAAACTCCGGATCTCAGATCCAGAAGAGTGTAATATCAGGTGTACATACGTGGCGGGGCGGAGGTATGCGCTCTACCGAGTGCCCTTCTAGTTACTTATCTTATTGTTACTAATTTTCGCGGGAACTTGATTTCGTGAAAATGGAACGGGCATATTTCTTGCGATTTAAATTTCCGTATTTGCTCAAGGAAAACAGGATGAAATTCATGAATGCTGTATCCTGTCTGAAAAGGCAAATAAAAGCCAGAAGGAAAGGATAAAATTCAAAGGTCATTTGTCACGGCACGTTGCCGAGCAGAAAATATGAAGCTCAAGCAAACCAGGACGACCTCATTTACAAGAACGATACTAATAAATAGCGCTTCTGAGCGACTTAGTAACATGACACGGCAAACAACAGTCTGGTGGTGTTTTTTTTTTTCGTCCCTCGCTAAACAAGAACTGGAAATGTTTGGCCAGTTTTCAAGTGGTTTTTGACGCGAGTGAACAACGGCAAAATTACGCTGAAAAATAGGAATGAGACACGAAAAGAAGCAGTTAAGAAACCCAACAGTTTGTAGGACAACGAATATTCCATAGTAAAACAAACAAGCTCTTGACATTATAATAGAAAAGCAGACGTTCTTTAAATTGTGTCAAGCTCGGCGTTTGACCACTACGTACACGCAGGCTCATTTAAAGCTTCACTCTCTTTCAACAGAGATGAATTTTCACAATCACCTTGTTTTTCTTCCATCTGCATTTGTAACACAAATCAGGCAAGCAACTGTCGATCTAATACAATCGCGTAAGTCTGTTTCTTAAGCCTTGAGACATTTTTCACTCTTTTTTTGAAGGGGAGAGGGCAGGGCTGAGATATGTAATTTGTCATCTGTTATTTTGATGGAAGGTTTTCAGTGAGGGTTAAAAGGGTAAAAATCGCTATGATAGTGATTAATACTTTGAAATCATGCGACACACGTATCTCGATGCGGTCAACTCAGCAAGCGAGGAAGTTATATTACTAATTCCTTTATGTCCGTTTAGCTCTTGGCATCCTTTCCAAATATAAATGCCACAATCAAAGCTGCCCCATAACATGTACAGCTTCAAACGCTTGACCATGGGGGACAAGGAAAACAGACGTATTCACACCTTGGCGATTGCCTTGGTCGTCAATGTTGTCTTCACTACTTTAATTGTTGGCTTTTTGATTTACAAGAATCACTCTCTGGATGACAAAGTGGTTCAACTCCAGAATGATTTGCAATCTTCTTCTGGCGCAAGATCGTCCCCCTCTGAGAGTCCTGCGTCGATGATGCGAAGAAAAAGATCGGATACTATGAAGGAAACGACTAGTTGTAAAAGTTGTCATAGAGCATGCGTGCAACTGTTCGGACTTGGATCGGCAGCAAAGGTAATTTCTGAAACGTTTTCTGTTTAAAACGCTTCGTTCTTGTGTCAATTTTTCTCACCGATTTACTTGGGTTGTGAAATTACATTTGCGATTCAGATCGTAGCAGTACGTAGGATGTTTGTCCAACGAAACTATTGTTATGGCCCTGGTACCACCAGCCTTTTGTGACTCGGTGTTTGCGCTTTTGAACTAGTAATATAATCGGAGGGTCATAGTTTTGCAGTTTCGAATCTTATTGCTGAAAAAGCGTCTTTTACTTATTCACCAGACTTAATATAATATTATACTGTCGTCATTATTTCACCGGCCTTTCGAGCGGAAGGTCCTGAGTTCCAAACCTTGGCTGGACCAGCACTCAAGGTCTTCAAATAAGGAGAATGTGCTGCCTTTGTTATGACATCTGCAAATGGTTAGGCATTCTA
Organism: Ricordea florida; assembly: GCA_949710005.1. Taxonomy (NCBI): domain Eukaryota; kingdom Metazoa; phylum Cnidaria; class Anthozoa; order Corallimorpharia; family Ricordeidae; genus Ricordea; species Ricordea florida. The sequence goes on along the minus strand of OX453276.1, from coordinate 10,757,501 downwards.
GTCTTCTCGGATAAGGACAATAAACCTTGAGCCCCGTCTCACAGCACTGTTCTTGTGGGATGTTAAAGATCCCACAACTCTCTTCGAAAAGAGTAGGGGACGTAAACCCCGGTGTTGTGGTCGTCCTTTGAATAATAAGTTGATTTAATCAGGGCCACAAGTTTATTAGCCTATGGATATTACGTGCTATCCTGTATAAACAAAGTCTTTTTTTAAGGTGTCTTCCAAACAGCATAATACCACTGCTCAGGAAGTTGTGTGCCTAAGAGGTGAGACTTTAATTTTTTTCTTTAGTTTCTACGCGACAAACAAAGTTTAAGAGTAAATTATAAAATAGCTTTGGGAAGCGCACGGTATGATTGGCTAATACGCGCGATCAACTTGCCCATGGGTTACATGCGGACGTCAGCCTGAAGTTGTGAAGTCTTGTGTTGTAAAAGAAGCATCTCTTACGCTTCTTGAGTGCTTTGCAGCCTCCCACGTGCGTCCATACCTCGATTGTTGCACGCTGCATGTTTACCATTTCTTAATTTGATAGCTTTCTTCTTTTTTATCTACCTCTCTATGATTTTCTTTCATTGCCAGATACATGGATATAATTACATGCTCTTTTAATTACACGCTCTTTTTGGAATTGGCTTTTTAAATGTATAACAGAACATTTTTTATTTAGGCTTTCGTCTGATATAAAAAATTATTATTTCTACAGCCCCTAAACATGTGCAAAAAATGTGCTCTGATTGGTTTCCTACTCACAGGCTATCAGCTCACATATCAGCTGCACCCTTACGGACAACGGCCATAGTTTCGGTTTTAGCAGCTGTTTTTGTTTTACCCTAATGGTCGCTAAACTTGTGAGGCACTCATTCTTCAGAGCTTTTTTTAACTACATAGTCGTAATGGAGAGAAAATTGCTGAAACTTGGTTCTCGCCCACTAATAACCGCCCACTGGTAACCACTGCAAAATATATGAAGGGTTTCAGCAGCTGTTTTGGTTTGATCCTCAAGCCCAAAAGCTAATCGTAAACTTATGATGCAGCGCATTTCAGAAAGCTGTTCTTTCAACTAATCTTATGAAGCACGTGGTACCTTCTGACAACGCTTGACAAGTAGAAACGTCTTTGATTTGTTACCAAACTACTATGGTAAACAGTTATTGGATGAGTCTTAGCATGGTTTCGTTAATTATCAAGACAGCCAGGAGGTCTCGATAATTTCATACATTTTTAAGTCCGCGCTGAAAACGTTTTTATCTGATCTCGTTAATTTGGCAACTGAATTTTCGCCCCAAACCAAGCACTAAATTTATCAATTTAAAAATCAAGGCGAATGAGAGCGCCAACTGATTTTTTCCACGAATTAGATTAAAAGTGTGGGTTTCAGTTTTCGATTGCTTCGGTTCTCTGTATTGCTACAGAGGAAAAACACGCATTTTCGCGCGCCTTGTGCCAACAAAATGTATTTGTTTGCAGATTTGATTAGTTCATGTGGCAGTGGACATCTAATGTGATTGACCAAAGTAATCACGTTGTTTTGGGCTTTAGAAAAGAGCCATTTGAAAACCACTCTATCAAGCTAGGAAATTTTTCAGTAACTTAGTTGTTGTTGTTAACTCCTTGCAATAAGTTTACTACTCTCTATGTGGTAGTAATGCCTAATAAGTAATGGTAATAGGACTGAGTGGAGTCCAATTCGGTCTCTAATCATAACTATAACAAAATTCTCAAATCTGATTGGCTATCAACAGCCTTGATGGGCCTGATTGCAGCCTTATAGGACAGTTAAATGGGACAGTACGCGTCATGCCTGAGTAATTGGACAGCACGCGCCATCACACGCGCGCTTAATGCCTTTTTTTCACTGCTAGCAAAAAGAAACTTTGGAATTTCATGTGTATTGATTTAAAAAAAAAAGAAGTTTATAATATAGTTGATAAAATCACAAATTTTGTTAAAGTTATGATTAATTGGTAATAAGACTCGTGATTTAACAAATAGGACTCCCGCTACACGGTCGTCCGATTTTGTTAATCACTCGAAGGATTACAGACCGAATTGGACTCCACTTAGTCCTATTACAATTCCTTATCATACGAGTGATAACAAAATTGGACGACCGCGCATTGCAAGTTCGATTTGTTTATCACGAGTACGATTAAAGACAGAATTGGACGACGCGAACTCCTATTACCAATTAATCAGAAAAATTACAATTTCCGAGAATAGAAGAGCCAAATGCAACATATAAAAGAAAACATTTCATAGTTCAAGAGAAAAAATTCTTTATTTTGAAAAAGTTCCAATTTAGGAGTCTGTAAACTGTTTCTATGGCGATTGAAACCAAGGTTGTGATTGGTTGATTTAAAATACAACTTTAAATGTGATTGGCTTATTAAACTATTCCATAATAGAATGCCCGATAACAAACTATTCATTGGATAACAACTTGGCAGGTAAATTAGTGGAAAATGGGAGTTTTTTTTAAATCAATCACTATTTAGGAAATTGCAATTTTTATTATGAACCAGCAAAATTGAAATACGCTGTTAGAGAATCAATACATTGGTGCTTACGTTTGTTATGGGGAAAACAGCGTCAACTTCCGCCTAGTATATAGGGAAAAAACGCTTCCGGAAGGGAAATTTTTTTTAATGTTTCCCGTTCACCTAGTTTAATTAAAAATGTAGTTGACTCAAACATTTGCTCACAGAGAACGACAACAAAATGACGAGTTATTGCCTTTCATATTAATTAATGTTCACTGTAAAGCGTTACTTATCAATCTTTAAGTTATTATTTTGCAGAACGTGACTAAAACTCTCTTGTTTGCTTGCAGAGCTGAATACACTTTAAAACCACTTCTTTCAAAAGTAAAAATCGTATTTTAGGGTGCTGGTTTCAAGCAGTGAGAATATCGATGGGGTGATAAAACCAAAAAATAAATACATGAATAGGCTGTTTTAGGTTATTTTTTTTGTGGAATAAGTCATGAATTGTACTTCTTAAAAACAATTCGAATGACTTATTATACCAAGCTATATTTAAGAAGAATAATCCATTTATTTCGTTTCGGTTTTTATTTATCACAGAAAGCTTGCCCTTTGTTCGCTATCGATCACCCAATTTACTGTCTTTCATGTTACTGATTACTTAAAAAACTTGAATGTATTTAATGACTTCGAAAGGGTCCTTTCTATATTTCAACACAATGTATCACAAAGAAGGTTGTTGCTTTGATCAAAATTCGTATCCAGTTCAGAATTTGCCAGCTGGTGAACTGAGGAATTACAATTCTCTCTAAGAGGAAAGCGAAACTTGTTTATCAGAATATCAAATGATATATATGCTAATCGGCTTCAGAATGTGATATTGAAAGGATATATGCAGCAATAATAAGCTAGATATCTAAGACAGACGTAGGCAAATCCTTCGTTGACTCAAGGCATATTGCTTGTGGGTGTTAAGCGTTTCCATTGTGACTTCAACCATAGATTAGTTTAACGTGTCCACCTGGAGAGCCATGAGTTATCATCTGAAATCAACAGGATCTTGTCCCCAAATGTTTTGAGTAGTCCTAACTTCATAATGGCGAACGATTCTATGGGCAATATGTCACTTCGCAACGAATCGTATTTTGGGGTTGGCTCGGGCGACATTGTCGAGGACGTGTTACAACCGATATTTTACTGGTTGGTCGTCCTTACTGGGATTATCGGCAACTCATTGGTTGTTTTGATAGTGAAAAAAACTCCGCACATGCAAACAACAACGAATCTACTATTGGCCAACTTGGCAGTAGCCGACCTACTTGCACTTACTGGAAGCATTCCCAATGAAGTGTTACTTCAGATCTCCCATCCAGATGGGACATTAAGCAGATGCCTGTGTGCGCTTGTATCCACTGGAAATGCAACAGTCATGTGTTTGTTCGTGTCTATTCTTGTCCTCACAGTCTTGGCCGTCGAGAGATACAACGGCGTAGTGAAACCTTTTGACTCAAGACGTGCTTTAACAAAACGAAAGATGACCATTGCTGTTGTCGGAATCTGGTTGGTCTCCTTCGCGTGCACGATTCCCTTATACCTCAACACAACATATGACCCCATGGATCAGTGGTGTCGCTCAATTTGGGATCATTCAGCCATCTTGGCCTATGTCACATTTGTGCTTGTTGTTTTTTTTCTCTTCCCTTTCTCTATCGTCAGTTTCAGTTACATTAATGTCATTAGAGAACTTTATTTCAAACAGGAGAGCCGACCAAAAGCTAGCTTACAGCGTGCAAGAGAGAGCGACATCCGGTCAAAAAAGAGAATTGTAAAACTCATTATTCTGGTCACTGTGGTTTTCGGTGTTTCCTTCGGTACGTTTGGTGCGTGCCGATTTCTTTACGAAAATGACCGAATTGACAATGTTTTGTATAACATATCGGTGCTACTTTTGTATTCATCTTGCTCGGCCAACCCTGTTATTTACGCGTTTCTGAGTCCAAATTATCGGAAGGCCTTCACGAACATTTTAGGTCTTAGTTCGGCTGAGTCTCGGACTATCGGCAGATTCCGCGCGAGCTTGAGACCAACCCCTGAAGTGATCGAGATCTAAGTTCGGAATAAAAGAATAGCATGGAAGTGGAAAATGTCAGTATTTGATCGGAAAGGACCTCGTCGGAAAGATCATTTTGCCAGTTCTTTATTTTCAAAACGAGGAGCACTGCTCAAACATTAGTCTAGCACCTTTGAGATCCATTTGGTATGTCGTAACGAGTTGTTGAAGGGCAATAAAGTATATAATTAAAATCTTTTTCTTATCACTGATTTTAAAACCTAATAGTTAGGCTCGAGTCGAAAACCGTCTAAGCTGAAAGTGGTAGCGCTAATGCTATTGTTTTGGCCCACTTACAATTGGCTTGGCTCATCTTTATTAGTGCCTTAATTTGACATTGGCCTTTATGCAGATAAAGAGCGCGCCGCAAAAAAAAAAAAAATAAATAAACGTAAAAGAAATTTCGTTTAAGTTTTAGAACGCTCGAGCAGATCATGCGCTAATAACTCCGTTTTTAAATTGAAGATTTAAGGAGGCTCGGTTCTTTATTTAGAATATAGGCCGCCATAAAATAAATGACTGGAAAAGTAGTTTCGGCGAATTTCAGGGAAATGCTGAATAACATAAATATACCATTTGTATACGCGCCATGTTTCATGAGCGGATTTTTAAATACGCAGTGTTTGATCTTTATACCGTATATGAAAGGAAGAGAAAGAGTATTCTAATTAGAATAAAGATTACATGTCGTTAATTGCAGACATGGTGTTAATTAAAAAAACGAATAAATCGAAATTAACGAATAAACTGTCAGATTAGGTGTCTTCAGTGTGGTATGACGTCTGAGCATGATCTAAATAAGGCGAGCTGGGTGAAGAAGCTGGGTGATAAGATCAAATCTCACTGTGTAATTTAAAAGAGTTCTAAGCGCTTTAAAATCTGCTGCGAGCTTCAATCAGAAACAACGGCAACGGAAGAACTATGATGAGAAGCCGCTCAAATACCTGGTTTTACCCAAACAATATTCAGTATCATGAATTCAACAACTAAGAACTGAGATTTTGAATGCTCTATGGTGCTTTAAGGCGAACTTTATGAGTTGCAAAAGGCCCGCAGCTTGAGCCTGTCACAGAAACAAGGCTTAAGTTCAAGTCTAGTATATACAACCCGTCAGTAGTAAAGATTTTATTTTAAGCAAGGCTTTTGTAAAATCATGAGTTACCAATGAATGAAACTAAAAAGATTTGAATACTTAATGAAACTTTCAGACGGCTAGAATGAATTCTGACAATGCTGTACTTCGAAATTAATATTGTCAACTTCCTTTGAAAACAAACGTACGTGGTCTGGTTAATAAGAGAGCGGAAGTCGCTGCAGACAGAAGTAGTGTGCTGGGGTACTCAAGGGAGAAAGGCATCTATCACAAGAATATTGGATTTTAAGGGACGGACCATTACAAAAGTAATGTGGGGGGTGGAGGGTGGGGAATTTTCAGCTTACACGAATTTGTTTTCTCGCTCACTGCTTGTGCAGGAATTTTGTTTTCAGGTGAACCCCTCTGCACGAATTTTTTTTACTACGTGTGAAAAAGTCACAATTGGACCTTCCTTCTGCTGAAATTTTTTTTTTACTTTCTTCTTTGCATGAATTTTTTTCTTGGCATTTTCCCTTGCATGAATTTTTTTTTCCCACCCCCTCCCCCTTAACTTTTCTAATGGTCCGTCCCTAACTTGGGATCAGAGCCTTTGTTTTCCATCAAAGAGTGCTGAACCCATCACAATTTTTCTAGCCTTCGTTGCCACCACTATACTATTATTATTATTATTATTATTATTATTATTATTATTATAATCATTGTCGTTAGAAGTAGTCGCAATATTGTTTTAATATTTTTATTCTTACACGAGTCATTGCATGCAATGCACCAGTTCAAATTATTCTCGGTAGATATTTGTTCACACCGAAGTCATTTGTCAAAACCATTAGCGAGAACGATGAGTTTTCAGCAGTGACAAAAGATCCCACGGATTTTATTTATTGCAACTTCGGTGCGTAAATTTAAATGTGTACCTATAAAATATACATATTTATTACACGTAACACGATAATTTTATTCCATAAAGCTGATTTGTAGAATTCTATACGCTTTATTTTCACATGTGAAAAGAGCGTATACAGCCAATCAGAATGGCGTACAGCTGTTTCACATGTGAAAGTATAACCAATCAACGATAACGCGAGGTCTTTCTGTGCCAATCAGAATCGTGCATCGTTACATTCAAATTGCTTTTCAGATTTGGCGCCTTTTTTAGCGGCGCGCCTCCTCCAGATTTTTCTTGCGAAAACGGAAAAGGCGGAGGAAAGCTATAGGTTTGTGTCGGTTGGTTGCTCCGTAGACGAGTTTGTAGACTTTGTACAGCATCAAGAAAACAAAAACACATTGACAAAACACAGACAGATGTCTCGTTGCTCAAAAAAGTTTCAGTTTCAAGGAACGAGCTGAGAGAGAATGAAAATATTGATGCAAAAGATCTCTCCAATTTTCTGCTTCTTGTTCGAACGAAAGACGGATAACAATACGACCCCACATCGCTCAGGTATTTTCTTTCACGCTTTGATCGTTATTTATGAAAGAGTATTCCTCAATCATTATGAAGGAAATGACTTCAGCAGTTTATTTTCTTGATGTAGTGCGGACCAGTGCGATATTTTCCATTGCTATAAAATTTGCATTTGCTTCTGTTGTTAGTTAGTTTTTACTCAGTTCTAATTTGTGTTCAGAAAACTATTTCAATGAATATTCTTCTGTTACGTGTAATAAACAGATCACGTCATAGAAAGTTCTTTGTACGGGGTTGTATTCACTCGTTGTTTGTATCAAAATCCCTCACTCGCTCGTACCTCGCTCGTTCGGGTTTTTGACACAAACAACTCGTGAATACAACCCCGTACGTCGCACTTTCTATGAAGTAAACTATATATTTGATACCTATTCCTGGTATACATATACAATTTCACTACATAAAAAGCATCCACTTTTGTCTTCTTAGCGATAAAACAATAGCTACTGTCACAAACTATTAGCTCTTTCAGGCTTCTGCCCAAACCGAGCTAGGATAATTATATGAACTTTTCCATGTTATGATAATTGAAACTTCTGCTGGTTGTCGCAGAATAAACCATGATCTAAGACTTGTGAAAAGTTCATATTCCTGTCTTAATGAAATACCATATTTTCTAGGTATCTTAATTACTTATCTTATTGTTACTAGTTTTCGCGTGAACTTGTTTCGCATATTTCGTGCGATTTGAATTTCCCGATTTGCTCAAGCAAAACAGGATGAAATTCATGAATCCTGTAACCTGTCTGTCTGAAAAGGCAAATAAAAGCCAGAAGGAAAGGATAAAATTCAAAGGTCATTTGTCACGGCACGTTGCCGAGCAGAAAATATGAAGCTCAAGCAAACCAGGACGACCTCATTTACAAGAACGATACTAAAAAAACTGTAAAACTTTTGGTGACCGAGCATTTGCGGTTGCCGGACCTAGGGTCTGGAACAGTTTACCGATATACATACGCAAATCCAGTGACTTGCAGACTTTTAAAGCTAACTTGAAAACATTTTTATTTAGTCAATCTTATTAACTTATTTTAGCATTTATTGTTTTAATTCAATGTAAATAGATTTTATAATATATATATTTTTTTAACTATTGTAAAGCGCATTAGAATATTTTGAATAATTAATTGCGCTATATAAATTAATAAATTATTATTATTATTATTATATAAAAAAAAGAGCCCTTGTGAACGACTCAATAAAATGGCACGGGCAAAAAACAGTCTGGTGGTTTTTTTTTTCGTCCTTTGCTAAACAAGAACTTGAAATATTTGGCCAGTTTTCAAGTTGTTTTTGACGCGAGTGAACAAAGGCAAAAAATACGCTGCAAAATCGGAATGAAACACGAAAGGAAGCAATTAAGAAACCCAACAGTTTGTAGGACAACGAATGGTCCATAGTAAGACAAACAAGCCCTTGCCATTATAATGGAAAATCAGACGTTTCTTAAATTGTGTCGAGCTTGGCGTTTGATGAACAAAAGGCCGCTAAGTATATGCAGGCTCATTTAAAGTTTCACTCTCTTTCAACAGAGATGAATCTTCACAATCACCTTCGCTTTCTTCCATCTACATTTGTAACACAAATCAGGCAAGCAACTGTCGATCTAATACGACCGCGTAAGTCTGTTTCTTAAGCCTTGAGACATTTTTCACTCTTTTTTTGAAGGGGAGAGGGAAGGGCTGAGATATGTAATTTGTCATCTGTTATTTTGATGGAAGGTTTTCAGTGAGGGTTAAAAGGGTGAAAATAGCTATGATAGTGATTAATACTTTGAAATCGTGCGACACACGTATCTCGATGCGGTCAATTCAGCAATCGAGGAAGTTATATTACTAATTCCTTTATGTCCGTTTAGGTCTTGGCATCCCTTCCAAACAGAGCTTTAAATAAATGCCACAATCCAAGTTGTCCCATAACATGTACAGCTTCAAACGCTTGACCATGGGGGACAATGAAAACAGACGTATTCACACCTTGGCGATTGCCTTGGTCGTCAATGTTGTCTTCACTACTTTAATTGTTGGCTTTTTGATTTACAAGGTTCACTCTCTGGATGACAAAGTGGTTCAACTCCAGAATGATTTGCAATCTTCTTCTGGCGCAAGATCGTCCCCCTCTGAGAGTCCTGCGTCGATGATGCGAAGAAAAAGATCGAATACTATGAAGGAAACGACCAGTTGTAAAAGTTGTCATAGAGCATGCGTGCAACTGTTCGGACTTGGGGCCGCAGCAAAGGTAATTTCTGAAACGTTTTCTGTTTAAAACGCTTCGTTCTTATGTCAATGTTTCTCACCGATTTACTTGGGTTGTGAAATTACATTTGCGATTCAGATCGTAGCAGTACGTAGGATGTTTGTCCAACGAAACTAGTGTTATGGCCCTGGTACCACCAGCCTCCTGTGACTCGGTGTTCGCACTTTTGAACTAGTAATATAATCGGAGGGTCATAGTTTTGCAGTTTCGAATCTTATTGTTGAAAAAGCGTCTTTTCCTTATTCACCAGACTTAATATAATATTATACTGTCGTCATTATTTCACAGGCCTGTCGAGCGGGAGGTCGTTAGTTCAAATCTCGGCAGGACTAACACTCAAGGTCTTAAAATAACTGAGGAGAATGTGCTGCGTTTGTTATGACATCTGCAAATGGTTAGACATTCTAGTCTTCTCGGATAACGACGATAAACCGTGGGCCCCGTCTCACAGCACTGTTCTTGTGGGACGTTAAAGATCCCATAACTCTGTTCGAAAAGAGTAAGGGACGTAGACCGCGGTGTTGTGGTCGTCCATTAAATAATAAGTTGATTTAATCAGGGCCACAAGTTTTTAAGCCTATGGCAATTACGTGCTACCCTGTGTAAACAAAGTCTTTTTTTTAAGGTGTCTTCCAAACAGCATAATACCACTGCTCAGGAAGTTGTGTGCCTAAGAGGTGAGACTTGAATTTTTTCTTTAGTTTCTACACAACAAACAAAGTTTAAGAGTAAATTATAAAACAGCTTTGGGAAAGCGCACGGTATGATTGGCTAATACGCGCGGTCCACTTGCCCATGGGTTACGTGCGGACGTCAGCCTGATTGTGAAGTTGTGATGTCTTATGTTGTAAAAGAAGCATCTCTTACGCTTCTTGAGTGCCTTGCAGCCTCCCGCGTGCGTCCATAGCTCGATTGTTGAACGCTGCACGTTTACCATTTCTTCATCTGATAGCTTTCTTCTTTTTGATCTACCTCTATCATGGCCAGAAATCGTGGACGCAACGCCGCGTAACGGCAGCGGCTTTCTACATTACTTAAACAAAACATGGCGATTAAATTTACAAAGGAATGTATGGAGTAAAAATTAAATTTGAGGACAGAATAACTCCTGGCGTACCTGCAACGGTTTCCAAGTCTGAATCTGTTAGGAGAAAGTATCCGTAATTCAACTGTATGAAAGTCATTTCTAAACCAGACCATTAACAGCGTCCTCTTTAAGCACTCTCTTAACCCTTCTATTTCATGTAGGAAATTCGTTAAGTAGCAATCTTTCCCCCTCAGCTCGCCGCGTTCCCATCCGCCTGATTGATTTTTCCAAGTTCATTCCTCAAAGTTAACATCGTGTCACAGAAACACAGCGATTTTCAGGTAGTTTGGACACGATTAACAGCGTCCATTTCGGCGATGAAAACTCAAGAATATAAAACTATAAAAATAGAGGCATTCAACCGTGAAGTTAGCTAATGGTTACTCGATGTTACACGAAAAAGAACCTCCGTTCTTCACAACATTCTCTCAGTTTAACCGCCGTGTTTGGTATCAAAAGAAAGCTATGAAACCAGGCTTCAAAACTCCGTTGAGAACTGGGGACAGACGCTAAACAGTGTTGTAGGTCAGCGCTCTAAATAGAGGGTCTTTTTACTTCCGGCGCGGGATGGCGGGAATTTCATTCGTGCGATCGAGTGAAGGATTTCATTATCGAAAACAATTTTAGACGTCCTGAAGGCTATTGATCGCTGTAAATTTAACCACGGATGAAAGACAATGCAGTTGTTCTTAATCGACCTCGTGAATACAACGCTTCCTTGGCCGCCATATTGATTTTTTCTGTTATTGTGCAGAAAGCCGCGTGCCGGTGTGCGGGCTCAAATGTCCGCGATTTCTGGCCATGGATTTTCTTTCATTGCCAGATACATGGATGCAAGAGAGAATAAGGTAAGAGAGCGAATCCCTGTGCCCCATGATAATTATTTTCAATCTTTTTTTAGTTCGCGCCATGCTGCGAGGGTTATTTTTAAATTTTGTTCCCATGACCGCGCGGTCTAGTTTCACGGCAGTCGGATCACAAATCTTATAAGTGTGGAGAAACAAGCGATTTCACGGTATGCACAAGCTCGGAAAATTCGTCCACTACAAAACCAAAATAATTTTTACAATCGCTTGGCATATCTTAACAAACATCGAATACTCTCGTTAGGTTTGAATGAAACTTTCTGCCGGAATTTGGGGACTATTTCTGAATGCCGGGCTGAGCCAAAATTTTCTAAGTGTCGACAACACAGCGATTTTACGGTATGCCCAAGTTCAGATATTTCGTCAACTAGAAAATCAACATGGTTTTTGGAATCGCTCAACAATTCTAAGAACACATCTAATACTCTCAAGAAGTTTAAAAGAACCTTACAGTGGAAATTCCGTAAAATTTTTCGGCTGCCGGGCATTTAGTCTATTTAAGACCGTGCCCGGCTACCGGGCATATAGCCACAGCGTAATTAAAAACACAATTGCTATTCGTATTCAAATTACATTTGACTTCACTTTGGAAACAATAGAGTGAAACTTGCACGCTTTGTTGGAGTAAGCTATTCCACGCGCGCGCACTCATGAACTATACTAGTTTTAATCTCATTTCAAAATATATGTTGTCATTACCTATGTCAGAAATACAATCTTTAAAAACTCTCGATTCCTCTCTTTAGTATTCGCGAATCCGTATTCGTAAGTTATCTTTCGTGTGCGTTTCAACAGTGAAAGCGATAACATGTTCGTTTCAAAACCTTTATTCTGTGCATACGCACGTTTTGGTTGACGTTTCTTGAGTTAGATTGTAGACGTTTTACTTCTGGGCGAAGCCATTCACGTTCTGGGCGAAACTCGTTATGGGCGAAACTCGCTATAACCGTTGCGTTGCTAGATCTCCTATCTCCTTTAGGCTTTTCCAAGCGTTCGTCAGATTCGTCGCTTTCCTCGGTGGAATTTTCGCTTGAAATTGTATCTTCGCTTGACTCTTCTTCGATCGATTCATCTTCACTTTCTACTGCTTCCGACTCACTGGCCGAAGAGTTTGATTGGGATCCTGGCTCGGCAGCTATCTCCCTCGGGTCAACATCGGAACCGTTTTCTTCGGCAATTGCAGCAAACCAGGACCACTTTGCTCGTCGGCGCCTGTTTTTACCGGACTTTTTAACGTCGAAATTTCTCAACTCGTCAACAAAAGTGATGCTCACATCACACGCCATGTTGTTTTCTGCATGATCAGCTGAGAAATCATAATCCGCCACAGAGTTTAAAATTAAATGACATCACTCTAACTGACCAATAAGATGTCGACATTAAAATAGCCACGCCGCATGACGCGGAAACAAAAATAGATTGAAAAAAATTTTCATAGGAAGAGGGGCATGTATGGGGGATTCGCTCTCTTACCTCATTCTCTCTTGATGGATGTAATTACACGCTCTTTTTGGAATTGGCCTTAATGTATAACAGAACATTTTTTATTTGGGCTTTCGTCTGATATAGAAAATTATTATTTCTACAGCCCCTCAACATGTGCAAACATGTGCTCTGATTGGTTTCCTACTCACAGGCTATCAGCTCACATATCAGCTGCAGCCTTACGGACAAAGGCCATAGTTTCGAATTAGACGAGAAGAAATTCAAGTCTTGCTTCATGATCAAATTAATAAAGCAAAGACATACAACCAAAGCGAATAAATATGGAATGAAATTATTACACAGATGTTGAGCAAATTATATGAGCGAAATTGACACGATATTAAATTTTTTATTACGAGCTCAAGTTAAACTTTTACAAACAGCCGCCATTTTAGAAAAATCCGTGGAACGTTTAAGCCGAGTTTTATTTTTTCACTTCTGAATATTTTTCAACTTTTATACTGTTAGACTGGTTCGCTAACTTGGAGAAGTTTGACAAACACCTTAAATATATGTTTAAGGGACTCATATTTGAAACATGGTCCTATTTACAAAACAATAACGAAGAAATAATTGTTAATTAGCGTAAGTCAGATAATGTGTTCCTTATCGTATAATTCTGTTTGTTATATAGACGTCAGTGTTTTATTGGGAATTACACCACGTACAAAACTATATCCGGGACCGAGGTGCATATTTTCCATATCCTCACTAGTGAGGATATCGATGACGTCATTTCCCGCCTTGCACGATTCAGTTTTCAGTTTGTGTACATTAATGTGTTTTTGTCTATGTATTAAAAAAGATATTACGCGTTAGCTCGAAGATATGAATTTTATTTTCTTGCCACTCGAACATAAAATTCATATCTTCTCGCCATCGTGCATTATCCTCTACGTATTGTACTGAGCTTCATCTAAAAATGTTGAACTCACGACGTTTTAAGAGTTCGGTATTTTTCGCTTACACTTGAAAATGATTAATTAATTTAAAATAATTTTAAAATAATTTGAGCGTGTTAGACAAAACTTGCGTCTTCTTGTTTTTATTTTGGCCACTGCATATGAAATAATGCAGGAGCCAATATGTCAAAAGAAACACGAGTGACTGAGTGAGTGAAGGTGCCAATCAGAGAGTGTCTGGTATTTAGCCAATCACAATGCACAATGCAATTCACACACCGCGAAGAATTGTGGGAAATATCTGAAAGGTCCAAGGTCCATGTGCCCCAAACAACAACATCGTCACGTTTGCAGTTGCAAAAAGGTCCGAATAAACTAAATATTAAATGCAGTAGCCACATGCATGCAATGCTTGCCTATTGTTTTTTTATTAGGTGAACGCGGAGCAGCCGGACCAGCTGGTGTTCGAGGCCGTCGTGGTCGGGCAGGCTACATTGGTAAACCGGGAAAAAGGGGACCGCCGGGCCCCGAAGGACCTCGGGGAGAGAGAGGAGAAGCGGGAAAGGCGTTCACTGGGAATATATCAAAACTGTTAGAAAAGATTGGTAAGGACTTGTTCAATCCCTTTTACGTTTTTCACTCAAGTCAGGTCTTCTCTCCCGATCACTGGTTAAGGACATGCGTGCTGGGAGATGGGTGCGACCTTCGTGATAATAATGATAAATAATTATACAATATTTATAGACCGCTAATTCCCAAAAGCTCAAAGGCGCTTAACATCAATACGTTAAAAGCAAAAACCGTAGTGAAACAAAGGTAGACCTTAAAAATAACACCGCATGATAAGATAATTCAAGTTGGATTTGAAAGACGAAAAAGATCCACAAGTCCTTAGTTCCAGAAGAAGGTTGTTCCATATGGCTGGAGCGTCAACAGCAAAAGAGCGACCACCGTAGGACTTTAGATTAAAACTTGGTAAGGTGAGCAGTTTGTAAGTATTTAACCAAAATTGAATCACTAAAAATAAGTTTAATTTCAATGTTATCTCCAGAAATTCCGACCATCAAACGGGCTCCACCATCCTCCATCACAGTCGGGGAAGGCGCCAACATCTCTCTGCCGTGTCACGCAACTGGATTCCCCCAGCCATTGGTCACGTGGTACAAAGACGGCAAACATGTTGCCAGAAAAAAGTTCAACAGGGATTCTGGGATTCTCAAACTTCCTAATATACGATTCAGTGATCGAGGCTCATACAAGTGCGATGCAAGAAGTTTCTTAGGATTTGACAAAGCCACTGTCAAAATAGTCGTCGAAGGTATGAAACAGTGTTGATCGCAAGCTGCCTGTCTTTTTGCCTCAGATCATCCACGTGATGATTAAGTAAATTAGTTGAAAAACGAGGAAAGAATGGAGATGGGGAGGAAAATTTCTTCCTTCTGCGCGCCGCGTTTCTCACGTCTCGCGGCTGCTCACTCCGGCTGCTCACACAGTTTGTGCAGCGCGCTCCGTGCGCAAAGAATCAGGAAGAAAAAAGGGAATGCTTGTGGTGTAGAAATAGTGACATTTTATCTGATGTTTTCTTTTCCTCGTAAGCCTAAAACTTTTCTTTTGAGACTTTTTGACCACTTTATTGAAAAGGGAGGGTTGCTAGGATAACACTGTCACGTGAGCGCAAACTAGAGGTTTGATTGGCTAATAGATTGGCTAATAAGATGCACATGACGTCACGGCATCCATTTTGGTGTTCTCAAACAAAGAAAAGGCGGCCATGTTGGTGTTCCAAACAGATCTTCCAGGAAGTAAATTCTATTCTTATGCAAACATTTTCTTTTGTTTCCGTTAAAAACATGGTCGCTGATCATGTGAGTGAATACACTCAATAGTCTGCTTTGTTCCAGAGTATCAAATTTGATAACTCTGCCGAACTGTCTTGCCTCTAACTAAAGTAGCCCAAATACACAAAATCTGCTAAAGACAGGAGCTTAAACGAGTATGCTATAGAGTACGCTGAATATCAATTTCGAGAGAAACAGTTTTTTGTTTCCTGAGAGTCCTAATGTTTTTTAGGACAAAGTCGAAGGAAATTGGTTTCCCAAAACCGCTGGCATTAATTAAGTGTTTTGTTACGTTTTTAGACTTTAGTTTTCATTTCATCAGCGCCAAGGAATAAAGAGCGAATCAAAACAATGTCTATACATATGACAACGCAAATTTTACGTTGAATTTACAAAGTACCTGAAAAAAGATTCTCTGGACTTGAAAGTTCTATAACTTTGAAATTAGTGGTTTTTTTACTGGTTGAGGCTCCCTGTTTGTGTTGTGTCCATTCACGAAAGCAACAACTTGCAGTATTTTCCCACCTTCTATCACGCCACCTTCACAAGGCTATGATCACGTGCTTTTGTATCCCCAGCAGGGTACAATTGTACATACATTTAAATTGATACATTTCAAGGCCACATGACCACATATCAATCAATAACACTCCATTTTTCGTTGAGTGAAAGTCTAGAAATACAGCAATAAGCAAATGGAGAAGGTCTTAGCTCTTTACTTGTTATATTAAATAAGTTTTGGCTTTCGAAAACTGCAGATTCCTTGGGTGGCAAAACGCGTACTAATGAGCCTATAAGTTCGCTGTGACGTATGGAGTTTACAAACTAACGCCACATAAAAAGTATCTCTTTCCTCATAGTTGACATATCTAGTATTACAAAGTTTGCTGCACTCACTCGTGAAATATGTTTCAACACTTGAAGAGAAATTTCGTATCCCAAAGCGACCATGCAAAATCCTCACACTTATCACTCACACTTTTTATTTGAACTGAATAACCCATTTGTTTGACTCTCTTTTCCCGATAGTTAATCCAAGATTTCAAGAGCAACCTTCAACCTTCTTAACTGGCTACGAGACCTGGGAAACCAAATTAACCTGTAACATCTTTGGCTTTCCGCCTCCGAAGATCACATGGACCCGGACATATCTACCACTGCCGATTGGTCGACACATTTTTGCTGGTAAAGACCTGATTATCAGAGGCACGCGTAAAGAGGACAGAGGACCCTATATGTGCCGTGGGGACAACCATTTGGGTCACGTGATAGCACTGATTATGCTCTTTGTGGATCCCGTCAGTAAGTATTGTAAATATCCTTCGTACGCGTTCTGTCGGCTTCACATATTCCTTCTTCACAAGATTAGTGGGTGTTCGTCGAGAAGGAATGTACGACTCGATGAAAATTATATCTTTTTGATTAAAAACCTGTTTTTCAGCTTTCGGCTCAACTTCAGTGTAAAAACCTGTTACATTCACGAGTGACGAAGAGTAAAGGAAACAATTAAAGAAGATAAAACAATTGAGGCTAGGAAAATAACAGTGAAACAAACAAACAAACAAACAAACAAAGAAAACCTTCACAGGTTTTTACACCGAGGTAAATCACAGCTTTAAGTAACTGTTCTGGCGCTTTTAAGAAAATCCCAAACCAAATAAAAACGCAATTTTATCCCGGAAACTGCAACAATATTTTTTGTGTAATAAAAAGGAACTCTGAAAGGCTGACACTAGCAGTAAGGATAGTAAGCAGTCGAAACGTCGCGATCAACTTCCAGTGAATAGATCATTATCATCTCAGTTTACACTATGAACAACAATCCATTCCTTAGAATTGGTTTATGTTGCAGCTTGTTTAACAGTATAACAGATTTGATAAAGGCTTTCAGGGGTGTATGAAAAAAGCGAAACCAATCTCGTAAAACCGGAAAACCCATCCAGTGTCTACCTCGTGTGACAAAAGAAGAATTTATATTGCCATCAATATTTTTTGTCTATAAAAAGGAACTATGAAAGGCTGACACTGCCTTGAAATTCAATAGATGCTTAAATTTCATGTGAAGTATAACGCGCGTGACCTAATAGTCAAAGTTCAAACAGTTCCAATGTACAATAGTTTCGATATCCTGCTCAACACAGGCAGTGCAATTATGAACTCTCTTCTGTTGTCTGTAATTGCCATAGGAAGAACGATCAAAGAAAGCTGTTTTACAGCCACAAGTTTTCGCCTGTGTAATATTGACTTGAACTGCAAGCAATACGGTATATCGTTAAAGAAAAGTCTCATGGGGTTTGATTTAATCATTTTATAGTACCTCCAGCCATCACATTAGCACTTCCCCCCGTCACTGCTGTAACGAAGCTGGGTCAAGAAGTAACTTTCCGATGTGCAGCCCGGGGGTCGCCTGTCCCATCTCTGGAATGGACTAGGGACGGGATCGTAATATCTTCTAACAGGACAAATCGCACTGCAAATGAAATGCAAGGAGAGCTCGTGGTTACGAACTTCGGAGTTATTGATCAAGGAGTTTACAAGTGTTTCTTCAAAAACTACGAGAATGGAACAGCGGAGGTGACAACAAAAGCGCGTAAGGAATGCTATATTTTGGTCAAAATTTGCTTAGTACGAATAGACTAGTAAATAAGATACCAATGAGCAATCGATTGAGTTATCAAACGATCAGATGATAATCAATTCGTAATCCATTACCAAAATTTTTGTAGCTTATCGATTACTCATCGCTGAGTAAATGATTTGATCGATTACTCATCGTCATTGATTACACAGGTATTATAATGCAGCACATCTCACACAATTTTCTAGCAATTTCATTGTCTTACTTACTTCTTGTGTGATAAGCCGGAAATAACGTCAATGTTTCGCTTGAAGATATTAATAGGGGAAGAGAAATTGCTATCAGTGCAAAGTATGTTTGTTTTAAAATGTTGTGGCCTCTCGATTATTCATCTATTACTCATTGCTTGATCGATAACTAATCTTGAAAGTGATGAACCATCGATTACACATCGATTACCCATTGATTTCATTGATTTCTTTGAAGTCATCGATTTATTACTTCTGAGCGCATACGAAAATGTGAAGGAGATGCCACCTTCAATTACTCTATCTTTGTTATTTAAACAAATCTCAAACTCCCTCATATATTTCCTAGAGATTTCCTTCACTTAAAAATATAGAAATCGTATGCTGGATGCAAATCTATGAAAAAAACGTTGCAAAGTAGGTTCTTTGGCCAAATTTCGATAATTTCGTAACCATGAATTTTTTCGTAAATGTTGTTCACTTGCTGTTTCCACAGACTTGGTTTGAAATGATACATGACCATTTTCAAGATATTATTAGAACTTTGAGAATGTTGTGATTCAGAAACTTGCACTTAGAAACCTATAGCTATACTAAACTGGACACTTAACAAAGTTTTGTTACAGTTTACTCACATTCAGGGGCAGTGAATGGTAAATGCGAGACTTTGCAAGACGGCGAGACTAGCGTTTCTCTTTGCGAGCCCGAGACATTTTGACTTTTTAGATTGCGAGAGCGAGACTTCGAAGTGTTTTGAGTGTGAGACTCCTTCGTATAAAAATCGAGACTGCGAGACGCACATAACCGCTAAAACACGAGACTGCGAGACCCATGAAATTCGACTAAATTTTGCGAGATCCAGAGTTTTTGAAGGACCATGCGCCACCCCTACATTTGAATCTGCAGCCGCTGTTATCGTTTATTTACAGTTTCAAACTAAAAATTTACATTGATCTTCTATAAACATTTGAAAACACTTTTACAAGATTTTGTGGAACTTTATATTTATGCCATTAAAATACAAGAAACTGACTCTTCATAGTTCTTTGTTACACTGCAGTACAACCTCATACGAAAGTACACTGTGGCACAGTTAACAATTTAATGTTGCATGGTTATTAACAGATACCCCGTGTAACGTGCTTTCAAACAGGAAGAGAAAAGAGAAAATTCAGATACGCAAAAAAAGATGACCTAAGGAAGAGGACAGTAGGGTCCCTGTTCCTCTTTCCTTTTCAGCCCCTCTCGTGTTAGAGCCTACATGCTACTTCAACCTTTTTCTTGGATCGCCTGTCACACTCGTTCATCAAAACCTCAAATAGTCCGCATCAATCAGTATTGTAGCGTTCATTTATTTGCAAATAATGTCACATTTGGCAGTATACCTAAAATAGCTCGAACGCACTTTCTAATCTGCGATTACTACTAGTAAGTAGTATATAATGAACTCGGCTTAAGGAATCGCAAGCACACGTAATATCTATAATATTTGATGATTTATGTTATTTGACTTTGTGGCGTGACTCTTTCAGAGCTTGTTGGTTGTGGAGACCCGGGTGTCCCAATGCACGGTTACAGAATAGGTGATGATTTCTGGGCAGGCAAGTTAGTCGTATTTGCCTGTGGCGTAGGATACCGCTTGGAAGGGCCTTCAGACAGACTGTGCTTGGAGAATGGAAACTGGAGCGAATTCATGCCAACATGTAAGAACCTGACGTCAGGTGAATGTAGTTTCTGTGATCCCTGTTGATGTAATACATAGCTTTAATACTTGAAATTTCATGCAGGATGTTGAATTGGGCCCATGATGCATTAGTGCTAAAAAAAAACCATGTGGTCGTCTACAAAATAATGGCCCGTCGATCATGAAATGTTGTTGTTACTTATCGTTCCTGTCTCGGTACAATCAAAAGCTCCCTCTTTGTGACTTTTGACATGTATGAACTCACAGAGATTCTCTTCAAGTATTTGAAACGTATTACACAAAAGCGATGGGCCCCTGTTCAGAGTCATTAATTATGCATAACCGAATGACGAAAGAAATCAAGCACGTTGACGTGTTTGGATGTCTGATGCAACATGGCTTGTTTTTGTGTTTATGACTTCTCCATCTAAGAAACTGTTTACAAGAGATCGCTCGTCCCGACACGAGTTTCATATCTGATTGACTATTTGAATTTGGATTTACGTTTCGTGTTTACATGATGACCGTTAAAAACAAGAAAGAATGGAATTGATTGAAATTAGGCATGCGTTACACGTTTCACTACAGTGCAAGGCCGATTTTATACCGTATTCGATTGGTCACTCTTTATTTATATGATACCGGTGCGAGGTTCTGTACAGGAACGAGAATTTCTCTAGGAATAAAAACCGGGAGCTCGCTCCCGTCTGACTCACACCATATTGTAGCGGCGCCAGCTCCGTTGTCAGAGAGATCCGTGGACCTTAAAGAGAACTAAACGACTCGCGCGCTCCCAAAGCTAAGAGGTTTTATCGTGCCAACTTTTACAGTGATCCTATGCAGCAGGAAGTGTTGGAGCCTGTTGTGTGTTGGGGTTCGGTGTACTGCTGTAGAGTACGCGGTGAAGACAAATGATGTGCTTCACACAACTGCTTTATTAATTTCTCTAAAATGCTATTTACAACGATATATATAGTGGTATAATCACATACTTCCGGTTAAGGTGTGCTATCCAATGATAATCGGTTATCTAATGACTAAGGTATTCATAACTAAAAAAGTAACTCTATTAACGAACACTACAGGGCGCACGCTCGGTAATACATTTATTTCCTATATTTTGGAGCCGTTCTTCCAGACCTGTTTGGGTTTTATTCGATAATTACACGCAAGTAGTTTGCAGCAAAAAATCGCGTACTTCTACACGTTGTTTCTTACTTGACGCTTTGTCTACATGAATTTCTTCAGCAAGATATCTTGAAAAGCAGAAGAGTTACAATGCTTTAAATGTTTGGTGTATATAGGACATGAATGTATTCCCGAATGGTTTACGTACGTTCTAATTTCTACAGCAATAATTTCTCTAGTGGTTCCCGTCGAATTTCTGTGAGCCTTATGGCAAATTACACACGTTTCGCGATTTAAAGGCTAAGGTCACGTGACAACAATCGCGGTAGATACTTGTGATGTGATGCAGTTACAAGGGAATTGACTAAGAAACTACGAAATAAAACTAAAGCATACGGGTGCCGTTATACCAAAGAAACTGATGATGCGTTGGTGGGGAATTGGAACACAAAAAGTTGGGATAATCAAACAAGTTGATAAAGAAGGTTATACCCTCGTAAGTTATACCACCGCTAGCACCCCTCTTGTTTACCTTACGGTGGTATAACTTACTTTATCAACTTGTTTTGATTATCCCGATTCCTTGAATAAATAACCCACTGGGATGCCTTATAGATAATAAAGGGACTTGCGGTAAGTGTTTTTGTCTACTGTAATCACTGTTATTTACTGTGTTTGCAGGCGAAACTTCGTGCTCTAAACCAGCCCCTTTTGAAAATGGCCTCATAGTGGGAGGTAATTTCTCGGTTGGTGAAAACCTGACGTACGTCTGCAATAAAGGCTATTGGCTGAGGGGACCCTCTGTACGGGTTTGCAATAAAACCGGCAATTGGAGTGGGAGCGATCCATTCTGTGAAAGTAAGCTGTAGTTAATGTCAAAACGAGCACTGTGATTGGTTGATTCTTGGTCACGTGCCCCCGAACAAATTCACATATATCCCGACGGGGATACAATTGCGCAGCTGTTGCCCTCGCGCCAGTTGTGACGTCTTTGTTTGTTTGTTTTTGTTATGTTTTGTTTAAGGGAAAGTCTAAATATATAACAAAGCACTTAACGTATGGTCTCTCGGGAAACTAGTTAGTTTAGTTTTCCCTCGAGTCCACTCTCGGGAAAACAAAACTAACTATTTCCCTCGGGACCATACTTTAAGTGTATATTTGTACACAACTATAGCATTCCGAAGACCAATAACCAAAATCAGCCGATCAGATTTCTTCATTTCAGGTCCTTCGACAGTCGATATTTCAAAAGCATCGGAGAGGGTAATGTCTCGAATGGTCCCGCGACGGCCGATATTTCAAAAGTATCGGAGCTGGTAATGTCTCGAACGAACCCGTGCAGTTCAAAGTCAGATTATCGGCCATCATTTTTTTTAACAGACCCCTGCGCTCGGTCCGTACTGAGTCTATATTCTCCCATTACGGCCCTCGGGCTTCAACATCTGTTGTATCTTTTAAACTTTACTGATTGATGAGTGAATATTTTGCCAAATATTATGTCCAACAAGAACGTCGTATTGCGTAGCGATATAGTGAAAAACCATTTTTTTTTTTATTGTTGCAATTACTGTTCAATAACAGTTGGAATGTTCATGATGCTTACATGAGTTCACTAGTTACAAATTATATACTATAGCATATATACTATAGTATTTTATTACTCAATAATGATAAAAAAAAAACAGGAGTTGTAACTAGTGAGTTTACAAAAAACTTACCTACGATTGCTTTTTACTATTATCATCTTACCACGTTTTTCATATTTTTAATGAACATTTATTCAAACTAGAAATGTGAAGCGAAAATTTAATAAGTGAAAGTTCGGTCGGAGTCTTGTACGCAACTTAGGCAGTGGCAAAGAAAAGACCTAAAAAGACTCAGGCTTGAAGGGGATTCAAACCGGTGCAATGCTCTAACTAACTGAGTTATCAAGCCACCTGGGAGCTGCTCCTTTAGGAGTTCGTAATTTACCCGTAGAGGATGAAGATATGGATTGAATATGAATGTGAATATATGAATTATTAAATCTTTCTTTTGCGGTGGGTGGCAATAACATATGTGAAATTTTCATACATTCGCATTCAAAAGCAAAAATCTTAAGACCTGAAAGAGGAAAGTGTAAAGCCCCAAAGTGGATTGAAAAATTTGAATATTGTACAAACACAGGACACCATGCTTGTCTCGTTTTTTTGTCGTCGGCTGACATGCACTCTTATAACCTTTTAGGTCACGACTTTGAATCTTCGCAAATCATTTCCAATCCTGAGTATTACGATCATCTTAGAGGCTGGCTGGAGCCCGTTAGCGGGGTACCGGCAAAGTGGGCATTGTGCTACCGCGCTACAAGCTACGGCTGGAGTGGAAGTACATTTCACTCCAACTGCGACAACAAACAGCCGACTGTGACCTTTGTAAGGGTCGGTCAGTACATATTCGGAGGATATACCGACCAAAACTGGGGTAAGTATAAGCAATTGAACGTGACGCTATGGGTGACGAGCGGTTACGTTTTCTATCCCTTTTAGAGCGCCTTAGAGCGTATGCACATGACGTAATGGCAGCCATATTGGTGTCCCCAAACAAAGAAAAGGCGGCCATGCTGGTGTCCCAAACTGATCCCCCAGGAATTGAATCCTGTTCTTATGCAAAATCTTCTCTTGTTTCCGTTAACCCTTTCACTCCCAAGAGTGACTTTACAGATTTTACTCTGTCTAACGCCAGACGATTTTACTCGTCAAATGGAGACCCCTTGGGAGTGAAAGGGTTAAGACGCTGATCAATTGAGTGAATAGGCTCTATAAAGCGTTAAAAAGCACTTTAAGTAAAATATGTCAAGTCGCTCTTTACCGTAGATCACTACTTATATATGAGACCAAAACAAGTCAGAAAATGTTTTAAATTTATTTTGAATTTATTTAGGGAGGGAATTCGTTTGCATACGACGGGAAGAGGTGGGAAAATGTATTTGTCTCGTGATGGCTGAAAGCTAATTCAAAGAGCAGCAGGCTTTTTGCTGGTTGTATAAGAACACGAAGGGGTTTTCCATGTTTTGCATTCGTTAGACAGATATGCCTTGTCCTAGCCTGGAATGTAGATTAGTGTCATGCTTGAATGTGGGAGTATGTGTCCCAGTTAGGGGGGTGGGGCTGGCCTCCCTGACTTTGAGCCAGCAATTAAAACAGATTTTGCTGTCTTTCTCTGTCTTGTCCAGTTAAGGCTTAGGAGGCAAGAACCTTCTTTCGAATTTATAGATGTTATTTACCGGGTGGAAAGTTTATATAGGTAAAAACTGTGCCCGAGGTCTAGACTCAAGACCAAGGGCATAGTTTTCTCCTATACGGACCGACATAGCCCAGTAAATAACTTACTTATTATTTTTTTGGATGTCTCCTTTTTACAGTAAGAAAAGAGATAGAAAATTGCTGCAGCGGGGAAAAAATGCGGCCTGTGGGCAGTATGGTAAAAAGCTTGACCGATTGGCCAATCAAATTCGAGGATTTAGGATTCCGGCCCGCTCAGATCCTTGAGAAAAAATAAAGGCAGATATGTAATTGAAAAGGCCGAGATTAAGAGAAACTCTTGACTGTTTCCGGCTTAAATAAAACGGCGTTTCAGCTGTTTAGCCTTGCGCGGGTTAAAGTTAAAATAACATTTACAATAAAAACTATTACAACCATGAGAAATCGCAGGACGCGGACTAGTTGCTGTAAATCACGAGTTATTATAGCAAATGCGATTTTTACTGGGTTGCCATGGCAATGGCAATCCAGTATTAAAATGGTTTGGTATTTTTTTCTCCGTGAGAAATTGCAATTCTTGCACAATATTGCCTATATAAGGGTTAGCAAAGACGCTGCAGCTGTAAAATTGGCTCGGCATGAACATCGCCATAACAACCTGATTGAAGTAAGCACGACGGTGAAGAGAACGTGAAAAGTTTCATGTGGACTCCATTCGCTTAAGTGTTTTTCTTGTGCAGAGCTGCTCTCTTTTCGAACTGTTAACTCGATTTATTCACTAAATGACTTTATTAGTGTCTATGTTTGCTATTCCTGGATGTGTTTACGTGCTGGAGAGGGTTTTCTTCTTTAAACGTTGAGGTCTGTTGTGTTAGCGATTCCCTCGGTGAAAGGATTCACATCTTTTCTGTTGGAAATGTAGAGCTTATTTTTAAGAATTGGTTCACGCTTAGCAGACCACGTCCATCGAGTTCATGAGTCGATCCACGCGTGAAGTTTGGAAAGCAAGAGTGTGGCTCGCTGTGACATCACGGTATTATTTTGAATCCGAGATAACAAGCTGGTTACGCACGTCAAAATACGATACTTCGTTTTAACTTGACTTCTAAAAGCGATCAAATCGAAAACATCGGGGGAAGCATTCTCATAAAGTGTTCATTTATATTTATAGCGCTGGATCCTCTATACTGTTCAAAAACTACAAAACCCGATATATAATCAACTGGAGCAAAAACAGTCCGTTGGTATGCAGCTTCATTGAATTTCAAAATCATTATTTGCGACAACACCGAAACCGGCACATACCCACCAATTTAAGGAACTTATCTATTTCTGGTGAACTTCACACTTTCAAATAAAATGTTGAACCTCCAAAACGGGTCAGAGGAAGGGAAGATGCCAAGTATTCACGGCTGGCAGGTGTCACGTTTCAGGTTTCATTTTCCCCATAAAATAAAACACGTTCGTCAATGTTTGCCACAAATTTGTCAATTCTACAACGGCATCTCCATTTTAAATATCGGTTTCCAGATAAAGCCTCGGGAATGACGGACTACCTTTCATGAACGTTGAAAAATGAGATATAAATTTTACAGCTTCACTCAGTAGAGTGTACGAGCGAAAGATCTAAACATATAAAATAAAAGATATACCCTTAGTAACCAGGCAATTCTGGATGGTCTAATGGATAGCATTCGTGACTGTGGAGCAGATGGTCCGAGTTCTTTTCTTTTTTTCAAAGATACCCTTGTCTATATAGAATGTGAAGCTGTATGAAGGCCTTGGCTGCCTATTTTTTAAATTGGTAAATGGAACACGAGATGGCATAGCCCTACAGGCCTTTCTTGATTAAATTATTTGAATGAGTTCTGAAATCTAAAATTCTCCTCATGTGTCACCGAATGCATTCATGAGTTTGTTCATAGGAGCCCTTCATTAACTCCTTGTACACTTCTCTTATTGAGCACAACTGACACTGCAAACTAAAATGGATTGACAAAACAGTTTCAAAAAATTGAGCCGTTTGCGTACTAAGGGTTCACAAAGGCAACCCAGTGAAGGCTTTTGCAGCCTCTTGTTTAATTTAAATTCACGTCTTTCGTTAAGACCATGGCATTGCAGCGTGAAAAGCTGTGAGGTCCACAGGGCCTCCCACGGAAGCAGTAGTTATTCCAAATGGGTGCTACTATCGTGATTCAAATTTTTTTTAATGATAATGAAGCTAATTTGATGGATCTCATAATTAGAGCAATTGAAATGGGTGGCCAGCTCCCACGTTTTTTCTGTGTTAAATCACGGATGACTTGTGCTTACGTGAAAACGAATTTTGAATTTCGTAGAGGTGGAACCAATATATTGTTTTCTGCACAGATTGCAAGAGAGCAAATAGATCACATTTTTATGTGACAACTGTTATTTTATTCTATAAATTCTGTTGAAAGCAAAACTTTGAAACTTCCGAGTATCCGAGTTGGATTAAGTAATGCTGGCATAAATCGCAACATTTTTTGTTACATTTAAAGCAACACTTCTCTTTTTCTTGATTATGGTCCCCGATTATATTGCTAAAAAATCTAGATGGTGCCAGCAGTTCTTTTAAGATTTTAGTTCTACGATAGGCAGGAAAGATCAATTTAGGTGGAAATATCTCTGTTTTTTTTTTCTTAAGCATCTGAGAGGGCCGGAATCCTAAATCCTGGAATTTGATTGGCTAATCACGCGCACGTGACCGGTCCAGCTTTTTACGATAGGGCCCACGGGCTGGATTTTTCCCCCGCTGTAGCAATCTCCTATCTATTTTCTCACTTTAAAAAGGACCCATTAAAACAAAAATAAATATGTAAGTTATTTGCCGGGCTAGTTCGGTCCATATAGGAGAAAACTGTGTTCTCGGTCTTGAGACAAGACCTCGGGCACAGTTTTTTCCCTTACGGACCTTCCACCCGGTAAATAACATATATTAATTCCAGTGAAGATCAAAGTAAATGAGAACGTTTTTTAATGATCTTTTGGATATCTGAAAGTAAAGAGTTAAAGTACGTCAAGCACTAACGGTGGCACTTTTTGTTATTGAAAGTTAGACACCATCTTATTTTCTTCAACTTTTAGGTTCAAGTGGCCACGCGGAATCAGTCAACAGCTTTATATTCTCGTTTAAAAACCGAGACAACTTGGCCCCTTTCATGCTTCCTGTTAAAGTTACCAATAACGCCATCTATTGTAGTTCAAGCTACGGTCCCACATTCGGAGGTGGTTATGATTTCTACATTGCTAACAGCGCTGGTCAAAGCTCAAGCTCATATTCCAACCTTGGTCACAGCTACGTGTTTCCCGCAGGCTATACGTATGGAAGCAGCGCTGCCAAACGGCTTCTCGCTGGAAGCTACAAATTTCAACCCAACGAAGTGGAAGTTTTCTACCAGACTTACAAAAGCTAAGATCCAGGCCGCTTTCAAATGATTACACTAAAACCAAAAGCAAGTTAACTACTCTGGCCAATCACCAGCGATGACTGATCAACCAATCAAAATCAGAACGCACGCTTCGGAATAAAGTACTGGCGCTTACCATTTCACCAAAGAAATCCGGAAATTTCGTTTCAAGATCAAACGGAACGATCCAATCGGAATATATGGGACCACCTTGGGCGCCTTCCATTTGGTCATTTCTGTTTTTTTTTTTTTTACTTTCTGTTTGATTAAAAATAGGGCAGAAGGTACGAGAACTGGGATATACACCAAACATTTAAAGCATTGTTACTCTTCTGCTTTTCAAGATATCTTGCTGAAAAATTCATGTCAACAAAGCATTATTTAAGTAAGAAACAACGTGTAGAAGTATAAGGTTTTTTGCTGCAAACGTTTTCGTGTAATAATCGATTAAAAACTCAAACAGGTCTAAAAGAACGGCTCCAAAATATAAGACATGAATGTATTACCGGTTTGTCCATCTGGAAGGACCGTTCCATTTGGCATAAGAAAATTCCAAATTCCAAAATCAGAGGTTTCTTTTGATGGTAAGCGCCCTGTTTCTTTTCTTCGCGATTGTTTTTAGTCCACTAATGATTTGTTTAGATGTAAGTTGCGTCAGATCATACAAGGCAAGTAATTGTCTTAGTGAATTCCAATCTAAGTGTCACGCGAAACAATGAGAGAGATATCGGTTTTTCAATTGAAATAAAAAGTGGAATTCACAAGTCTGGCAAAGTGTTGTTTTTTTCTTTAATTGCATATGCCAAAGAAAATCAAATGGCATTTTTTCCCTGTTTCTGTTTCTTTTTCTTCCTCGTGACAAAGCATTACTCTTTAATTTTGGCGCACAATTTCGGCGTTCATTTATAATTTCACCTGTAAAGTAACAATGTTGTTATGGCAACTTCTCCTACCGTGTCAAAAGGGCGTCCAGGCTTGAAAACTAGTTAAGGAATAATTTGTCACTCATGATATTAATAGGCAACCAAGAGAAAATCAGGTAAGAGAACGCATCCTCCATACTGGGACCTCTTACTATGATAAGGGGACAAAATTTAGAGAAAATGAGGTAAGAGAACGTATCTTCCATACTAAGTTCTCTTACTATTATAAGGAGAGAGAATCTATTTTTAGATCCGGAAACTATTTTAACTGACGTGGTTGTAATTTTAATGCGCCATGGGGAAACCGCGCAGCCATTGAACCAGACATAAATAGATTCCGCGCTAAAAATAGATTCTTTCCCGTTATCATATCAGACGGGGTTATGTTCTGTATCCTCATTTTCTCTTGGTTTTCTTAAACTATAATCCAAGCAGATAACGCCGAAAGCTGGTTCTTGGGGAAGGAGTACCTTAGGAGGTTTTGGGTGGGTATTTGCTGGAACCCTTAGCCTATGCCAGATTGTGAGCTCATTACTCTAACTGAAACCTACTTCAGCTGAATTTTGCCACCCTATAGGAGACTCAACTCCCATCTTTGGAGAGGTGATTCCGGTTTCCCTTGTCTAGCCTAAGATCGTCAACCAATTGATCCGTTTCTTGGAAAATGATGCCCTATTCTAGACCCAAACACTTTGATTTCTATACCCTATGCCAAACTGAACTACTTGGAAACCGACTGGCCTGCACAGCGGGACATCCCTATATATATATATAGCCCATATATGGCAGTACAATCACCTTGTTGGGTTTCTCGAGTCACAGTGTTTTTACATCGACAGAAATTGTCAGGTGTGCTGGAATCTCAGCTGTCAGCTAAATTTTATCGCCAACAGTTAACTTTAATGAGTCTCAGCTAATATTCTTTCCTCAATTCTATATTCTTGTATTTTCTAGTCGAAAATCTCAAACGCATACATCAATCAGGTATCAAACGTTTAGAAGCATTTGCAGCAACATGATTGTTTTAAGAGCTCTAAACAATCTGGCCGTTATAAATGTCAAAATCGTTTTATGTAACACCTAATTCAGGTGCAAGCACTGTTCTTCCGTAACTACTTTTACCCAGAGGAGAACAAATGGGAAATGAATATTAAATACGTTGTAGACCGGGGAGAGGATACTTCCTTATAAGAGGCTAAAGTGGATGTGCCGCCGGATGGAGTCGCATTTTTACGACTGGATTGACTATAACGGGGTTGCATTTTCAGTAGAGTTACTTATATGGGGTCTTACATAGGTCTTGGCGGATTGTGCTTTTAAAAGTGGCATATTATACTACTAACAGTGCTCGAAGTTTAATTTGCCAAATTGTGCCAAAATTATGCCAGAATTCCAAAATTATTCTCCCGATTTCCGAAATTATGCTCACAAAATGACATAGATTCTGTACATATAGGCACGCAATAACGACACCAAATTATGGCGCAATTGTGCTAGCTTACACAGTCCCGACGTGAAGCCGGATGGGAAACAAGAGTACCAGACTCCTCCAAAAGGTTAACCGCGCACGCAGAATTCGCCAAAAGGGGCCTAGTAACTAAGCATGTCAGAGCAAAGTCAATACTACTATTAGCGTAGCTGAAACACGCATTGCAAGAACATACTACCTAAATTTCATTTGTAGAAATACACTATATTTACTAAATTTTATGAATTTATGCTCCAAAAAGAGCTAAAATTTGCTAATTATGCTGTGGCAGTGCTCGTTTAAAAATTGTGCTTTTTTTCTCGAATTATGCCAAACATTATGCCAGCACAATCCGCCAAGGCCTATTCGCACATTTTCGGATATTCGGGGAGAGAAATTTCTAGTAAGTAGGATTCAAAATGGTCTCAGTTAAAAAGTTCAGAAAGTTGTTGTTTATTTAATGAAACAAGCAGCTCGCATTACATTCCGTTCTTGAAAACCATAACCGAGATCAAGAGAAAATGAGGAAAGAGAACATAACCCCGTCTGATATGATAACGGGACAGAATCTATTTTTAGCGCGTAATCTATTTATATCTCTTTCCACGACTGCGCAGTTTCCCCATGGCGCATTGAAATTACAACCACGTGATGAGAAGGACATCAACTATTGGCTAGTTAAAATAGTTTTCGGATCTAAAAGTAGATTCTGTCCCCTTTTTATAGTAAGAGAACCCAGCATGGAAAATGCGTTCTCTTACCTTATTTTCTCTTCCTGAGATATTATGTCAATTCACTGAAGGATGACTTATTTAAAGAATTGATGAAGTAGAAGCAGAAATAGAAAGTGACCTAGTAAGAATCGCGAAAATCAAATTTTCCAAAAGAATTGACTAGGATGGGGTCTATAGCTGGCCACAAAATAGACTATAATAGGGCAAGGGGAGAGGTTAGTGGCGCATACCCAGCAAAAATTAACCCACGTCTGAACCCCTGCGGGGGGGGGGGGGGGGGGTTACATATCGTTGGAGAAAAACTGATAAAGTTACCAGTTTCGCAAACCTCAGAAAAATTCTCGAATTCTCGAATATCGAACACACAAGCCCTAGGATTTGCGAACCGTGTCTCTAAATAAATTTTCGTTCTGTAAACCACCTACTAAAAGATTAGCAACAAGGGAAAAGTAGTCACTGCGTTTTCGGAAAAGCTATTTTAGCATTTTTTGGCTTTTAATAAGGTCACCTAGCAATTTCTGATGAGCAAATAGTTCGTTGGGAAGTTTTTAGAATGTGCCGTCCAGCTAGCAATTTCTGAAAGCTTCAAGTTTCAGCTAATATATCCGAACTTGTTCTTTACGTGAAATCTTACATACTCCATGCGGGTCTAGTAGGGGCGAGGAGTGCTATGTTTTACACTACGAGCGCAAATCAGATGTTTCCGCGCATCTTGCTAGCCGGCCACTTGTCAAAATGTGATATTACTGAAACCGAACTTATCATCGCTATTGTTAGAATTTATTGTTAAAAAACAATTTTCCCAGTATGGCCAGGGTATTGGCATGACTTCTGTGCCCGCCAACATCTTCCCAATAGTTGTCTGATATGCGCTCGTACAGTAAAACATGGCTCTCCTCGCCCCTACTAGACATGCATGGAGTATGTAAAATTTCACGTAAAGAACAAGTGGAAAGATCGGAGAAATACTCATTTTTCGCATTTCTTCATTACCGACTGAGAGCCAGGTCTGCGCATCAGGACAATTCTGAGAAAAATGAACTTTTCAAAGTCGTTTTCATGTAATTAAATTACGGCCAAAGAAACAGTTTTGTACTCCCACTAGAAAGAGGTAGAAGAATTAATTCTCCTTTACTCCAAGAAAAGGCTCTTTATCGGGCACCAAATGGAGTTGTTTTAATATGAGAAAAGACGATTATTTATTTAAAAGTAAGCAGTAAGATTTATTTGAAGACCGAGTTGCGGCAATGTTGTAATTGATTTGGAATGCAAAATGAAATTGAGAGGATTGAGCAGAAAAACAAAATGCAGTGCATTGGGCGAAAAGGTGAAATTTTTCAAAGAACGTTCACGTAGAGTCTTAAAGCAATTTTCTCGGGTAAAAATCAATCCAATTTCCTGGAAATGAACCCTAAAAAGGTTTTTTCACGAGGAACAAACAGACATCGGGTTTTCAGTCAATTTGCATATTTGTGATGCGGATCGGATATCAGTCGTTGGTTTCATAGCATTGTTACGGACATTTGCATCTGTTGTAAACAACGGCAAAAACAACCGAAAATGTTAATTTGCAACTAATGAGGCGGACCGTTGATGTTAACTTAAGTTCCAAAGCGTTTTTAGTTGGACAATTACTTTATCGGTCGTACCGCCGAAATGTAAGCGTACATCACAATGGCGTAGATTTGGTAATTTAGCACAATTTCCTACAACGCAGGGCGTAGAGTGCCCACAGATTTTATACTGTAAATCACTTGTCTCGCCTTAGTACTTTCGTGTTATGATTCAGATTACCTTAACTTAGGTGCCACATTGGAGAAAATACTACTCAACTGAAGGAATGTCACGTTTCGCTTATTTTGTATTGTGACAGAGGTTATCTTCAAAGCCTTTTTGTTCGGTCAATCTTGTTCCAAGTTTTTCTGTACTATATGTCAAGTATTAAGGAGAGATTAAACTTGTGATATGTGAAAAATTCAGCTTGTTTCGTGAAAACGTTCTAATTTGGCAGCTCCCTAAGTATGGGACTAAATCTGACAGTGTCGGAAGGCAAATCGGGCAACACTGAGGTTGTCTAAGAAACCGCCTCGCAAAAAATGAAATAAATCGAATTGATCCAAACAAATGTGATATTTGTACATGGGACATAATGGCTGACTTTCGCTGAAAAAATCAGCCAAATCGGAAAAGGTCCGAAAATTGCCTTCTCCGTTCTTACGCGGACAGTCTCTTAATCATTCATAAGCCTTATTTTTAAAACACGCCGACAGTAAATTACGTGCAATCTGCTTTTAATTTTCGGCATTCCTCACAGCGGTAGTAGGGGGAAAACGACAGTTCTGGCGCAGCACTTCAAGACCAAAAACACAAAAATCCTGCACGCGTGCAGGATCCAAAATGCGATAAAAATCGTCTTAAAGTAATGACCTTGCACATCCAAACACTCATCATGCCCAATCAACGTCAAACCGTCAAAGAGCTCCGCGCCATTGCCAAGGATCGCAAGATAGCCGAATATTATAAGATGCGCCGGGGAGAGCTACTGGAGGCGCTGGGGATGGAAGAGGTACCTAGTGGTGGAAAATGTAACCATGGTAGGCGTGAGGTTCAGTGTAAGGATTGTATGGGATCACAAATATGCCCTCATCTAAGACAGAAAGCATGTTGCAAAGAATGTGGTGGTAAGGGCATATGTACTCATGGTAGAGTAAAGTACTCTTGCAAAGATTGTGGTGGTTCCCAAGTATGTTCTCATGGTAGAACTAGGTACAGATGTAAAGACTGTGGGGGAAAGGGCATATGCGTTCATCACAAACGTAAAGATCGTTGTAAAGATTGCCTCGATCTTATGAAGTCACAGTAATATGGTGTGCATTTTTGTAACGCGAACCACGTTACAAAAATCATATCTAGTCCATCAACGAAACAAAGCCCAAGCCAATCCACCAACTACGATTATCAATGCAAACAAATTATATTCATGTTGTGTGTTTTCAGGTTCTTTGATTTCAGGTTTAACATCCATGATTGGTGTTTTCACCTGTACAGTTTCGGTTCTGGTAGTTGCATGTGGTAACTTAACTTTCGAAGAGCCCAAGTTATGGCTTATCCCTACAGTCTTGGTCTCGAGGTTTACATTTGAGTTGACTCCGAACTTCATGTCACCCGTGGCCTTCATTAGGTTGTTGTTGTAACCAACTATACTCTCCGTGTTTATGATCATGTTACTGGGCATTAGCCAAACTCCAGGTGCGATTGCCAGATCCAATCTCAACTTCGCTTCCTGAGTTGCGAGTTGGTACCTTTGTACTGAACTTGATATGTCGTTCTCAATCACACTGCTTTCAAACAGAGCCAAGAACTCTTGCTGTGTCTCAATTGCCCCACCACCCGTGCCCACAATCGAGTTTCGTGTATTGACTTGCGATCCCAGCACACAGTAAACGAAGGCCTCAGCAGATCGATTCAGTCTGCCCAGCCCAGCCTTGGTGAGCCCATAACCACTCGTTGGGATGAACCAAGCATACTTGTACTCAGCAAAGTCATCATTGCGAATGAATGAGATGAGGTTACCTTTTTCTTTCTTACCACCATCATCTGAGAATTCACCACCATCACCAGGCCACTGGTTTGCGTCTTCATCATAGTTTCGAATCAAATGTACATTTTGAAACCCTCCACCTCTTCCATGGTAACCAGCACCATAGTCAAGGAATATGTCACCAAGACCATGGTTTCGCCCGCCTTTCCATCTGAAATCAGAACCATTACCGATGCCGAATTCAGCGCATAATCTTTGGTAAGCAACCTTACTGTAAGGGTTGTTAGCTATGGCAAATGGCTGTTCATCAGGCAAAGGCACATTCAATTCGTACAGTATTCGCCTTATGGTGAAATACACGTGAAACTTTACAAAGCCAGCCACCACTTTAGGGTAGTTCAAACTTTCAAAGGGGCTGACACCACAGCCAGAGGTCGCACACCACACTGCAAAGTTCAGCTGTTGTGGCCAGTAGTTCATGTCGGGGGCGTTCAACCACTTTCGACTTTGTTTACCAAACTTGAAAGTTACAACTTGGGAGGTGAAAACATTACGCATCTTGGCGGTGAATTTCTTCGTATTGAACACGTATATGTCTAGGGATGTCAGCATGTTTGTAGTGTTGCTAGTGGGGCTGTCAAAGTCAACGGCGGGTATCGGGTAGTATCGTTTGGTCATGGTTAGGCTTGGTGGGAATGAGTTCAATGTGTCATCATCGGCCAGTCCAAGACTAATCCAGAGTAGTAATTTCAAACCTGGTCGCATCCCATCAGTCCATGTTTGTCCAGAAGGGTCATCATAGGACATGATTGTCATACTGTTATGTTTCCATCTAATGTAACCCCCATTTTGATCGTTCACAAATTTGAATTGGTCAAGGTCGGCCTTTGGATACTTGTTTCTGAAGTCATCGAGTAAGCCCATCTTCTATCCAGAATTTGGTTAGAAGAGTTCAAACTTTTAAGCCATTAGCTACCACAGCCATTTAGTTGCCTTGTACAATATCCATGCCAAGGCCATCTTTGTAAAAAATCTCTCGGCTATCACCGGATCTGTAATTTTTTCCCTCAAAGACTTAACTTGATTTTGAGTTACAAAATCTCTGTAAGTTATCCACTCCTTAATACACAAGGAGAAAAAGAACATTTAAGCAGACTTAAACTGAAATTAATCTTGGCTTAAACTTATGTTTACTACATTTAATTAGAGGTTTAAGAACTTAAAAATATGTTTAATTTCACCTTAAACCCGCCTTAAACACCCTTAAGGCTAAAGCTTAATGTATGTTTAAGTGAGCATTAAATACAACCAAAATATCTTCTGACGTTTACGTTATGTTTAATTAGAAACTTAAACACATTCTAAATGTGTGTAAAAGTCATGTTTTAGGGTAATTAAATGATCATAATTATATTTAATTTTAGAGGGTTCAACTATATCTTTTTGGCCATATTCATTTCATAAGCATGTTTTAAGTCACCCACCAAATGTATTCCTTCATAAACAGTGGTGTTTTTTACTTGGTCGTTACATGTACAGTGTATATTTCATTTGCTGTTGTCTTAGTTGTTGTTGCTTTGCAGCAAACCCACCCAACACTTGCAGTACACTTGTTTGATTATATTAAAAATACCTTTTATTAAGAAAAACATTTTTTTTATTCAATTAAGTAAGACCTACATGTCATAAATCTTTACATATGAAAAATGTTTCACAATGTTGTGACTAAAAATATCTAAAAGTACACTGCTTTTTTGGTAGCATTTTTTACAGTAGAGCCAATTGTCTGCTGTGTGAAAAAAAGGTCTCATTTAAAGTAGCATGAGATCCATTGGCCTAAGAATAAACAGTATCAATCTGTCTAACAGCCCAAGCTGGACCTTCAGGTGCTGGTCTTGTTGACACACCATGCACCTCTCTGGCCTTGGACATGGCTCTAGCATGCAATGACAGGCTGTCATGGTATGCGCGATCCAACTTTTGTTTCAAGTTTTTTAGGCTTGACCTTTCCCATGGCAACCTTTTTTTATGGTATCTTGCAAGTTTTCTCTGCTTTTCTCCTGTAATGGGGTCCTCTATCTCATCATAATCTGACTCCTCACTGCTCATGTAGTCAATAAACAGGACCTCACTAGCACACTGCCGTTGTGTTGCTGTCATGCTTGATTGAACCAACTCAAATGCACGATTCCGTCTTTCCAGTTTCTAACAGAGAATGATATTAAATCAATTGAGAATAAATAAAGGAAGCTGCAAGTTAAGTCATAAGAAGAAGTACAAGAGGAAATGATGATTGCTACATTGAAAAAAACAATAATTGCTCAAAGCAAAGAAAAAAAAGCCTGATTCACTCTAGGTGCTTAATCCAAGGTTCAATTAATACTCCTTCAATTGTATGAGTTTGTGATTCATTTTTACCCAACCCCCTGACTCTAAAAGTTATAAGGAGCTTTTTGATAAGATAGAAAATTTATGGCAATGCAGCTGACATTAATATCATATCATCATTAAGCATCATATACACTGTATCAAAATTTTGATGCATAAGCTAATAAGGGTACATGACTGTGGACATGGAAACTACATATACGGATAAAATTAAAGTTTCTTAATACACTTGTCTTAGTGTGATTAGTGAAATATGGTCATTTTTCTTCTTGATGATATTTTTTTAAAATTATATTACTTTTTTATTGAACTGAGTTCAAAATGTCAAGACATTTTTACGTTGCTTTCATGTTTTGGTGTTCTGATTCTGTTATGGAGAAAAGAGACAATTTGAAGATACTTGAGCAATGAAGTGCACAGTGATGTTACACACTGGACAATTATAATTCTTACTATTCCTGTTATATATCAATAAATAGTCATTTATGTGAACCAAAACACAACCATTAATTTAGAGAATGTTTAATCTCCATTTAAGGAACTTAAATGGCTTCAGGTGTATAATGTATGTTTCAGGGGCACTTAAACCCCACTATGACAATAGCATTGATTTAAGTGATGTTTTAAACAATTAAACTAGACTTAAATGTAGACCCAAGTTCTAGGGTTGTTTAATGCAACTTAAATGTGATTAAAATGTGGCTTTTGGTCTAGTGATAGCAGCAACTTCAGATTGGGTTGCATATTGGGTTGTAACAGTCTCTTCATTAGCCATGGTTGTAACACTAGTATATCAACCTTTTAACTCTATTTGATGTAGTATTTGTTTTGTTCATAAACTATAGTTATGGTCCGCCTTTTAGTTCTTTGAGGATTTCGTTGCGTACTCTTTGCCTCAACACCAATGGGTCCTCTCCACTCACATTTTTTTGAGCCTTAGCCCGTATCTCAGCCTTGAGCTTTTCGAATTTCTTGAGTTCTTCCATGATCAACGAGAATTCTGAGTCAGAGATCGTATTGTCACGAAGGGCTTTGGAAACCAAGTCTTCAATGGTGTTTATCTTGGATCTGGCCAGTGTGATGGTGTTTTGATGCTTCACAGCTTTCTGGGACAGTCTCTTGGATATTTGTTGACATGCTATGGATGCGCACACAAACACACCACTTACCACACCCAATGGTACAGATGCGACGATTCCGACACCACTAAGCGATGTGCCCAATCCACCAGCCGCCAAAATGCAAGACATTATACCACAGGTCGAGCTTACATTCATGAGTGTGCCCTTGGATCGGTTGTATTTTTTGAGTACTGTCTCGTAGTGGTTTAATTCAGACTTTAGCTTGTTCAAAGCATCACAACATTGTTGCAATCTGAAAGTATCGCCATCAGGGGGAGGCGCCGTCGGAGGCAAGTTGGGGTAGATTCCTTTGTACTCACCCATCTTTGGTTACAGTTCTCACGTACTTTTAAATGTTATCTGAACCGCAAACTGAAGGTAACTGGAGATCCATTCAGATTCAGTTTGTTCCATTCAATGTCGAGGATGCTCAGATCGAACTGATTTACGGGGGTTTTGGATTTGTGAATGGGAATGACTGGATAATCCTGTGATGGTATGTTGGCAAGGAGTTGTGAGGGTGAGATCTTCACAGGGCCTGTAAATCGAGCATTGTTCATGTAGGATGACTGGTTATTCACTAGACTGCACATAAGTCTCAGGGGCTCCTTGATCTGGAGATTGGTGGGGTATAACTTGCCGGGCGTTATGACTTCGGGTAAACCCAGAGCAACTTGCAGTCCTCTCGTAAGTTTGATGTTGGAGTTCTTGTTGGAGTACAAATAGTCAACAGTGTCAGTCTCAATGATCGATAGCTTGGCCTTATCCGTATCATTGAGGAATATCGCGTGTATACCACGCAGAGAGTATGTACCGGGCTGGATTATTATGATGGGTCGATTTTCCTCATTGAGTATGCCCTGGCGATCCTTGAAGTTCACCAATCGTTTGGGTATACTACAACCCAGAAGTTGTATCTCCCGAACCTTGTCCAGGGGAGGGTCCAAGTACACCCTGGTTTCAGACTCGTACATGGTAACGCTCAACATTTACATCAACGACGCCTCTTTTTTAATTCGTCTACAAAGTACACTACAACAGCGAGGATCAACAGCCAAGCGTTCTTACCCAGGAATGAAATGACCTCCCCAGCGGTCTTGAACAGGAAACTCACGATCGCCCCCACCATACCAGGCAGTAACTCACCAAGTTTCTTACCGATGTTCTTCAGCCCATCCCCCACACCTTTGCCCAATCTGGATAGGCCCTTGGAAAGATTAGACACGATAACGCCAATGACCACACCAACAGCGCTCACAACGGCAAATACCGTGAAACCATATTTTATGAAGATCGCTTTCACCCGGTCTCGCAATGACATTCGCTCCTGGATTTGCTCATTCTCCACTTCCAAGTTAGCTATCTCTTGCTCTTGTTCAGCAATTTGTCCCTCGACTTTCTTTATTTGACTTACTTCTTCCGGGGTTTTCAATGGCTTTTCTCGATGGAATCTTACCTTCTCCTTCAATTCACTAAGGATCCCTTTTCTCTTGGTTACCTCACCATCATTGGCTTCCACAATTTGTTCCGCGCTTGGACCTAACTCTTTTGTAATTGTTTTGGGTAATCCTTTTTTCACATCACCGTTCGCATCGAATAATGGATGCCACACATTTCTGTCTGGATCTCTGCCAGTGATTTTGACAACGATTTTATCCCATTCATCGTATTTGAAAAAGAACTTGGGTTTGGCATTTGGGAATTTATCTACAATCTTGGTCCAGACTTCATCTTTGACTTCTTCCATAGCCTGCATCTCTATATCTTCACGTGGTAATTGAATATACCCTGATTTACGTCTTGCACCCTTAGTCGTGGATGTTTCCAAGACTTTGTCTGGTGTTGGAGGCTGCCTACCAAGTAGCGGGGTTTCTTCGAAATCATCGGGATCTTCTTGTTTGTTTTCTTGCCCCAACCCGAAAGGATCGTTCTCTTCTTCTTCAGGATAAGCAGTTGCCATATTTGATGTCGAATATGGGAACTTCTAAGTTGGTTTATCGCACCCACTTGCTAACTATATATACCAGGATTAGCATCCCAACCGCGACAAAGACCATCTGAGCCATTCTTTGGTCTTCATTCGGTCGGTAGTAGTCGGAGAACTTGGGAGGATCGCCTATTTGATTGTACAACCTCATTGCTTCATCCGTCTCCCATATGTTCTCGGATGCCTGGTCAGCATCACTCTTCCTCTTGTTCATAAAGTCAATATACGCCAAGCGCCTCTTTTCATGCGCAGCGTAATCTTTTTGGTACTCCTCCATTGCTTTGTCATGCCTTTTCCTTTCCTTTTCGAGTTCTTCGGGTGATGATCCAGTGAGGAGATGTGTTATGTAGGTAGCAAAACCGAGGGCAGCTGCATTGACGAATGCACCTCCGATAACGATCGCTATAGTCGCCATTACTCAAAGCTCTTTTGGTAAGATCTTTTGATCTTCTAAATAAGTTTTGCCGTACATACTAAGTGACAAAACAGCGACCCATTTGACATAATTCATGAAATTGGACGATGGATCGCCAATGAACGATTCTTTCAGGGCCTTCTTACCCACATAGCCCACAGCAGCAGCGAGTCCCACGAGAACTGCAGAATCTGTAACAGTCTTCACAAGCTTGTTTCAGTTTTCTGACATTTTGTGTATTACATCAGCTCGTCATTTAAGCTGGTTTCTCTATTCGAGGGTCTTTTGGCCTCATTCATGTCCTTGACAGGAGGTGGTTCGAAGGTTACAGAAGGTACGAAGTTGGGTATTCTGTCTTTGTATCTCTTGTGTAAAAAATAACCAATCACTCCTATTATGGAACCACCGATTAACAAATTCTCGAAGGATAGGCTGGGTATCCAGGCATCATCCTTTTTCACCAATGAATCTTGCTGCGGCTGATCCTTTTCTTTCTGACTATCTGCATCCCGTTGCTCTTTTTCCTTCAATGCATCCTTAGCCTTCTTGTGGTACTCGGCCAGTTTCTTCCCGGCCTCCACCTTCTTGGGATCCTTTACTCTATCCTTGACATCGGGTTCTCTTGTGATTTGCTCAACAGTTTGCTCAGACATGTTTGTATCTATGTTATCACTAACCTTTAACTCTCCTAATAGGATGCCTATTAGGAGATTTTTTGAACCAACATCTAGCTAACCCAATGACGTTTACTATACAACCAATATGCTGCAAGTCCTAACATCACACCTTTCAAACATAAACATACTTCATTAGCGGACTTCTCAAACTCGTCTCTTTCCCTATTTTTATGTTCTCGTATTAATCCCCGACATTGTCTCTCGATATTTTCTCTACAGTACTCTTCACAATATTCTTTCACAGTCACTCTATCAACAACAACAACTTCTGTGTTTGCCATGTTTGTATCCTTGTTGTCACTTACCTTTAACTCTCCTAATAGGTTGTCTATTAGGAGAAGTACGTCTTAATTAACAATATTCCAGCACATACTCATCTTCATCTTCTGATTCTTGTGGCTCAGCACCATTGGGAGCCAACATACGAGGTTCCGATTCTTGCGCTGTGGCATCATTGGAGGGTAACAGGCTAGATTCTGGTTCTTGTGGTGTGGCATTATTGGAGGGTAACATTCGAAAACTAGTCATGCTGTTGAACTCACTTGGAGTGAAATTCATCTCAGTGACACGAAGACGGGCTGAGGCACCGTACCCGGTCTGCCCGTGGGATCCCCAGAATATACCATCCCAACGGACAACAGGATGACCAAAACCGCTTACATACTTGTCGGGTTGCCACATGTATTCAAGTGGGTTAACCACTTGATCATCTGGACCGTATACACAAGTTCTGGATAGGATGTTACAACCCTTACCCCAGGTTATGAATTTGAGGTAGGCACGCTGTGGGCTGCTTTTGTCCTTTGTCTTCTTACCCGTTTGTTGGTCTGTGATGTTTGTGTAATCGTATATCGGTTTCACAGCAAAAGACCAATCATTTTCACTCTTGGCAGTCGTGTATGCATTGAAAGTTGCGGGTGGAACTGACCTCTCTGATTTTGGTTTGTTACAAAACTTTTTGAGTGAGTTCAATGTGATCTTCACTACATTATCAAGTGCTTTTCGAGTCTTGATCTCTTCGGTTGTTGGGCAATCCATGGTATG
Source organism: Ricordea florida (assembly GCA_949710005.1). NCBI lineage: Eukaryota > Metazoa > Cnidaria > Anthozoa > Corallimorpharia > Ricordeidae > Ricordea > Ricordea florida. Next base: position 10,715,301 of record OX453276.1, on the reverse strand, counting down.
AATCGATGTCATTGGGTATGAAATTTGGAACGCCTCCAACGTCTCAAGTCTGCGACTGTCTTTGTCGGTTCCAAATGGCCACACCCCCGATATACCCGAAAAGAATTGCTTGGTCAATTCAATGAAAATCGGTCTCTTCACACCGTTGGGACCTTGTACGTAAACATCTGAACTAACCCATTGGTTTTGTGGTTTACTTTGGCCTTTGTTGAAGGATTTACTCTTGGGTTCAGAAACAACAATGGTGTTCCAGTCAAAATCAGAGTCAAGTGCAATGAAGATTGGTTCACTCATGTTTCAACACTTTACCTTTCGGTTATGCCATAGTGCATGTCTCTCTTTAAGCCACTTTGTATGTTACCACTAAGTGGCTAACAAGTTGTTATTTAGTCCTAAAAGTTGTTTTAGGGCTTTGCTGCTTGGGTCTCTTAGTAGGTCATCTACTAAGAGGCTCAAAATCGGTTCTTACATATTCCATCGTTCTTTCATGTCTCTCAATTCCTCGTGGTCAAGACACCAGTCTAGCAATCGATCGGGATGCCATGCTACAGCCACTAATTCATTAAGAACACTTTTGAATTCTACTTTGTGGTATTGCTTGTCAAAGCTCAACGTTGCTGCAGGGATTAGTTTATCGAAAACACGTTTGAATTCTAGTCTATGGAATTCCTTGTCATAGTTCAACATTTTGACTCTAATGTGTGAAAGGTTAAACTCCATTCCTTTTGCAACATGGTTAACCATGGGTCCAGCCAGACTAGGGTTTTCTAAAACATCCTCTACACTCCAATCCCAATCCCAACCCTCATCATCATCATCATCATCATCATCATCATAGGGTCCAAATATGTCACAGTCATCAACTTTTCCATCAATACACACTTGGAGTCCCTCCATCAAAGCAAACCTAATCCTAGATCTCAAAACTCTCACAATACGATTGATTGTGTCATCCATGGAATCAACATCATCATCGTAATGGTCTACTATCATGTGTTGAACTTTCTTTTTGTTTTGTAGCTCAAAATTAAACTCAAATCTTGTGTATCTAGGGTTGATTTTCTCGAAGCAATCAAGAACCTCTGGTCCTACTCTGTTGAAGAATGCATCAAAGTCAGAGTCATTCTCGTTGGCATATACGGTGAATATGTCGAAACGTGTTTCTGTGGTTTGCATGATTGGGTGCTTTGCCCATGGCATAAACAGTCTTGAAGACACTTTTCCTAGAATCCACTTTAGTCCTAGAGTTTTGTTAGGTCTTGCTCAAGTTGTGTTGGATTGGTGCTTAGGTCTTGCTCAAGTTCTGTTGGGTCCTGCTCAAGTTGTGTTGGATTGGTGCTTAGGTACTGCTCAAGTTGTCTTGGGTATCCATCCTCTCTCAACTTGAAGTGATTTGCAAAATGAACAAATGCCGAAAGTAATGCTGTGACTCTTCCACCTTTGAGTACAAGTGAACCAGATAGATTTGAGATCTCCTTCATTATCAATTCATCTTTCTTACAATCTTTCACAAGAGCCTCTTTGTCATCTATACTTCCGTAATTTCTCAAACCGTGATCCACAGCCTTAGCCATCAATTGAAAAGAAGAGTCCGCCAAGCCATCGGCAATCTTCTTGCCCGACCTAACTTGGTACCTTTTGTAATACTTTTCCACATCCTTGTCCGATAGCTTGGTTACTTCGGGGAGGTCCATGACCACACCCGTGTATTCTTTTGTCGAACCCAGACAAGCCAGGATTGAAAGAGATTCCCTCTTTGACTCCAAATCATCGATTGGTGATGGGGTTGTACCAACTGATGCTGCACCGTTCAGTATCTCTTCAGGGTTAGCCATGTTTGGCCTCGGACGCGGGTATCTCTAAGTATTTTTCAAACGGGTGACGCAGTGAAAAGCAAAGTCTGGCGTACTTTTCAGTCTCGAATAGCTTCTTGTACCTCTTGCGTTTTTCAGCATCTAATGCACCACCATATTCCTCAAATAACATTTTCATAGCGGTTTCAGACGGGTTGTAAAACGACACCACGCATGCGACATTCTCTCTGAATGGTTTCGAGATCGATGTGAGCTGTTGGGTGAGAACCCACACCGATATGCCAATGTGCCTCCCGGAGAAGGCTAGATTGATGAATTTGTTTGTCCGGTTCTTCAAGTCTTTCGAAACAGCGCAATCGTCGAGTATTATGAGTGTGTTCTCACCCGAGAATAACGTTGAACAAAGCGCTAGCAAATAGTCAATCTCGTCCTCATTACTGGAGTCTGGTGAGAACACCCAAAATCTCTTGTCCCCCTTTGCTAAGCCTCTGTAAGTCTTGTTATGGATGTAAGTGGGGCAGATCAAGACAATGTGGTCGAACACCCCCCTAAAGTGTCCTCGAAGCTGGTCCACTATGTATTGAGTCTTTCCACAATTCGTAGGTCCCGTAATGATACAGTTGAATGGGATTTTGTCCACTAACTCATTCATCTTTCGATTATGTCTAGTACACTGCACTTTTTAAATCTGAGTTCATAATCTCCATAGCTGCGTCAGCAACCACGAACATGTAGCAGGTAAGGACCCTGCCTCCTCTCTTCTCCCTGTTAATCTCGAGTCTTATGCCATCTCGAGTACTGCTTAGCTCCAAACCGTTCCCATGAACATCGTTGTCGGGGTAACTCCTCAGATCGATCCACAAAGCAAACTTGTTCGCATAGAAATCAGACTCCTTGATGGAATCATCGATACCAACTCGTTTGATTATGGCCTGCCATAAGTCAGTTGGTAACATGCCTTTCGAATAAAGTTTGTTTGGTACCCCATCTTTGTCAATCTTGACCGATGTGATCTTTGGGTTTACAAAACTCTCAGAGTCCCTAGCACCTGCTGCATATGGGGCTGTGAAAATACATAGTATGCCAGTCATGGACCTCCTAGGCACGTTAACATGCTCATTGATCACACCATCAGTATTCTCAGAGATCGGGAACGTTTTGTGAAGAAGTATCCTCTCATACAAGAAAACCTTTCCACTCCGGTACGAGGCAATAGCTTGATCGGCTAATTTTACACTTGATATGCATTGATACTCCAGCTCCATATTTGTTAGTTTGTAATCAGGTGGTGTTTCAGCGTTTGAGTAAACGACGACATCAGAGACTGAAGCTAGAGTTATTTCGAATCTGAGTGGATGTGGTAAGGCTTTTGGATAGAAGACTCCGTGATCTTTCAGTATCGTGTGGTCCAATGGTATTTTGTACCTGGTGTTATGGACTGCACCTAGAGTATTTTCTGCTGCATTTGAGGTAACTTTGTCACCGGCATTGGTCCTGATTTTCCTTACATTCTCGGATGAAATGCCCTGTCTCAATCTGTTATGGCGATCGGTCTCTGACAAAAACAAATCGTGGTAAGTCTTGAACAAATCAAACCTGTCAATGTCCTCTATGATTTCACCCCCGAATAGAACCCTGTATCGTGAAACAAGGTTCCTTCCCAAGTTGTTGACAAGTGTGTTGTTCTTGTGTCCTGTCACACTCATATCGAAAGTGATGTACACGCTGCCAGGCACAATCACCAGGTTGTCAGCCAGTTTTGGTATTTCAATGTATAATGTCTCGCCAGGATTGGCTGATGAGGGGTTTAGCGTGATCCGATTCAATGAGGTCTCGGCCCTCAAACCTTTACGCATCCTGGGAACACGATCAGTGTCAAGAATGTATGATATTCCAGCCATTTAAGTGCACTGAATCTTGTTGTAAATGTCTAGTGACGATGGTTTAAGTCGATTATACTACTCTACCGATGGATACTGGAAAGGGTACTCGGCCATAGCAAAGTTGGCGAGTGCGGCCAAAGTGACCGAAAGTGTTGCTAGAGATTGGTTGGAGAAGCAAGCATTGTGGCAGATTTATGTTCCTCCACCAAGGTACATACCCAGACCACATTGGGTCGTTGGCAAACCAAATCAAATTCATCAAGCGGACTTGCTGTTTCTTCCTCACGATACAGTGAGAAGAAAAACATACCGCTATGCGCTGGTTGTGGTTGATGTCGCGTCTAGGTACAAAGATGCTGAGGCTCTGACCTCCAAAGATAGTGGTGAAGTGGCCAGGGCGTTTGAGAGGATTTATGCTCGGAGGCTAAAGTGGCCAAAGACATTAATGGTGGATCCCGGTAGAGAATTCATGGGTAGTGTCACTCACTTGATGAATAAGCACCAAGTAGACGTACAGCGAAGTAAAGCTGGTAATCATCGAGCGCAGGCTTTTGTGGAGAGGGCTAACAGAACGCTTGGTGAGAAATTGTTTAGCCATCAATACGCGCAGGAGATGGTGAGTGATGTTAGGTCCAGGGTTTGGGTGAAAAGGCTGCCCGCCATCATGAAGACTTTGAATTCTGAACCCACACGCATCACAGGTAAAGAGCCTGATTAAGCTTTGGAATTGAAAAAGGTTGATGTTAAGCCTATGGAATACAAGAGAGCTGTGGGTTTGAATGAGAAGAGGTTGCCCCCGGGAGTCGAGGTTAGGTATTTGTATTCGCCCGGTGAAGATGAAGGTGGTGACAAACGGAGAGCCACTGATCCTGTATGTAGCCTTGAGGTTTACGACATAGCGAGAACGGTAATTTCACCAGATCAGCCAGTGGTGTACTATTTGGATGGAGTACCGAAGCGAGGGTTTGTGCGCGAGGAACTCCAAGTTGTCCCCGATGATACTGAATTACCACCCTCTAGGGTACTTAAGTGACGTTGTTGAGATGTCAGCCATTTCGCGAACCATCTTGATCAATGCAATGTCCGAAATTTCAAGTTTGCCGGCAAAGATCTACTTTGTCATGCCTATTTGATTTTTATACTCCTGGTTCATACACAAGTAAAAGAAGACAATACCCGCTGCAACTACACCGCTAGTACAGCGCTCAAGAATCTGTGATGTTCCTCGAAAGTACTTGGCAATGGACAAAATACGTCTTTGATGAGATTCATCAACCCCAGTAACTCTCATTACCCAGGGAATAAGTTTCTCTGGTGTAATGTTGTTGGTTCTCGCCTCTGGGAATGCTTCCAAGTACATTTCTAAACCACGTGTCATGGCTCTTTTCTTGATGCCAAACAAATTCATAATGTAATCTAACGTACGATACTCACCAAATTCTTGGTAAGTGTAAAACAAGCATGCAGCCACCAAAGACGTACGAATCTGGCCGCGATTTTTACACTTGGACTTTACGATCTCTTGATACTTGGCTTCTACGATATCGATCATCATAGAAGACAAATTCAAGTCATGTCTCTCGAATACAGTACGAACTCCCTTTGGTTTTGATCCACGAAGATCATACCTAATGTCTGATGGGTTGTACGTCCATTGTAGTCTGTAGTCCATCTATTCTATTTCAGTATTACAGAGGCTACAAACAACAATCCCTCTCTCATCCCTATACACACTTTCATGCTTACAGACCTGTTCGTCCTCTTCATCAACTTTCTTGAACATAGACTGAAAATGTTCGACAAGGCTGTGGTAAGTTTCATCCAAATCGTAATCCATACCGACTTTGTCTGGTTGGGTAATATGTATAGTTAAATCTTTAAGTTTTTACCGAAATCAGAGTCCTAAAGTGACCATATGCATATGTGTGTATCCCATCCTCCCTTACCACCCTCTTGTCATCTTCGCATGATAGTGCCACCTTGTTCACAGTCTCTGTGTACACGTCGTGCAGGTGACTACTGATGATATTCATCGTCCTCCTCTGTGATTTTTGATTGAAGAGGCAATCCTTGTAGTCTTTGAAGCTTATGCTCTTTTTCACCACCGCCTTCTTCACACCCTTGCACTTCTTTTCCTCCTTTCCCTCATCCATCATATATGAATATAGCTTGGCCCGAAGACCCACGAATTCTATGATCTGTTGGCCACCCGCCTCATCCTTGAACATGCCCCCAACTTTCTTGTTCACACCCACCTCAATGCCGGATGGATGGTCTTCAGGGTAGTTGCTGGTGTCGAACCTGTCTCTCACATCTGGACTAATGTCCTTGTAGAAGTCATCCGTCTCCACCTCGTAGGCCAGTGAATCTGTGTCTGTAAATAACAACTTGGCCTTGTCACCGTACTTGGGCTTGATGTAGTTGTAGTGAAAGTCGTACATTATGGTCTTGCTTATTTCCAGGACTGAAAAGCCTAGGTAAATGGGTTTGTCCAGCACCAACGTTGTCTTTTTCATTTGTACTGCAACCAGATTCTCGCAAAAGATCGTGCTGTGGTGGTAATTCGGCTTCGATACCAACTTCTTGGCTTTTGACTCTTCAGTGACCAAACGAACGTCCACACTGTTCCTCACGTTCTCCATCATTTTCCCAAAGACTGAGTTGTTCATCAACTTGAAAAAGTCCTTCTCGAAGTCGTTTGTTGCTTTGGTCCTTAGTTCGGTGTTCAGGTCGATATAGGGCTTCAGCCACGCGGACTCTTTGAATGTGATGCCTCTGTGTATCTTGTAGAGTTTCAACCCGAGACTCAAATACTGTTTCAGTGTCTCGTGGTGAATAATGTATTTTCGTTTGTCCCTTGGGTTTGGAATTAGCTTATCCACACCATTTACCGTAACTCTCTCGGGTGCTAATGGATAGTCATTGTGCAGTTTGTGAAGGTGCTTTGGGTACATTAGATCAACCTCTAGTATGCATGGTAGATCTTTCCACTTCAATACAAGCTCTTCTTCAGTCAACCATCGAAAGTCATGTGTTGGTAAAGGTTTACTCATTGCACACCCGTACAAACCGTTTGCATCCATGTATGTGATGTACTTTGTGGGTAATGATGGGTCATAATCTTTCATGTATGGATTGTTGGCTTTGCCATATCTAGTTGAGATCATGGAGATGCCCCCTCGAATGCCCTCCTCAAACATGAGAAGCATGTCAGGGTCATTCAAAAGTTCCAATCTCACTTTGGTCATTTTCAGGGCCGCGTCCCACGCCAATCCAGGTGCAGTGTAGTACCAAGCTGGATCCAAGTCGTAGTTCTTTCTACAAACTTCCCTGAAGTTCTCAAAGACATCAGCTAACAACAAGACATCCAGCTCAAGGTAAAGGTCGTGGTATTCCCTGAAGCTCTCAATCCCAAAGACTTTCCACACGTTCTGAGCATGCTGGTAATCCTCATCCGATATTTCGGCATCGTAGAGCTTCGAGTAGAACTCGTCCTTTGGTGGGAGATGGGTTTCACTGAGCTTATCAAACCCATCAAACCAATCGTACGGAAATACCCCCTGCCTAGTGAGTAACTGCAGGTCTGTGCCATCTTCCATCACCCTTTCAAACCAACTCTTTACATTCACCAGAGAAGATTGTGGTAGGTTGTCTGACAACCTTCTGAGGCCCGCTGCCATAAACCGAAAGCTGTCAATGAACCTGATTCCCCGTTTAATCTCAACCATTTTCCCTTTCTTGTTCTGGTAAGAGTCGACAACAATCTCCTTCGTGAACGAAATGTATTTTTCATCGTTGACTGGTATGCAATTCAGCTTACCTTTCGATTCCCCTATGTTCCTCACAAATAAATGGCCATCGTACCCGGATAGGTTATGGAATATAACTGGTATGAAATTAGGCACCTTGTAATTCAAGTTGCACTCTTGATGCGCGGCGCCTCTGTACTTTCCACTAAGATGACAATGGTCCAACACCTTGTCATGGCCAAGCATCGATCCGCAGATGTGACAATGTGTGGCATTTTCATAGGCTATTCTCTCATCCTGACTGACACGAGGATTTTTAGATAGCTTGAACCTATCATAGAGTTGTTTGACATCCGACTCCAAGCTCTCCATAAACATCTTGGGTACATCTTCGTCTGGTGACTCAGCTGTGTGCCTCACAAGTTTGGGTTCGAATATAGCGTTATCAAAGCACTTGATCAGGTAACAGAAACCTGATGGTTTATGCTTTTGATATCTATTGGTGAAGCTCCTACCCTCATCTTGGTAACAAGTATACATCTTTTCAGTGTAGCACTCAAAATCTGCATACACAACAAACGGTACCTCCATCTTCCTGTTGTGATTCTTGAAACGGAAGAACTGCGGGCTCCCATCTTCGTTCATGGGAACTGTCGTCTTGACCGCTTGATGATTGCTGCAAAACTCTAGATGCTTGTCCAGTGAGGATTGTGTATTGAATGGGTTAAGACATCTGTGGCAAAAGTATTTTCTACCATCGTGTTTATCAACTTGTGATGACAAAAGCCTACTCAAGTTCTTAATCCAACAGTAGTGGTTCGTTTCATCTTTGTGTAACAAAAGTAAGTTTATCACTGTCACCTCTCGCCTCTTACTGATTCTCAAAACGTTCACATCAGACTCGTATCCATATACGTTAATGGCGTAATAATTTTGCTTTTCAAACTTGGTAATGTCCCTTAGTGTAACAGGGAACTCAATTCCCGTCCAGTCAAACCTCTCAGAGTTCTTTCTCATCTCAGCATTCAGTCTTTGGCCATCTTTCTCTTTGGGAAATACAGCAGATGTCACCGCCCACTTGAAACACTCATGGTCATTCTCAT
>OX453276.1:10676752-10701752 GCA_949710005.1 Ricordea florida | reverse complement strand
CAAACAGCTAAAGAAAACAGGAAATTCTTAGCAACTTAACCATGTAAATTCTAATGCCATCCGAGCTTCTTTATGTATATGATACCGTACTACGGCCACTCGTTCACGATTGCTTAAAAAAAGTGCAGCGAGATGTCTCAGTCAATCATGCATCCCTGAAATGTTAAGGCAATGCAACTTAAGATCGTTCTTATATAATTTTGGCCTTTCTTTTACAAAAAGGTATACTCTATAAGATTTGCAAGAAAATTTCAGTGAGTGAAATTCACGATTTTCGGTCACTTAAGACAATTCGCCGCTTGCGTTACTGCCTCTACGAAAGGCTAATAACAATCCGGTTTTATTGTTCGCGTTTTCGCCTAATTGTTTTTGTAGAAATATAGCTAGAATGAAAGACAATGCTGGGGAGTAAGTGGCACAAACAAATCCCTTTACGTACGCATCTTTTTACTATGAAGCACGTTCTATTCTTTTGCAATCTCGTTCGCAGAGCATGAGCCTTCTGGACCAGCGGTCAGGAAGGAAGGCTTTCCCAGGGTCGCGAACTCTGGGAACGACATTGATTTCCCATGATAAACCTCAGGAAAAGAAACTTACGCCAAAATCGATCCGTGTATCCTCCAAAGATGTATCTTCCCACTTTGACAAAAGTTACTGAAGGACCAAGACTGTTGCAATTCGAGTGGAACGTACTGGACGACCATCCGTGGCTCGTTGCTCTGTAACACAGCACCCATTTGGACGGTATCCCAGTGACAGGGGCCAACCAACGCTTTAGAATCTCGAAATATTCTGGGTTGGGGTCAAGGATCTTTGACGGCTCAAACACATGTCCTGAAAATGATTTATCGGATCAATGTAAGTATCTGGGCAACTGTGCACCTACCCCTCCCCTAACCCAACCATTTATAATAGTTAAAAAGTTAACGTTAATGTTGGATTAGGGGAGGGGTAGTTGCAAAATTGCCCACATACTTATATTGATCCGATTTATCCACAATAAGTAAAAGGGCATTAAGAGCTTCAGGGAACGGAGGAAAGAGGGGGATTCAAAACCTCTACCCCACATGGGGATCTTTAGGTCAACAAAGCGGCTGGAGAAACTGAATGGAATATATATTTAATAACCCAATTATGCACCAGGGAGGGGAGCAAATAGTTCGGGACGGTGCTCTCTCGTAAAATATTGGGTTGCGAATTTTCGTCTCCCCGAGCGCACTTACAGGGAAGGAAAACTGACCGAGCGCGGTTCGCGAACCTCCCTACTTCTCGCGCGCAGACTCCACACTCACGCTTCGCGCGCGTCTAATTAACAGTTAGATAACGCGTTCGAGTTCGCTACATAGGATTTAACCCATAGAAAGCGAGAAGGGGTGGTCTAGTTGTTCTAGTAGATACCATACAGCATACAAATATTTTATGGCATTTTAATTTTTGACTTTCCATGTGCATTGTTTTGTCCCAGGGAAAGGGCGTTTTCCCTATTCAGTGTCTGTCGCAGGACAGATAGTGAGTACGAAGCCAATCAGATTGCAGGATTCGTGATAATTTGACTTCTACTTATTACCTCCGCGAAGGTTATGTTTTCACGCCTGTCTGTTTGTTTGTTTGTTTGTTTGTCTGTTAATCGTTTTACGCAATAACTAATCAACGGATCTGCACCACATTGGGTGGAAAGGTCGCAAATATACCCAGGATCAATCGATTAAAATTTGGGATTTATCCGAATTAAACTCCGGATCTCAGATCCAGATGAGTGTAATATCAGATGTCCATATGTGGCAGGGCGGAGGTATGCGCTCTACCGAGTGCCCTTCTAGTTTCTTTTATTGCATGCCACGCAAACTATGTAGTTGTTGCGTTCTTTCTTGTGCGGCGCTTACCTTCACAGATGGGTTGTTTTCCTGTCCAGTTCCCAGTTTTGACGTCACAAACCCGAACAGGAGATCCTCGGAGCCAATAGCCTTTGTTACATTCATACGTCACATTCCTGCCTGCCCAGAATTCACTTCCAACGCTGTAGCCGTTCTCCAGGGGAGCCAGCTCACCACACAAACGGTGGCCTAGAAAAAGAGTTATAAGATTCGTGGAAATATGATAAGCTATTTTTACTTTAAGACTTTGAAATTTCTAATGACATTGATTGATGATCTCAGTTATATACACAACTGAAGCAACTGTGAAATTAAAGCCTGAAAAAATTCAGGCCTTAACGGGATTCGAACCCATGACCTCTGCGATACCGGTGAAGTGCTGCGATGATCAATCGATGTCATTATATATTACTCCGCAGTTCAAATATATGGTCTTTCATATATTCACTTGCTTTGAAATTTGTATTACTGATGTAATGTAGAAGGCCTCTGCGCAAACCAGGATCTGGCAACAACACTTAATAGCAATAACGACAACATTAATAATTATAATCAAAATAACGACAATGGCAATAGTAATAGTGATGCTAATGGTAATTTTAATGGCAATGGCAACGATAATGTCAATGTAAATGCCAATTGTAATGACAATGGTAATCGTAATTGTAATGGTAATTGCAATGGCAATGGCAATAAAAAGGATCATGTTAATGACATTGAAAATGGCAATGACGATGGTAATCGTAATAATAAATGCCATGGCCATGGCAACGGCAATACCAATGCCAATGCCAATGCCCATGTTAATGGAAATGCAAATGGCAGTGGCAATGGTAATGGTAATGGTAATTGCAATGGCAGTGAAAATGGCAATGGCAATAGCAATTGCAATGGCTATGAAATAGCAATAGCAATGGCAACAGTAATAACAATAGTAATAGTAATAAAAATGGCAATAGTAATAGCAATGGCAATAGTCATAGCAATGGCAATAGCAATGGCAATGGTAATGCCTATGTTGATGCAAATGAAAATGGCAATGGTAATTGTAATTGTAATGGCAATGATAGTGGCAATGGCAATGGCAATCGTAATGGAAATGACAATGGCAATGGCAATTGCAATAGCAATGGCAATGGCAATCGTAATGGAATTGACAATGGCAATGACGTGACAGTGACAGTCCTAGTGATAGTGATAACGATTATTATAACAATAATAAATCGGTAGGTCGATCTGTAGGCGACACCGTTGGTACGCAAGTGCTGCAACTGCTACTTCGTCACAGCATAGCTTCTTCACTTACATGTTGGCAGAACTTCGCTCCAGTTTCCATCCTCCAAGCACAGTCTGTCTGAAGGCCCTTCCAAGTGGTACCCTGCATCACAAGCAAACACTACCATCTGGCCTGCCCAGAATTTGTTTCCAATCCTATAGCCATGTTCAGGGACACCAGGGTCACCACAACCGAGAAGCTCTGCCATAGAATAAATGATAACTTAAAAACGATCTCTTTAATTCTCTTAAATTGTTTCGTTTCCCATTTTCATATGTGTATAATGTCTGGATGGTGGATCAATCGATTATTCCCTTGATATGGAACTATGACTGCCTAGTAGCTAGGTATGTGGATGAAAAACATAACTTTTAGATCAGCCAGTCGGGCCTTGGTCGTTTTGTTGCTGTTACTTTGCTTTAGAACCACGCATGCGCCTTAGGACCTCGGTGGCGATTTGTAGCCGAACGTAAAAACAAAACCCAAATTTCAAATAGGCGTTCATTCTTGGGATGTCCAAGTAACAAGTGGCTTGTTCCAGGTTCTAAACTAGCGGAGCGTGTTTCAAGGTTGTTTTTTTGCTCGATTTTTGTTTCTGCACACTACCCCCTTCTACAGTACAATTTTCCGAGATACGACATGAGGTTGTGTTTACATGAACCCGGGGGTGGGGGGGCAATTCAACCGAGGCGCGAGTTCACTCCGATTCCATCTTGTGGCTCTGTATTCGTTTCCATGATACCACTATAAAAGTCACAACGGAACACGTTAACTCCCCTTTCTATACGGATCGAAAATCTAGTTCCGGTATGAAATCTCCCTCCGGTATCATGTAAATGAAGAGCGAACAATGCATTCGGTATCAAATAGACATTTCAATCTAACATTAACAGAACGGGTAGAGCATGCGTAATTGAAGCAAATTAATTGTATTTCACAGTCGCCATATGAAAACGAAACGAAATGAAATGTTAACACCCCCCTGACTCACTTGCTGTGCTATTGGCCTCAACTGTCCCGTTCTCATAGTTTCTGAAAAAACACTTGTACACTCCCTGGTCGGATGGACCGAACTTCGCGATCACAAGTTCCCCTGTGACGTCGTTTCCATCCTGAGTCGTAAGGTTGCTTGTCAGCACCTTCCCATCCTTGCTCCATTCAATACTGGGAGGAGGCGACCCCCGCGCAGCACACCGGAGAGTTACTCCTTTATGGAGCCCGCTCACCAAAGTAACGGGGGGTGGTGCAACACGGATGACAGGAGGCACTGTTGGTATGAGAAATTAAAGCCTTTTAGAGGGAAAAGTTAAGTTCTAATTATTCAACTTATTTGAGCTGACAGCAGGAGCGGGTGGGATGCACGTAGTGATGGAAGCACTCGCCTTCCATCAAAGGTTACCTGAGTTCGATTTCTAGACTCGGCGTGATTGAGTCATAGCCTTTCGTTGTAAATGGTAATGGAGCCTTTTTAACATACTACAACACAATACACATAGTCCTACAAGAATCGACTTGCTTTATCAAACGTTGTAACAGCCTTATCCGATGCCCCGTATGGCCCCGCGCTCGCTTTAATTGAAAACAATTATGAAACAAGTCCCCGTATGACGGCATACGCCATGGCGTGAGCAGGGCTGCTTAGGGCCTTGCGAGACGCAGCCACTAAAAATTGGAAATTAAAGAAGAGCAGTAATACGATAAAAGAAGGACGGGCATATAACAGGAAAATATTTGGCTCTCGGTCACAAAGCACGGATTTAGCTGCGCTTGGTCCGTGCGTTATGACCCCGAACCAAATGTTTCCCCGTTCGGCCCTCAGTCCACTGTTACTTACAAACAGGGTCAACAACAAGCACGATCATAGCGAGCACGTGACCCAGGTGATTATCAGCCCGACACATGTAGGGTCCTTTGTCCTCTTTCCGGGTTCCCTTTACAATCAGGTCCTTCCCAGAAGTAACATGGCGGCCGATAGGTAGAGGACGGAATGACCGAGTCCAGACGATTTTTGGAGTCGGAAAACCGAATATATTACAGGACAAAGTAGTTTCCCAGGTTTCGTAGCCAGTGTGGTAGGTCGAGGGAACTTCCTGGAATCTGGGAACGACTGCAGGCCAAAAGTAGTAGAAACTGAGAAAAGTAAACCTTACTTTGGGAGAGTTTAATATTACATCATGTTCAAATCCTCAAGTTAGATAGATTGTTGAATTCTCACACTCTTGCTTGACATATCTATTCATATTGTGAAGAGAAGTTATATTTTGATTGCTCAAGAGAGTGAAGGATAAAAAGAATTATCAAGTAGTTCTTCATTTAGGGACGGACCATTAGAAAAGTGATGGGGGAGGGGGGGTGGGGAATTTTCAGATTGCACGAATTTTTTTTTTCGCTCACTTCTGCATGAATTATTTTTTATCTTCTTCTTTGCATGAATTTTTTTTTTTTGGCATTTTGCCTTGCATGATTTTTTTTTTCCCCACCCCCCCCCCCCCCAACACTTTTCTAATGGTCCGTCCCTTACTTCATCTTCTATCTATTTCCCATCCGGCTGCTTCAACTTTTAATTTTTTCCTTTAAAAACGAGGCAGATTAGTAGTAGGGTATTATTCAGGGAGTCTCTAGATGAATTTTTTGTATAGTTTAGTAGGCTAGCATTAGTTATAAAGTAGTTTTTGTCTTACTGTTTTAGCATTTGTCCTTACAGTGTTTATAATATTTATAATGTTAATTTTATTTCAAACTCCATTGATAACAGTACATATGCACTAAAGGGCTATCTTGTGTAAACATTCGTTTATTATTATTACTAGAAATACGACTCCCGCAAAAACCTCGCGAAGCTAGTTTTTGAAGAAGTCACAATGCTTTTATATTTTATTTTATATTTTTTATATCAGCGTAATCCCCATTATTTTATTTGTTATGCTATGTTTGGTACAAAATTAGTGACACCTGGTGAAAATTACATGACCAGTATACCGGTCAACACAGTGCTTAAAAATTGATCTTCATTTAGTTCTTTCACTGCCACTGAGACTGCACCAGAGGGAACAGAAGTAAAATTATTTATGATCTTGACAGGGAATACAGAGTCGATGAAGTACCACAATAATATTCACTTAACACAAATTGAAAATAATTGTAAATCTTTTGCAGGTGAAATCTTGAAGAGTTGATATGAATGCTTGTGTTTACCACGGTGTAAAAACCTGTTTTTTTTTTCAGTTTTATTTTCTTAGTCTCTACTGTTTTGTCTTCTTTGTTGTACATCCCTTTTAAACACAATATGTTCTTACACCGAGGATAAGTTGAATGCTTGTTTATGTTTTTTGGTTATAATTGCATGAGATTCATTGTAAGAAGAATCTTCTGATTAGATATTTTATTGTCTACTGCAGTCATTATTTCATTCCTAGGTAACCACAATTGAGAGCATCATGAATAGTGCATGTTTCAATTTGTGTACTCTCTTGAGTTGCAATGGTACCCCCAGTGGTAGATAGAAAAATTCCTCTTCCCTCAAAAGAGATGCCATATCAAGAGAAGTGTGAGATACAATGTCATTACATCAAAAAAAAAAAAAATTGGGGGTAAAACAATTGGATTCTAAAAAACTTTGAATAAAGGTTTGGTAATAGTGAGTCCCGACTGTATAGTATGTGGTTGTGCTATTTTTAGGTCATATCATAAAAACAATACATGTAAGAAAGAGTTATTGAAATCTAAATATGTTGAAAAAGACTGCTGCACTATGTACTCCTGTAAAAAAAATAATGTGAAATCAACATCAATCAGTCAAAAGTATATACCACATGAAAGTTTAATTGTGCTGTTACAGAAACAGGCAAAATATCCATACCCAACAAGAGAAGATTATATTATTTTGAATAATATTATATGCAAATTTCTATTATAAAAACTGCAGAAGAAAGATTTAATATAAGGATGGCATTTCATCGAAAAAGTCATGGCAGCCAGAGGTATTGAACTGTAACCAATGACATATAGTAATGAGAAGCACTATCACTATATTATTATCATTATTATTATTATCATTACTATTATTATTACTGGTATTGATATTATTATTACTATTGTTATATTTTTTTACGTTAAACATAACATATTTTTATGGGGTGGGATGCATGTCCTAACCTTTGTAAAGGTATTGTTACTCTACTACTACAAGCAATACAAAAATCTTCTTAAAAGGCTTTTCATCAGAGGTGGTAGTAATCAAAACAACTCCAAACAATACCATTTCTTCTTAAAGGCTTAGAATCTAGTGCGGTCATTTGTCTATAAAGTTTGTGTGGAAAATCATTACTGAAAGCATAGGGCGTTTAGAAAACTTGTTCAACACTTGTTACTACATACAGCACACTTGCAATGAATATGTGAGAAAGATCATAAACGTTTTGGCATTACAAAATTTATTTTATTCTTTATAAAGTTTTTCCAACATAAAATGTTAACTGTATGTTGTAGTTGTTATTAAATATTAATATTTGACATCATAAAAATGAAGTAAACAGCAGAAAGTAACAAGGTTAATATGTTCATTAAGGCTTGAATTAGAATTTCATTTGTGGGAAATGGGCCAGGTTTCTAGATTGCAATATTATCAGGGGGGGGGGTCATTGAACTCTAAGGTAAAACTGACCCATTGTGAAATGGCTATGAAACTTGTTGTCTATACGTAATATTATTGAAACCTTTCAATCAGAGAATACATACATATATATAGCAAAAAGAAATACTACTCAGAAGTAAGTTATAACATTTGCTTTAGTTTCAAATGATCGCATTGATCACTGATAATATTGCAGAACCAGTACTTTATAGTGACACTGGGTATATATTCTGTTGAAAATGCTACACATAACTGCTAGATCAAGAAAATTTACAATATTTTCACTGTTGCAATGATATCAGATCACATCGTTGTAAATGATTGTTATAACAACTGCAACTCTCTGTGTTGTGAATTTCTTCAAAATGGAAACGCTATCGTTTTATTATGAAAAATACCTACTTACATTCTCTTGTAATCTGTTGGTCGTCTTTCTATTCCGTTTTTACACTAATAGAATTATTTTCCAGAGACATCTCCAATCGTTGTAGTTGTTTCTACCCGGTTTCCCTTCTAAGCCGTTTTGCTAAATTTAGTACGCTAATATATTTCGTTATGTAATCGTTCACTCATGTTCTGTATTTCTATCAATAACACATTCAAATTCAAATTCAAAACTAACTTGGTTGAATTCCTGGTCCTTTCCCCTGCTGTTTCGTTTGCCTTTTTCTAGAGCAAGCAGTTTTTGTCTTTGCTGCGATGACGGATGTCTGTTGTTATTCGCCCTGCTGTCGTACTCTTTCCTTTGAGTCGTGCTTTCCTTGTGTTGATTTTCACGGTGTTCGAACTTACTCGGCGACGATCTCGGGCTAATCTTTCTTGAATATCTCGGAGATCATCTTGCTGGGATACACTTCCAGGACGAGTGAAATCCGTTTCCACAAAATTTACATTTCTTTCAAAAAGGCATCACCGAATTCGAAATGGCGGAAATTCAGTAGTTCTCAAATACGCTACTATTGCCAGGTAACCTGGCCTGCGAACGGACACCTTTAAAATATAGATATATATATATATACATATATAAAAACTCTCGGCTCGATTTACTCGGGCTTGCGAGCCACGTGGTCTGACCGGAAGCGACACGATTAGTAACCTCGCTACGCTCGGCCTTCGGCCTCGCTTCGCGAGGAATTATTATTATAGTTATAGATTATATCCTATAGTTAAAGATCATAGGTATAGAATTATAGAGATTCTTACTAGTGAAGTATATTAGGGTACCAACTAATTTAGGATAACAATAGGGTTTCATTATTATTGAAGCCGCGGCCGCCGAAAGAGCCATTGACACTTCTTAGATTTTAATAGTTATAGATTATATCCTATAGTTATAGATAATAAGTATAGAATTATAGAGATTTTTATTATCGAATTAAATTAGGGTATTTATCAATTTAGGCTAATATTAGGGTTTTTCATAATTATGATTGTTACTATTATTATTTTTTTTTTTACGCTGTTATAACATGTTAATGCCAATTGTCAAAATGTAATTAACAGACTACACACACTAGCTTTTGATTGGTCAGAAATTATATCTAAGCATTTTTGAAAAAACACGCTAGCCACCGCTGACCACAGCTATCTTTCCTGAACTCTGTTCACCGGTATTTGCATTTGATAAAACAATATTTTCCCCTTATTGAAACCCGCAGATGAAACGTATAGCATCATTTTTAATAAAGCATACTAATTTATTATCATTGTTATTATTATTATTATTATTATTATTATTATTATTATTATTATCATTATTACAGGATCGTACTTTCTTTACGTACCTTCAACGACCACTTTAAAGGTCGCCATATCACCCCCTATGAAGTTTTTCGCCTCACATTTGTAGGAACCCCTATCACTGAACAGAATGTTCGGAAGCTTGAGAATTCGGCTATCTTGATACAGTCCACTGGACAACTTTTGGCCGTTTTTGTACCATGTGATCTGTGGTTTGGGAAAACCACTCGAGATGCAGGAAAGAGAAAAGTTTTTTCCTTCCCTCACAGTAAAGGAATCCGGCCGACGTGACTTGATCCTTGGGGTATCTGTGGATTCGTGCGTCAATTTGCTTGATTTGTTATTGTTATAATAATAATAATTATTATTATTAGTATTATTATTTGTAAAAATCTACTAGTATACTAATGCAAATGCCGCTGATTGGTTGAGCTACTAAACACTATAATCCACTACAGTGCAGCACTTGGTTTAAGATCGTTTTCAAAATGGCGACGTCTTCAAACTTTGGCGAAGTTTCGCAGGACGATTTCGTGTTTTGGTATTTTTTTTCACCAACACAGGATTCCTTTATTATTATTTTTTCGATTTTTTTCGATCTCTATGAAACCTCGAGTTCATAATCAAATGTTAATAATTGTGCATTTAGGGAGATGGAGCAATCTTGTTCCCAGAGTTCGCGTCCTCAAGGAGAGATTGCGGCGGGGTGGGAAGAGGGGACCTGCGGCATATATGTTCCAGTAGCTCTCGATCTGAAAGGGTTTACGAGGACAGGAGCGAATCGCTCCTGACGAGGAAGAATCTCGGTTATTTTAAAAAATTGACTAATTCTTTTTCTGCGTGGTGTTTATCATTGTCTTCTTGATTTCCACTAACATCCATTGAGGGGAGGGTGGGGGTTACAACTATTAGGGACGGACCATTAGAAAAGTGATGGGGGGGGGGTGGGGAATTTTCAGCTTGGACGAATTTCTTTTTGCTCACTGTTTGTGCAGGAATTTTTTTTCAGGTGAACCCCTCTGCACGAATTTTCTTTTACTACGTGTGAAAAAGTCACAATTGGATCTTCCTTCTGCATGAATTTTTTTTTACCTTCTTCTTTGCATGAATTTTTTTTCTTGGCATTTTCCCTTGCATGATTATTTTTTTGTTTTTTCCCCACCCCCCACCCCCATCACTTTTCTAATGGTTCGTCCCTTATTACATTTTGACGTTGTCATTTCAAGCCACATCCCACAACCCTACCATTTTTCATCATCTTCACATTCATAATGTGGGAACCCAGAGCCCATCTGCTAGCTGTGCCATGCTGATGAGGCCTAACAAGGCCGAAACAGCTGTCCACGGCTTCTGGATTTTGAGCTCAATTTTTTCATCTTTTCTTTTGGTAGCAACAGGATTTAATCCCTTCTACCACTGTCATCCAAGTGCGCATGTGTGTAGCTTCAACGTACCCTTATTACATATTGACCTTGTCATTTCAAGCCACATCCCACAATCCTACCATTTTTCAGGCCAATGACCTAGCTTATCCGAGCACGGAAAAACAGACCGTGACCTTTCTCCTAAAACTAGTATTGGTACGTTTCTGTAAAACGTATTTTAGATTAGACACATGCAGGAGATGATGGGCTCCTGACACACGAGAATAAACTCAATAATAGACTCTGTGGTGGTGCCGAGCTATTTCTACGAGATGAAAATTCTCACCTAGTTTTTCGATAAGTTTTGACGTATTTCCGGAAAACGCCTTTCCTGGTGACCCTCTCTCTCCCCTAGGCCCCTCTGGACCCGGGGGACCCATCTTTCCTGGTTTACCAACGTAACCTGGACGACCACGACGGCCACGAGGACCAACCTTTCCGGGGGGTCCGCGTTCACCTGATCAACAAAAAACAACAGAGTTTACAACACGGTTGAACTGATGATAGGATGGGAAGGCTTATTCACGGGTACGACGTTTACTTGAGAAGGCAAATCGCCTATGAATTGATTTCACAAACTTCAATGAATAACGGTTAATTTGTATGTGTAATCAAATCGTGACGCATGAAATTTGATTACCTATTAATATCATGGGTGACAAATTACTGCTTATCGTTTTCAAACTTAACCCAAGACGCCATTTTGGCACCGTAGGAGAAGTTCCCATGACAACATCGTAATTTCACATGTGAAATTATAAATTAACGCTAAAATTTGGCGCCAAAATTAAATTGATTAATTAATATAAGGAGTAATTTGCCACCCGTGATATTACAAATGAAACCGCCAAAAAAACCTGTGAAACACGAAGGTTGGGGCTCTTAAACCAGTTTATAAAATCGGTTATACGAACCCATTTCTAACTTACAGAGAGAAACTTCAGCTTCTTGATCATCTTACAAATCTTGCAAATGGTGGCGAGTGAAATTAGGGTATAATTTCACGCGCATTTTGTCCAAATTTTAACCGAGCCTTTAGGCGAGGGAAATAATTAGATTTTGGACAAAACGTAAGTGAAATTATTCTCTAATTTCACGAGTATACCATTTGATTACCTGTTAATATAATGCGGGTGGCAAATTACACTCCTAAAACGCCATTTTGGCGAAGTTGCCATAACAACATTGTAATTTCACATGAGAAAATATAAATTAACGCTGATAATATAAATTAACGCTGATCAAATGATATTAGGCAGCGATAACTATATGCATGGCTGTAATTCCTGAAGAAGGAAGTACGACACTTGAAAAGAGTGTAGTAAATTTAGAACCATCCATTTATTCGTTCAAGCCATGAGGTTTAACAGCAACAAATTCAAATTGCTTTTATCGCCACTCTCGAGATCTGTAAGCACTTAAAGCAGATGCCGGAAGCGAGAAATTCAAAGTATAACCGCAGTATAATCCCGGGGCTTTTATTTGTACACGCATCAAAACAAAGATTTCGTTAAGGCATCGGTTCAAGCTCACATAACATTGTCACCATCGATCTACAACTCACGCGACTCGAAAAAGACTGCACAAGCTGACTCACTTTTGTCAACAGGTTATAGCCGTCGATTCCTTCTGCGAAACGTTTCCTATTGATTTTATTCAGGGTCATAGGCAGAAAGAAGTGTGAGTGAGACAAGGTCCATGGTCAAATATACTCTTACCTTGTATTTCAGGTGTTCATGATGACAGTAGTTGATTGTGTATGATGAGAATATTAAACACAAAACTTTCTTTGACAAAAACCCATTATATGTTTTTCTTTTCTGAGCAGCCCTCCGCTCCGGTTTAGTAGTGCAATGACTGTGTCAAGAGAGTATGAAGGTTTCATTCTCTCTTGACGGTGGCAATGTAAATATGTTATTGTTGCAATAAAATTTGCTTTTCTTGTAAACAAAATAAAAAAAAGTAAGTTTATTAGAACCACAAAAAAAGGAGGGAAGAATAGACAAATTAAGGGACGGACCATTAGAAAAGTGACGGGGGGGGTGGGGGGGTGGGGAATTTTCAGCTTGCAGGAATTTTTTTTTTCGCTCACTGCTTTTGCAGGAATTTTTTTTTTCAGGTGAACCTCTCTGCACGAATTTTTTTTACTACGTGTGAAAAAGTCACAATTGGACCTTCCTTCTGCATGAATTTTTTTTTTACCTTCTTCTTTGCATGAATTTTTTTTTTGGCATTTTGCCTTGCATGAATTTTTTTTTGTTTTTTTCCCACCCCCCCCCCCCCATCACTTTTCTAATGGTCCGTCCCTAAATAATAAAAAGTAAATAATAAAAAAAAACAGAAAACTAAAGGCGTGTGCAATCGCAGAGCGACATGGTGTTACTTAGTAGGGCCGAATATGCCTTATTCCAAAATGGCCGCCAATTAAATATTCTTTTGCTTTTAGTTAGATTAGACCTTCATGCCTCGTTCAAGGCAAAATACTCTTTTAAACTTTAGCTTAAGAACGAGGCATCAAGGGATAATTTGAATAAAAACAAAAGAATATTTAAATGGCGGCCATTTTGGAATAAGGTGTATAGGCGAATTTCCTCAGCCCAGGAGCCCACTGCACGCTCCAGGTAATGGGCTCCTGCTCAGCCTCATTTTCAAAGCGAGTCTAGGTGTTCATCCTTTTCTACGCAAATTAATTTTCATTCACATGAAAATTAGTTTAATTTGCGTGTGAATAAAAATTGATTTGCATAAGAAAGATGAGCACTTAGACTCGCTTGAAAAAGAGGCCTCAGGTATTTCGGAAATAGTCTAGCAATAAACCCTACCCAGTTCACCCCTCCTGAACAAAAGGGCCAGGCCACAAGGCCGTTAACCAAAACCCTCCTTAGATGGTAAGTGGGAACTGACCCAACGGGGACTTTTACGGGTGGTACATAGGCGCAATGCCCGTGTCACCCTCCCGACTCATTATATGTATTTCCAGAAACCCGTAAGACTTGAAATTTGTAACTCGCGTTCACAGCTTCTCCACATTCAATATTTCCAAATGTACCATATTTAGAAACTGCTTTGAGCTTGTTGGCAATGATTGTTTCATTTGGTTTCTCTCGCTTTCCAGATATAGTGCTTGGTAGATTGAATTTGGACGAGCTGTGGTTGAAGACGTTCAATGTCTTCAAAGGCATTTACAAATTTCAAGTTTCTGGAATTATTTAACAATTATTCGCCGAAGGCGAAGTGATTATCGGTGAATATTCACTGAGACGTTGAAATCGAGGTGAGCATTCACCGATAATCACTGAGCCTGAGGCGAAGAATTGTTTTAGTATAAATACACAGGTGATTATTTCAAGAAAAGAAAAGGAAAAGCATTGTACAACACGAAAAAAAATTATTTCCAAAGCGTGCGAACGACTGGCAGGCATTTTGTTAGTCGAGGTGATTATCGGCTGATAATCCGAGATAGCGAACCAATCAGAGCGCGCGATTTTGTATAATCACCAGAGTATTTATAATAAATTGTTTGTATTTCAGTCATAAAATGACAGAGGAAGTGCCTCGGTTTGCCTTTTTTATCACTGCCATCGTTTTTCTCTCGTAGAAAAACCCAAAAGTGAATGAAGCAACACGAGTTAACTCTTACCTCTCAAACACACGACCTCTTGACCTGAACTGTTGGTTGGCTTAAGCGGCTTCTAAGAGGAAAACGAGAAAAAGGGAAATTGTGTTTCCTTCAGAGATTGCTTAAACATAAGGGACGGACCATTAGAAAAGTGATGGGGGGGGGGGTGGGGAAAAAAACAAAAAAAAATTCATGCAAAGAAGAAGGTAAAAAAAACAAAAAATTCATGCAGAAGGAAGGTCCAATTGTGACTTTTTCACACGTAGTAAAAAAAAATTCGTGCAGAGAGGTTCACCTGAAAAAAAAAAAGATTCGTGCAAGCTGAAAATTCCCCCCCCCCCCCTTCACTTTTCTAATGGTCCGTCCCTAAGACTGAGAACACAAGGTAAACAGGATATTATATGCATACGTGGCGAGCGCAAAACACAATTTTTTTTTCAAATGGATCCAATCTCATGCGTGAGATTAATTTTGTAACGATCACGCAAAATTAACATAACGCAAAATGTTTTCTGTAGGTTGGCATTTCAGACATATCAGTCTGGAGACGTTTAAATGAGGAGAATTACACGTCAACTATATCTTCGTTAGTAGTGAGGAAGAGAGTATTAAAGTCGCTTAGGTCCTGCGAGTGCACCGTGCAACTAGTGAGATTTTCTGTGAATTTTACATTTTTCATGTGGGCAATCTCGTCCCACAGCCCGCTACTCTTTTGGTCAGCACGAAAATCACGAATCACTGCGACTCCTCTGAATATTGCTGGTTTTCCAATGAAATGGTCGCCTGAATGGTTTTGCTTGCATAGCAACAGATTATTCACGTGTATTCCATTGGCCGAGACAAATTCACCCGGTTCTAGCTAGATATATTATGATTAAACATATCGCTACCGTTAAACTCGCCAAGGACAGCACGAAACGAACAATGCACGTGCCAAAATACCGTGAGTCTGGTAGGTTTCCTTGCCGTCCTCAACAAAGTGAAGTAACCGTTTTTCTCCGATCGATGTTGTGCTCGGTGACACCGTCGTGGTGTTAGTTCGGCTTCCTAATGTTACTACAAATACGACTTCCGCGAAATTTGCCTGTTGTTATGTCTCAGTTACATACCACTCACATGCTGATCGATACATATGAATTGACTCCTGGTGCAAATTTCCTGTTGAACCTCGGAGTTTTGAAGCTCCAAGTTTCAGCAAATGCGATCACAGGAATGATTCCGTAATTAATAAAAGGATAGGATTTATGTTCGCAAGCATAGATATGTTTTGAGCCTGACTTAGACTTATTTAAATGAGCTCTGAAAAGGCCCCAAAACATATCTATGCCCAAGGACGTAAGCTGCATCACTATTATCATCACTTTGGAGGGCGTTGAGAAAAAAAAAATTACTGAAAAAATGACTACAAAGCGGTACTGACAATCACTCGAGCGTTAACAAGTTGAATGGCTTTTATTTTGAAAAAAAGAATATCAAGCCAAGCTGGCTAGAAAATAAAAAAATTCACCCTTTGAATTTCTAAAACTTGTTACAGACATGAAAGTAGAGCTCCAAGTGTTGAATAAGTAATTGCTAAGTTTGATTCTAACTTTTCACAGCTTTTCATTGGTTTATCTCAGCGTTAGCCCAACAAATTCTCCGTTTTAGTCCGCAAAATGCGCCACAATGCCCGAAAAAGTGATAATAATGTCTGGTTTGTGACCCTTAGAATGCAAGGTTGAGTATCCATGCTAAGACCACGTTTAAATTGAAGTCATTAGGAATATTGGTCAAAGCATAACTTCTTATACGTACCTTCGCGGAGACTCCTAGTCCAAAAAGTTGAACGCAGGCACGATGACAACTGTTGCAAGCATCTCCTTGATAACGAGATTTTTCGGACCTTTTACTACGCGACAAAGTCGTTTCGAACTTGCCGTGGTTCGCTTTAGCAGACGGTTCGTCTAAAGTATGGGGTGAAAAGCTTCTAAGCTCGACTTGTTCCTCCAAGACGCGTAATCTGTAAAACAGACAGCTAACAGAAACGGCAGTCAATAAAATGTTAATAAGTAAAGCCGCTATCACGATGCTGTTCATCCTGGATTTGCTGTCCTCCATTGTTGGACGTGTTTTGAAGTTAAAGCAGTGTTCACACTCGCGAGTTTATCTACCGGAAGATAAGTAATGTAAAACGGTTTTGATTAGGGGAGTGGCAGACCTGTTTCAACGTGTTCCGCTTTTACGTGCTGTAATGACAGAAACACGATGAAAATTGCTTTCAGCTCAGGCCGATTTTTCTAGGCGCTTACATAATTTGAATGGTATGTCTATAAACTTCCGTACCTAATGAAATTGTAGAGCTTTTTTCGGAAATTTGAGCTGAAATGGTATCAAATGAAAAGTTGTAACTGAGTTATTTCCTTCCACAACACTTGATTATTCTTGCTCGGACATTTTCGTTTTTACATTTTTATGTTAAATACATCAACTTATCGCAGAAGTAATCAATTATCCCAAAGGAAGTCGCTATTGCGGTATTCCGTCCCAGAAAATGGCATTATCCTTTTATTCTAACAAAAAATCCGTTATTCTTATTCTATTACTCCTCTTCCTCACTTTATGTTTTATTCTTTCAAATAGCGAAGAAAAAATAAAAGAGGTTGCCCGATTTTTCGGACAGGCTTACATTTAAGAAATAGGCATTTTCTGTGTTTCTATCGAGTTACAGAAACACGAGTTTTAACCAGTCAGCGCGTGTATTTTCCTTGGGATATTTTCTAACATTATATAACTATACATTACGATACTACTGCCGCACTTTGATTCCCACCATGCGTCAAACGAGAACTTCCCTTTAGAATTATCGGTTCATTGGCAAGCTGATAGGGAAGACGTGTTTAATGAAACCACCTCAGCAATAGACTCCCGCGCAGTCCTTCTTTGGGCTCGTCACGCAATCCCCCGCCCCCCACGTGGGGGGATTGTGTGACCTCAGCAAGGATCTTCAATCGATGCGATACCAAGTTCTTCCAAGTAACAATATAAGAAAGTGTATGGTACACACTAAGTTGTTCTGTTCGTGCAGGTGAAAGGGTTCTGTAGCCGTTTTCGTGTTTCCTGTTTTTGACACATTTCTTAAACAACGCCATGAAATTAAAGCGATGGAGTCGAGAGACTTCCTCTAACGGTAAAGAAATTGAATTGACGCAATACCAATATCATTTAAGAAAGAGTATGGCACTCATCAAGAAGAATTATTACTTTGATATTGTGGAAGAAAGGGTTTAGAATGGTCTGTGGCCGTTTTAATATACTTACCGGACAAGGCAAGCAAGAGACCGTTTAGCCGAAGGTGAGAAAAATTGATTGCTCGTTTCACAAAAGTAAAAAATATGATTGGGGCGCGAGGAACACAAAGGAAGCCTGTTGCACCCAGGGTAGACTTTAAAAGCTACAGTCCTGGCGGAAAGGGTTAAGAAAACTTCCCTGTCAGTTCGAAAGAAAAATTGCTTTGACCTTGATAAATTTTAATTCGCACAGCTAGCGCGGTTGGAAATTGGAGGGGTAGGGTGAGGGAGGGAGTGAGAAAGGTCAGAAAATTTCCGTTTCAGCTTGAAAGGAAGTCTTTTTCGACCTTCGTGAATTGATCGCCCGAGGCCAACAGCTGGAAGAATTCCTCGAAATCTTGGAAGTTTTTATAAACCGGTACGCAGGGAAATTCAGACTGTGAGAAAAAGAAGAGTCTGTTATTAATAGAGGGTGTGGATATGTACGGGTCCGCAAATGATCCCAGGACAGTAAATGATCCCGGACCGCAAATGATCCCCAAATTGGACCGCAAACCAGGAGCTGACCGCAAATTATCACGGACCGCAAATGATCCCCATATTGGACCGCAAATTATCACGGACCGCAAATGATCCCCAAATTGGACCGCAAATTATCACGGACCGCAAATGATCCCCAAATTGGACCGCAAATTATCACGAACCGCAAATGATCCCCATATTGGAGCGCAGATAATCCTGAGCTGAAAAAATAGTAATGGCATGGATTGATATAAAACACGTTTATCATTTTATAAGAAATATTCTGATTCAGGAGTATGACGGGCCATCGCGTTCAAAATTAGATATCATGATATCTCCATGATATCTTTAATTTATCACGATATCATGTTATCATGATATCTTCACAGCAGGAGATATCAGGATAAACAGATATCTTTGGTTGTAATGATAACTCTTTTTCCCCGGAGAGATATCTTGTCTGATAACATTTTGCACCGTTATTGTATTTCCTTGCCATAACCTTGTATTTTGTAATAGCTCTATTTTTAAATACTCACGCTATAGACGGAATTGTCTCGACTCTTTAAAGCCTAAAGGGGTCAAACCAGTGAGCATAATGTCTTCCCGTTACATTTACAGCGTGCTATAGTTGAAGTTACCGAAGGAAACCTTTACATATTTCTAGTTTCTCAAATATAAAAATGATTAAACAAGGAGAAAAAACAGGCACGTAATTTACGCCTTAATCAGATAGGAAGTCAATTGTTTAATTTTTAACGGAACGTACTCTCTTTTCCACGATCAATCGTTGAGACCGGTAGCACCGCTACAATCGCGCAACTGAATTTGTTCCTGTTGACCAGGAGACTACTTTTGGTAACCCTGACACTTCTCTTCCACAGTTTCGTCGTGCAAAGGTAAGGATTTTTTAAGGTTTTATCCCAAGTATAGATATTACTATTAATAAATTTTCGCGATGCATGTTAATGACCATTTATTGTTGATTCTGTCCCCTAATCATAGTAAGGGAACCCAGTATGTAAGATACGTTCTCTTACCTCATTTTCTCTAGATTCTGTTCCCTTATCATAGTAAGAGAACCTAGTATGGAAGGTGCGTTCTCTTACCTCATTTTCTCCAGATTCTGTCCCCTTAGGGACGGACCATTAGAAAAGTGGGGGAGAGGGGTGGGGAAAAAAAAGAAAAAAATTCATGCAAGGAAGAAGGTGAAAAAAAAAAATGCGCAGAAGGAAGGTCCAATTGTGGCTTTTTCACACGTAGTAAAAAAAATTCGTGCAGAGGGGTTCACCTGAAAAAAAAAAAAATTCCTGAACAAGTAGTGAGCGAAAAAAAAAAAAATTCGTGCAAGCTGAAAATTCCCCCTCCCCCCCCCCCCCCCATCACTTTTCTTATCATAGTAAGAGATCCCAGCATGGAGGATGCGTTCTCTTACCTCATTTTCTCTTGGTTGCCTATTAATATCATCGGTGACAAATTACTCTTTAACTAGTTTTCAAACCTGGACGCCCTTTTGACACGGTAGGAGAAGTTGTCATAACAACATCGTAATTTCACAGGTGAAATTATAAATTAACGGCGAAATTTTGTGCCAAAATTAAGGTGTAACGCTTTTTTACGCGGAAGAAACAGAAACAGGGAAAAAAGCCATTTGACTTTCTTTGGCATATGCAATTAAAGAAAAATGAACACGTTCCACGTTTAATTTCACCTGAAAAACCGATATCTCTTCTCATTGTTTCGCGTGACACTTAGCATGGAATTCACTCATCAGACAATTACTTTCCTTGTAGGATCTGACGCAACTTACATCTAAACAAATCATTAGTGGACTAAAAACAATCGCGAAGAAAAGAAACAGGGCGCTTACCATTAAAAGAAACCTCTGATTTTGGAATTTGGAATTTTCTTATTCAGAATGGAACGGTCCTTCCAGATGGACAAACCGGTAATACATTCATGTCTTATATTTTGGAGCCGTTCTTTTAGACCTGTTTGAGTTTTCAATCGATAATTACACGAAAACTTTTGCAGCAAAAAACCTTATACTTCTACACGTTGTTTCTTACTTGATGCTTTGTTTACATGAATTTTTTCAGCAAGATATCTTGAAAAGCAGAAGAGTAACAAAGCTTTAAATGTTTGGTGTATATCCCAATTCTCGTACCTTCTGCCCTATTTTTAATCAAACAGAAAGCCAAAAAAACATAAATGACCAAATGGAAGGCGCAAAATTCGGTTGGGCCTGACCAACCGGTCGCTCGGGACCACCTTCAAAGGTGGTCCCATATATTCCGATTGGACCGTTCCGTTTGGTTTTGAAACGAAATTTCCGGATTTCTTTGGTTAAATGATAAGCGCCAGTACTTTATTCCAAAGCGTGAGTTCTGATTTTGATTGGTTGATCAGTCATCGCTGGTGATTGGCCAGAGTAGTTAACTTGCTTTTGGTTTTAGTGCAATCATTTGAAAGCCGCCTTAATCTTAGCTTTTGTAAGTCTGGTAGAAGACTTCCACTTCGTTGGGTTGAAAATTGTGGCTTCCAGCTAGAAGCCGTTTGGCAGCGCTGCTTCCATACTTATAGCCTGCGGGAAGCATGTAGCTTTCACCAAGGTTGGATCGTGAGATTGAGTTGTGACCAGCGCTGTTAGCAATGTAGAAATCATGACCAGAACCGAATATGGGACCGTACCGTGAACCACCATAGATGGCCTTACTGGTATCTTTAACAAGGAGCATGAAAGGAGCCAAGTTGACTGGGTTTTCAAACGAGAATATAAAGCTGTTGACTGATTCCGTGTAGCCACTTGAACCTGAAAGTTGAAGAAAATAAGATGGTGTCTAACTTTGAATAACAAAAAAGTACAGTACTTTAACCCTTTACTTCCAGATATCCAAAAGATCATTAAAAACCTTCTCATTTACTTCGATCTTCACTGGAATTAATATATGTTATTTACCGGGGGGAAGGTCCGTATGGAAAAAACTGTGCCTCATGTGTCTCATGACCAAGGGCACGGTTTTTTCCCATATGGACCGAACTAGCCCGGCAAATAATTTATTTCTTTTTTTAATGGCTCCTTTTTAAAGTGAGAAAATAGATAGAAAATTGCTACAGCGGGGTAAAAATCCAGCCCTTGGGCCCTATCGTAAAAAGCTGGACAGGTCACGTGCGCGTGATTAGCCAATCAAATTCCAGGATTTAGGATTCCGGCCCGCTCAGATGCTTAAGAAAAAAATAAACAGAGATATTTCCACCTAAACTGATCTTTCCTGCCTATCATAGAACTAAAATCTTAGAAGAGCTGCTGGCACCATTCAGATTTTTTAGCAATATAATCGGGGACCAAAATCAAGAAGAACAGAAGTGTTGCTTTCAATGTAACAAAAAATGTTGTGATTTATGCCAGCATTACTTAATCCAACTCGGATACCAAGTTTCAAAGTTTTGCTTTCAACAGAATTTATAGAATAAAACAACAATTGTCACATATAAAAATGTGATCTATTTGCTCTCTTGGAATCTGTGGAGAAAACAATATGTTGGTTCCACCTCTACGGAATTCAAAGTTCGTTTTCATGTACAAGTCATCCAAGATTTAACAAAGAAAAAGCCTGGGAGCTGGCAACCCATTTCAATTGCTCTAATTATGAGATCCATCAAATTAGTTTCATTATCATTAAAAAAATTTTAAATCACAAAAAGTAGCACCCATTTGGAATAACTATTGCTTACGTGGGAGGCTTATTGGACCTCACAGCTTTTCACGCTGCAATGCCAAGGTCTTAACGAAAGACGTGAATTTATATCAAAAAATCGCATTTGCTATAATAACTCGTGATTTACAGCAAATAGTTGATAGTTTTTAGACCTTAACAGTAGTTTGCGTTTTTTCTTTTGTGCCTAACTTGCATTTCCCAAATAGCTTACACCATTGATTGTTGAGTAATTGGCACTTTATCGCAAATAGAATCCTTTTGTATGGTGCTGTCTGCACCATCTGGAGTTTTCCTTTCTTTTGTTATGTCATCGGTTGCATTGCCGACTTTGACACTAGTCAGTCTCTCTCTCTCTCTCTCTCTCTCTCTCTCTCTCTCTCTATATATATATATATATATATATATATATATATATAAATATATATATATATATATATATATATTTATATATATTTATAATATATATATTTATAATATATATATATACTTTATATATATATATATATATATATATATAAAGTTATGATGCTTCGAGCCAACAGGGATGCCACACGCCAGAAGGATCCAAAAGGATTCGTAGTCCAAACCTCGAGTAATGAAATTTGTAGGCAATTGTGGAACACGAGGACGGACAACTTCGAGCGAAAAAAAAAATATATATATATACAGTAAAAAATCTAAAAAAAGTTTAAAAATTTAATAAAAATAGACGTTTCGGTCAATGACCTTCATCAGTTGCAGTGCAAGTGAATAAGAAATTACAATGTCCTTAAATAGGTTTACAGTATAAAAGATGACATAATATAACAAAGATGATTACATAACAGGGCGTGGTAACACATGAAAATGAAAAAATTAACCAATGATAAACAATCGGTGATTACTAAGCGAGAAACTATGACAATGCGATACAAAACTCAAGAAACGCAAGCCAAATATGAATAAATAATCGGATATAAAACAAAAAGATTAATGTTAAAAAACTATAACATGATTCGTCAAGTCAGCCAAAAGTGTGAAGGGACCCGCATGTAAAATATTCACAGTATTCATAAAAGGCCATCCTAGGAAAAGCTTGTAATAAAAACCCCAAACAAAGCCCTTGAAGCTATGCCGCGGCAAGGCACAACAGGCGCCCTGAACAGGGCCCTTAAACAACAATAATGTAATAAATTCCCCGATGGGGGCCCCTGAGAAAACCTTGCACTAACAAAGCTAACAAGATCCAAGGTCAGGGCCTTTGAACACCTGAACTAAGATAACCGCCAAATTAGCAAGTTATTTTTACGCTAGTTGTAGTTTATTCTTTTTTTCGAGTGGAATTCCTGACGTTTATTCAAGCCAAAAGGTGCCAGAGAGAACAACTGTGCGCTCCAATATGCTTCTTTAGTGATTAAAAGCTTTTCGATGTTACTTGTATTGTTAGCATTTATCTGCACTTGATCAATACACTGGAAAGAAAAATCGTTTAAGTCGTGCGGTATTCTGTTGAAATGAACCGCTACCTCACAAGTCTTTTTCTTGGTCAGCATGGCAGACTTGTGGTTGCGAAATCTAACTCTAAAATCTGTTGTTGTAGAACCAATGTATTGTAAGTTACATTTCTTACACGAAGCCAAATAAATGACATTTTTTGAATCACAAGAAAGTTTCGATCGTATCTTATAGCTCTTGCCTGTTTGAAAACTTTGGAAAGAATTTGATTCGACAAAGTAATTGCAACAGAGATCACATCTTGTTCTTTTGCATTTGAAGCAACCCCTAACCTCAATAGCCTCTTCAACTTTAATGTTAGAGCCATAACGAGATGGCGCTAACAATTCCTTAAGGTTTTTAGATCTTCGAAAAGAGGCTATGATGGAATTTGGCGGGAAAAATTCTTTTAATTTGGGGTTGGATTCCAAAATACCTAGGTGTTTTCTGATGATGCGACCAACATCAGGTAAATTTGGATTAAATGTTGTTACAAATGGAAACAATTTCTTCTTAGCTTTGGCACGAGTTCTAAGTAAGTCAGTTCTAGATGTAGTTAAGGCTTTAGAAAATTGATCTTCCACTAGTTTTGTGGGATAACCCTGATTGACTAGATAACCCTTGTATTCAGTTGTTCTCTCGGCAAGAAATACTTGTTCAGAGCAGTTTCTCTGTAACCTAGTTGCTACGCCATAAGGGATAGCCTTGAAAACGTGTTTGGGGTGAGCACTTGATGGTGGAAGATACAAGTGGCTATCAGTTGGCTTTGAATAAACGTCTGTCTGAATGAAACCCCCGATGAGATGTAGAGTTAAATCTAGCACGTGAAGCTCGCTTTCAGAAAAAACTAATTCAAATTGAATGGTAGGATATAGAGAATTTATAAAGTCAGTAAACTCATGCAGTGCAGGGAGGCCTTGTTGCCAGAGATCAAAAACATCGTCACGGTATCGCCACCATAAGGCCGGCTTTATGGGGCCAGAAAATTTAGCTTGATAATCTATTTCCCCCATGGCAAGATCCGCGTAACTACAGGCGTTCTTTGGGCCCATGGCTGTGCCATGAATTTGTAGGAAAAAGTTTTCCTTAAAAACCGAGTGATTGCTCTTCAAACAAATTTCTACTGCTTCTAAAATGCAATTAGTGGATGGAAGCTGGTTTTCTCTAGCATTCAGTGCCTTCTTGACTGCAGTAAGACCGAGTTGATTATCTATGTTGGGGAACATTGACACAACATCCCAAGAAACTAAAAGGGTGCCTTCGGGGAAAGGGCCACTCCTATTAAGATCCTCAATTCTGTTAAGTAAATCGGTCGTATCCTTGATGAAAGATGGCAACTTACGAGCCAACGGTTGCAAGTAAAATTCACTGAAGGCTGAAAGATTTTCTATAGCCGTACCACAACACGAGGTGATAAGCCTGAGTGGGTTCCCTGCTTTGTGGGTTTTAATATT
>OX453276.1:10636052-10676552 GCA_949710005.1 Ricordea florida | reverse complement strand
GTTCAAGTTCTGGATACCTTGATGGCGGTGGCTTCCATTTCTTTTCCTTTGGAACTTGAGGAAGGTGACTAGGTGGTTCTTGGCTATCCTCAGGATTGCCTTCAATGAAAAATACTGCTGTCCGCAAGCGGGCTTCAAAAGCCGGCCTTATGGTGGCGATACCGTGACGATGTTTTTGATCTCTGGCAACAAGGCCTCCCTGC
The DNA here is from genome assembly GCA_949710005.1 of Ricordea florida. Classification (NCBI taxonomy): domain Eukaryota; kingdom Metazoa; phylum Cnidaria; class Anthozoa; order Corallimorpharia; family Ricordeidae; genus Ricordea; species Ricordea florida. Next base: position 10,676,349 of record OX453276.1, on the reverse strand, counting down.
ACTGCATGAGTTTACTGACTTTATAAATTCTCTATATCCTACCATTCAATTTGAATTAGTTTTTTCTGAAAGCGAGCTTCACGTGCTAGATTTAACTCTACATCTCATCGGGGGTTTCATTCAGACAGACGTTTATTCAAAGCCAACTGATAGCCACTTGTATCTTCCACCATCAAGTGCTCACCCCAAACACGTTTTCAAGGCTATCCCTTATGGCGTAGCAACTAGGTTACAGAGAAACTGCTCTGAACAAGTATTTCTTGCCGAGAGAACAACTGAATACAAGGGTTATCTAGTCAATCAGGGTTATCCCACAAAACTAGTGGAAGATCAATTTTCTAAAGCCTTAACTACATCTAGAACTGACTTACTTAGAACTCGTGCCAAAGCTAAGAAGAAATTGTTTCCATTTGTAACAACATTTAATCCAAATTTACCTGATGTTGGTCGCATCATCAGAAAACACCTAGGTATTTTGGAATCCAACCCCAAATTAAAAGAATTTTTCCCGCCAAATTCCATCATAGCCTCTTTTCGAAGATCTAAAAACCTTAAGGAATTGTTAGCGCCATCTCGTTATGGCTCTAACATTAAAGTTGAAGAGGCTATTGAGGTTAGGGGTTGCTTCAAATGCAAAAGAACAAGATGTGATCTCTGTTGCAATTACTTTGTCGAATCAAATTCTTTCCAAAGTTTTCAAACAGGCAAGAGCTATAAGATACGATCGAAACTTTCTTGTGATTCAAAAAATGTCATTTATTTGGCTTCGTGTAAGAAATGTAACTTACAATACATTGGTTCTACAACAACAGATTTTAGAGTTAGATTTCGCAACCACAAGTCTGCCATGCTGACCAAGAAAAAGACTTGTGAGGTAGCGGTTCATTTCAACAGAATACCGCACGACTTAAACGATTTTTCTTTCCAGTGTATTGATCAAGTGCAGATAAATGCTAACAATACAAGTAACATCGAAAAGCTTTTAATCACTAAAGAAGCATATTGGAGCGCACAGTTGTTCTCTCTGGCACCTTTTGGCTTGAATAAACGTCAGGAATTCCACTCGAAAAAAAGAATAAACTACAACTAGCGTAAAAATAACTTGCTAATTTGGCGGTTATCTTAGTTCAGGTGTTCAAAGGCCCTGACCTTGGATCTTGTTAGCTTTGTTAGTGCAAGGTTTTCTCAGGGGCCCCCATCGGGGAATTTATTACATTATTGTTGTTTAAGGGCCCTGTTCAGGGCGCCTGTTGTGCCTTGCCGCGGCATAGCTTCAAGGGCTTTGTTTGGGGTTTTTATTACAAGCTTTTCCTAGGATGGCCTTTTATGAATACTGTGAATATTTTACATGCGGGTCCCTTCACACTTTTGGCTGACTTGACGAATCATGTTATAGTTTTTTAACATTAATCTTTTTGTTTTATATCCGATTATTTATTCATATTTGGCTTGCGTTTCTTGAGTTTTGTATCGCATTGTCATAGTTTCTCGCTTAGTAATCACCGATTGTTTATCATTGGTTAATTTTTTCATTTTCATGTGTTACCACGCCCTGTTATGTAATCATCTTTGTTATATTATGTCATCTTTTATACTGTAAACCTATTTAAGGACATTGTAATTTCTTATTCACTTGCACTGCAACTGATGAAGGTCATTGACCGAAACGTCTATTTTTATTAAATTTTTAAACTTTTTTTAGATTTTTTACTGTATATATATATATTTTTTTTTTCGCTCGAAGTTGTCCGTCCTCGTGTTCCACAATTGCCTATATATATATATATATATATATATATAAAGTCCGCGTCCTGGATCGGACACCAACATGGCCGCCTTTTCTTTGTTTGGGGACATCAATAGGGCTGCCATTACGTCATGTGCATACGCTCTAAAGCGCGGTAAAAGGGATAGAAAACGTAACCGCTCGGCACCCATAGCGTCACGCTCAGCTATGAGTCAAGTAAATTCATGATTTTACAAAGTCTTAGACAAGGGTTAAGTTGCTTATACTTACCCCAGTTTTGGTCGGTATATCCTCCGAATATGTACTGACCGACCCTTACAAAAGTCACAGTCGGCCCTTTGCTGTCGCAGTTGGAATGAAATGCACTTGCACTCCAGCCGTGGCTTGTGGCGCGGTAGCACAATGCCCACTTTGCCGGTACCCCGCTAACGGGCTCTAGCCAGCCTCTAAGATGATCGTAATACTCAGGATTGGAAATGATTTGCGAAGGTTCAAATTCGTGACCTACAAGGTAATAAGAGTGCATGTCAGCTGCAACAAAAAAAAAAGACAAGCATGGTGTCCTGTGTTTGTACAATATTCAAATTTTTCAATCCACTTTGGGGCTTTACACTTTCCTCTTTCAGGTCTTAAGATTTTTGCTTTTGAATGCGAATGTATGAAAATTTCACATATGCTGCCACCCACCGCAAAAGAAAGATTTTATTAATAATTCATATATTCACATTCATATTTAATCCATATCTTCATCCTCTACCGGTAAATTACGAACTCCTAAAGGAGCAGCTCCCAGGTGGCTTGATAACTCAGTTAGTTAGAGCATTGCACCGGTTTGAACCCCCTTCAAGCCTGAGTCTTTTCAGGTCTTTTCTTTGCCACTGCCTAAGTTGCGTACAAGACTCCGACGGAACTTTCACTTATTAAATTTTCGCTTCATATTTTTAGTTTGAATAAATGTTCATTAAAAATATGAAAAACGTGGTAAGATCATGTGGAGAAATTGTGGACATGAGGGGGAGGAGTTTAATTTTAGGAGCTCCCGCGACCTGCCAATCAAACCAGTGAAATTCTCGCTCTCCATTGGATAAGCACCCTTACGTCATCGCGAAAGCTAAAATTCTACATGGCGGCGAGAAGTAAGAGAAGTCAACATTCAGAAGGATTCTTTCGAGCGCTTGACTGCCTTTCCACCGCCGATTTCACCCAGGAAAAGAAGCGGTGGCGGAAAACAATCGAGGGAGGACGACTTTTTACCGTAGAACGTATTATATCGCTATTAAAGAAATTAATAGAAGCAATACTTGCGTGTTTGCTGGTTTATTTATTGTCCCAGATTTGCTCGGTCAAGAAAATCGAAAGCAACTTTGAAGCTTGGAAACCAGGAGAAGCGGTTACAAAGTTTATTATTTTCATTTCAAAAGCAACACTGGAAAGACGCTCGAGTGATGCGTTTCTTCTTAGAAAATTCGCTTCCTGTCACGCTTTCGAGGGAAGTTAGCAACGCAAATTTAAGCGAAAATAAGTCTCAAAACCGCAGCAGATATTTGTTTTGAAGTATTTCTGTTGGTTGTTACTCAACGAACATCGTTTGGAAAGGGGAAAAGAGATGCAACATTTTGGATACCTCTTCTACTATCGCTGGGAACCGGATTTTAGTAAGCCTCCTCTTTGTGAAATTAGAGACAACATGTGGGCGATTCGTGGACTTTTGGTGGTTTTCTTTCTGGAACAAAACCGTGATCATTATATTTTACCGTGTCTTATTTCTTATGGCAATTTTGAGTTAGCTGAATAGTGGACGCGGAAAAGATGCAACATTCTGCAATTATTGAAACGGTGAGAGGTTAGAATGTTTTTTTTTTTGTTTTGGTCCATACAAAGTCTCTTCTTGAGACGGCCATGTTTGTTTGATTACCCAATCTTAATCCCCTATTTATTGCGCGTGCGTGTCCATAATTTCTCCACATGTGATAATAGTAAAAAGCAATCGTAGGTAAGTTCCTTGTAAACTCACTAGTTACAACTCCTGTTTTTTTTTATCATTATTGAGTAATAAAATACTATAGTATATAATTTGTAACTAGTGAACTCATGTAAGCATCATGAACATTCCAACTACTGTTATTGAACAGTAATTGCAACAATAAAAAAAAATTTTCACTATATCGCTACGCAATACGACGTTCTTGTTCTTGTTGGACATAATATTTGGGAAAATATTCACTCATCAATCAGTAAAGTTAAAAAGATGCAACAGATGTTGAAGCCCGAGGGCCGTAATGGGAGAATATAGACTCAGTACGGACCGAGCGCAGGAGTCTGTTAAAAAAAATGATGGCCGATAATCTGACTTTGAACTGCACGGGTTCGTTCGAGACATTACCAGCTCCGATACTTTTGAAATATCGGCCGTCGCGGGACCATTCGAGACATTACCCGCTCCGATACGTTTGAAATATCGACTGTCGCAGGACCTGAAATGAAGAAATCTGATCGGCTGATTTTGGTTATTGGTCTTCGGAATGCTATAGTTGTGTACTAATATACACTTAAAGTGTGATCCCGACGGAAACAGTTAGTTTTGTTTTCCCGAGAGTCCTCAAACATCAGAACTCGAGGGAAAACTAAACTAATTAGTTTCCCGAGAGACCATACGTTAAGTGCTTTGTTATATATTTAGACTTTCCCTTAAACAAAACATAACAAGAACAAACAAATAAAGACGGCACAACTGGCGCGCGGGCAACAGCTGTGCAATTGTATCCCCGTCGGGATATATGTAAATTTGTTCGGGGGCACGTGACCAAGAATCAACCAATCACAGTGCTCGTTTTGACATTAACTACAGCTTACTTTCACAGAATGGATCGCTTCCACTCCAATTGCCGGTTTTATTGCAAACCCGTACAGAGGGTCCCCTCAACCAATAGCCTTTATTGCAGACGTACGTCAGGTTTTCACCAACCGAGAAATTACCTCCCACTATGAAGCCATTTTCAAAAGGCGCTGGTTTAGAGCACGAAGTTTCACCTGCAAACACAGTAAATAACAGTGATTACAGTGGACAAAAACACTTACCGCAAATCCGTTTATTATCTATAAGTCATCCCAGTGGGTTATTTAAGTTATACTACCGTTATACTACCGTAAGGTAAACAAGAGGGGTGCTAGAGGTAGTATAACTTACGAGGGTATAACCTTCTTTATCAACTTGTTTGATTATCCCAACTTTTTGTGTTCCAATTCCCCACCAATGCATCATCAGTTTCTTTGGTATAACGGCACCCGTGTGCTTTAGTTTTATTTCGTAGTTTCTTAGTCAATTCCCTTGTAACTGCATCACATCACAAGTATCTACCGCGATAGCTGTCACGTGACCTTAGCCTTTAAATCGCGAAACGTGTGTAATTTGCCATAACGCTCACAGAAATTCGACGGGAACCACTGGAGAAATTATTGCTGTTGAAATTAGAACGTACGTAAACCATTTGGGAATACATTCATGTCCTATATACACCAAACATTTAAAGCATTGTAACTCTTCTGCTTTTCAAGATATCTTGCTGAAGAAATTCATGTAGACAAAGCATCAAGTAAGAAACAACGTGTAGAAGTACGCGATTTTTTGCTGCAAACTACTTCCGTGTAATTATCGATTGAAAACCCAAACAGGTCTGGAAGAACGGCTCCAAAATATAGGACATGAATGTATTACCGAGCATGCGCCCTGTAGTGTTCGTTACTAGAGTTACTTTTTTAGTTATGAATACCTTAGTCATTAGATAACCGATTATCATTGGATAGCACACCTTAACCGCAAGCATGTGATTATACCACTATATATATATCGTTGTAAATAGCATTTTAGAGAAATTAATAAAGCAGTTGTGTGAAGCACATCATTTGTCTTCACCGCGTACTCTACAGCAGTACACCGAACCGCAACACACAACACGCCCCAACACTTCCTGCTGCATAGGATCACTGTAAAAGTTGGCACGATAAAACCTCTTAGCTTTGGGAGCAGGCGAGTCGTTTAGTTCTCTTTAAGGTCCACGGATCTCTCCGACAACGGAGCTGACGCCGCTACAATACGGTGTGAGTCAGAAAGGAGGGAGTTCCGGGTTCAGCATTCCTAGAGAAATTCTCGTTCCTGTACAGAACCTCGCACCGGTATCATATAAATAAAGAGTGACCAATCGAGTTCGGTATAAAATCGGCCTTGTACTGTGGTGAAACGTGTAACGCACGCCTAATTTCAATCAATTCCATTCTTTCTTGTTTTTAACGGTCATCATGTAAACACGAAACGTAAATCCAAATTCAAATAGTCAATCAGATATGAAACTCGTGTTGGGACGAGCGATCTCTTGTAAACAGTTTCTTAGATGGAGAAGTCATAAACACAAAAACAAGCCATGTTGCATCAGACATCCAAACAAGTCAACGTGCTTGATTTCCTTCGTCATTCGGTTATGCATAATTAATGAGTCTGAACAGGGGCCCATCGCTTTTGTGTAATACGTTTCAAACACTTGAAGACAAACTCTGTGAGTTCATATATGTCAAAAGTCACAAGGAGGGAGTTTTTGATTGTACCGAGACAAGAACGATGAGTAACAACGACATTTAATGATCGACGGGCCATTATTGTGTAGACCACCACATGGTTTTTCTTTTTTAGCACTAATGCATCATGGGCCCAATTCAACACCCTGCATGAAATTTCAAGTCATCAACAGGGATCACAGAAACTACATTCACCTGATGTCAGATTCTTACATGTTGGCATGAATTCGCTCCAGTTTCCATTCTCCAAGCACAGTCTGTCTGAAGGCCCTTCCAAGCGGTATCCTACGTCACAGGCAAATACGACCAACTTGCCTGCCAAAAAATCATCACCTATTCTGTAACCATTCATTGGGACACCCGGGTCTCCACAACCGACAAGCTCTGGAAGAGTCACGCCACAAAGTCAAATAACATTAATAATCAAATATTATAGATATTACGTGTACTTGCGATTTTTCAAGTCGACTTCATTGTATATTACTTAGTAGTAGTAATTGCAGACTAGGAAGTGCGTTCGAGCTATTTTAGATATACTGCCAAATGTGACATTATTTCCTAATAAATGAAGGCTACAATACTGATTGATACGGACTATTTGAGGTTTTGATGAACGAGTGTGACATGCGTACCATGTAGGCTCTAACACGAGAGCGGCTGAAAGGGAAAGAGGAACATGGACCCTTCTGTCCTCTTCCTTGGGTCATCCTTTTTTGCTTATCTGAATTTTCTCTTTTCTCTTCCTGTTTGAAAGCACATTACGTGGGCTATATGTTAATAATCATGCCACATTAAATTGTTAACTGTGTCACAGTGTACTTTTGTATGACTTTTAATAGAGGTTGTACTGCAGTATATTGTATTTTAATGATATAAATATAAAGTTTCACAAAGTCTTATAAAATGTTTATAGAAGGTCAATGTAAATTTTCAGTTTGAAACTGTAAATAAATGATAAGAGCGGCTGCAAATTCAAATGTAGGGGCGAATGGTCCTTCAAAAACTTTGGGTCTCGCAAAATTTAGTAGAATTTCACGGGTCTCGCAGTCTCGTTTTTTAGCGGTTATGTGCGTCTCGCAGTCTCGATTTTTATGCGAAGGAGTCTTGCACTCAAAACACTGCGAAGTCTCGGTCTCGCAATCTAAGAACTCAAAATGTCTCGGGCTCGCAAAGAAAAACGCTAGTCTCGCCTTCTTGCAAAGTCTTGCATTTACCATTCGCTGCCCCTGAATGTCAGTAAACTGTAATAAAGCTTTGTTAAATGTCCCGTTTAGTATCATGCTATAGGTTTCTTAGTGCAATTTTCTGAATCACGACATTTTCAAAGTTCTAATAATATCTTGAAAATGGTCTGGTATCATTACAAGTCTGTGGAAACATTATGTGAACAACATTTACGAAAATATTCATGGTTACGAAATTATCGAAATTTGGCCAAAGAACCTACTTTGCAACGGCTTTTTCATAGATTTGCCTCCAGCATACGATTTCAATATTTTTTAGTTAAGGAAATCTCTAGGAAATATATGAGGGAGTTTGAGATTTGCTTCAATAAGAAAGATAGAGTAATTTAAGGTGGCATTTACTTCACATTTTCTCATGCGCTCAGACGTAATAAATCGATGACTTCAAAGAAATCAATGAAATCAACCAGAAATCAATGTGTAATGGATGGTTCATCACCTTTAAGATTAAGTATCGATCAATCAGTAAGTAATCGATGAATAAGCGATAGGTCGCAACATTTTAAAACAAACATACTTTGCACTGATAGCAATTTCTCTTCCCATATTAATATCTTCAAGCGAAACATTGACGGTGACGATCGCATCGTTTACTCATCGATGAGTAATCGATAGGCCACAAAAATTTTGGTAATGGATTACGCATTGATTATCGCCTGATCGCTTGATAACTCAATCGATTGCTCATTGGTATCATTCATACTTATTTACTACTCTATTCGTACTAAGCAAATTTTGACCAAAATATAGCATTCCTTACGCGCTTTTGTGGTCACCTCCGCTGTTCCATTCTCGTAGTTTTTGAAGAAACACTTGTAAACTCCTTGATCAATAACTCCGAAGTTCGGGACCACGAGCTCTCCTTGCATTTCATTTGCAGTGCGATTTGTCCTGTTAGAAGATATTACGATCCCGTCCCTAGTCCATTCCAGAGATGGGACAGGGGACCCCCGGGCTGCACATCGGAAAGTTACTTCTTGACCCAGCTTCGCTACAGCAGTGACGGGGGAAAGTGCTAATGTGATGGCTGGAGGTACTATAAAATGATTAAATCACACCCCATGAGACTTTTAACGATATGCAGTTCAAGTCAATATCACACAGGCGAATTCATAGGAGAAAACTTGAGGCTGTAAAACTGCATTCTTTGATCGTTATTCCTATGGCAATTTACAGGCAACAGAAGAGAGTTCATAATTACTGCTTGTGTTGAGCAGGATATCGAAACGTGCATTGGAACTGTTTGTTTTTTGACATGTGAAGTTTAATACCGTCTAGAACTTTCACTATTCGATCATGCGCGTTATACTTCACATGAAATTTAAGCATTTATTGAACTTTAAGGCGGCATCAGCCTTTCAGAGCTGCTTTTTGATAGACAAAAAATATTGATGACAATACAAATTTTTCTTTTGTCACACGAGGTAGACACTGGATGTCGAAATCTGTTATGGTTTTCTGCTTTTAGGGGATTGTTTGCGCTTTTTTTTACACCTTTGAAAGCCTTTAGCAAATCTGTTATACTGTTAAACTAGATGCGAAATAAACCAATTCTAAGGAATGGGTTGTTGTTCATAGTGGAAAATGGGATGATAATGCTTTAGTCACTGGATGTTGATCGCGACGTTTCGACTGCTTACTGCTAGTCTTCTTCAGGCGATGGGGTCGACTGATTCCAGTTTATCAGTAAGCTCGGCTCGACTAGCAGTAGGCAGTCGAAACGTCGCGATCAACATCCAGTGAATACATCGTGTGAGAAAAGAAGAATTTATATTGTCATCACATTTTCCACGATGAAGAACAGCCCATCCCTTAACAGAACAAATATTGTTGTGCCTTTGTAGTTCCCGGGATAAAGATGCGTTTTTATATATTTGGTTGTGGATTTTCTTAAAAGCGTTAGAACAGGTACCCAGAGCTGAGATTTACCTCGGTGTAAAAGCCTGTGAAGGTTTTCTTTGTTTGTTTGTTAGTTTTTTTTTAACTGTTATTTTCCTAGCCTCCGTTTTTGTGTCTTCTTTAAATTGTTTTCTTTGTTCTTCGTCACTCGTGGATGTAACAGGCTTTTACACTAAGGTTGAGCCGAAAGCTGAAAAACAGATTTTTAATCAAAAAGATATAATATTCATCGAGTCCTACATTCCTTCTCCACGAACACCCACTAATATTGTGGAGAAGGAATGTGTGAAGCCGACAGAACGCCTACGTACGTAAGATGTTTACAATACTTACTGACGGGATCCACAAAGAGCATAATCAGTGCTATCACGTGACCCAAATGGTTGTCCCCACGGCACATATAGGGTCCTCTGTCCTCTTTACGCGTGCCTCTGATAATCAGGTCTTTACCAGCAAAAATGTGGCGACCAAACGACAGCGGTAGATATGTCCGGGTCCATGTGATCTTCGGAGGCGGAAAGCCAAAGATGTTACAGGTTAATTTGGTTTCCCAGGTCTCGTAGCCAGTTAAGAAGGTTGAAGGTTGCTCTTGAAATCTTGGATTAACTATCGGGAAAAGAAAGTCAAACAAATGGGTTATTCAGTTCAAATAAAAAGCATGGAGGATTTTGCATGGCCGTTTTGGGATACGAAATTTCACGAGTGAGCGCAGCAAACTTTGTAATACAAAATATGTCAACTATGAGGAAAGAGATACCTTTTATGTGGCGTTAGTTTGCAAACTCCATACGTTACAGCGAACTTATAGGCTCACTAGTAAGCGTTTTTGCCACCCAAGGACTCTGCACTTTTCGAAAGCCAAAATTTATTGAATATAAGAAGTAAAGAGTTAAGACCTTCTCCATTTGCTTATTGCTGTATTTCTAGACTTTCACTCAACAAAAAATGGAGTGTTATTGATTGATATTTGGTCACGTGGCCTTGAAATGTATTCCTTCAAATGTTTGTACAATAGTACCCTGCTGGGGATACAAAAGCACGTGATCATAGCATTGTGAAGGTGGCATGATAGAAGGTTGCAAAATACTGCAAGTTTTTGCTTTCGTGAATGGAGATAACACAAACAGGGTGCCTCAACCAGTAAAACTGAAAACTACTAATTACAAAGTTATAGAACTTTCAAGTCCAGGGAATCTTTTTTCACGTACTTTGCAAATTCAACGTAAAATTTGCGTTGTCATATGTGGAGACACTGTTTTGATTCACTCTTTATTCTTTGTCACTGACGAAATGAAAATTAAAGTCTAAAAACCTAACAAAACACTTAATTAATGCCAGCTCTTTTGGGAAACCAATTAGCTTTGACAATTGACATTCAGCGTACTCTATAGCATACTCTTTTAAGCTACTATCTTTAGTAAGTAAGTAAGTAAGTAACGGCTTTATTTAACGAGGGTAGTACATAATAGTACAAAAGTACTAACAAACTTGTAGCCCTCACGAAATACAGATTAAAATTTATAAACACCTAAAAATCGACTAAATACGTAATAATACAGACCTAAAAAGTATATAAAAGCTAATGCATTGCAAATCACGGACAAAAATGTACTAAAAATTTTTGTTCATCTAATAACAACTTTTCAAATTTCTTTCTAAACAAGCTAGCCGATGCCTGCCTTCTTAAATTTAATGATAAACTATTCCAAAGTTGAGCCACTGTAACAGAGAACATTTTGCCACCTTCAGTTTTCCTGTTAACCTTAGGACAAATCAAGTTTAAATTTGCATGTCTGGTATTTCTAGCATGCATTTGGCTATTCAATTTTAACGCTTCAAAAATATATGATGGAACTTCACCATTTACACGTTTATAAGTCAAACTACATTTATTCACTTTAATTTCTTCATAGAAAGGAAGCCATCCCAACTTATTAAAAAGTTCAACTGACGGTGATAGTCTTGAGGAATCTAAAATCACCCTTGCAGCCCTTTTTTGCAGTTGTAATACCCTAGTTTGATTTGCTTTAGCAGATTTTGTATATAACAATAGAATTTACTTCCTGGAAGATCAGTTTGGAACACCAACATGGCCGCCTGTTTCTTTGTTCGGGAACACCAACATGGATGCCGTGTTGTCATGTGCATAGGCTCTATTAGCCAATCAAACCTCTAGTTTGCGCTCACGTGACATGTTATCCCAGCAACCCTCCCTTTTCAATAAAGCGGTCTAAAAGTCTCAAAAGAAAAGTACCAGGCTTATGAGCAAAAGGAGGCATCAGCAAAAACGTCACTATTTCTAGATTACAAGCATTCCCTTTTTTCCTCCTGATTCTTTGCGCACGGAGAACGCTGCACAAACTGTGTGAGCAGCCGTGAGGCGTGAGAAACGCGGCGCGCAGAATGGAGAAATTTTCCTCCCTATCTCCATTCTTTCCTCGTTTTTCAACTAATTTACTTAATCATCAAGTGGATGATCTGAGACAAAAAGACAGGCGGCCTGCGATCTACACAGTTTCATACCTTCGACTACTACTTTGACAGTGGCATTATCAAATCCTAAGAAACTTCTTGCATCGCACTTGTATGAGCCTCGATCACTGAATCGTATGTTAGGAAGTTTGAGAATCCCAGAATCCCTGTCGAACTTTTTTCTGGAAACGTGTTTGCCGTCTTTGTACCACGTGACCAATGGCTGGGGAAATCCAGTTGCATGACACGGCAGAGAGATGTTGGCGCCTTCCCTGACTGTGATGGAGGATGGTGGAGCCCGTTTGATGGTCGGAATTTCTGGAGATAACATTGAAATTAAACTTATTGTTAGGGATTCAATTTTGGTTAAATACTTACGAACTGCTCACCTTACCAAGTTTTAATCTGAAGACCTACGGTGGTCGCTCTTTTGCTGTTGATGCCCCAGCCATTCGGAACAACCGTCTTCTGGAACTAAGGACTTGTGAATCTTTTTCGTCTTTTGTCTTTCGTCTTTTCAAATCCAACTTAAATTATCGTATGTTGCGGTTTTATGATTTTTAAGGTCTACCTTTGTATCACGATGCTTACGTTTTTTTGCTTTAAACGTATTGATGTTAAGCTCTTTTAAGCCTTTGGAAATTAGCGGTCTTTAAATATTTTATAATTATTTATCATTATCATCACGGAGGTCGCACCCATCTTCCAGCACGCGTCTCCTTGACCAGTGATCGGGATCGAAGACCTGACTTGAGTAAAAAACGTAAAAGGGATTGCGCAAGTCCTTACCAATCTTTTCTAACAGTTTCGATATGTTCCCAGTGAATGCCTTTCCCGCCTCTCCTCTCTCTCCCCGAGGCCCCTCAGGGCCCGGCGGTCCCCTTTTTCCCGGTTTACCAATGTAGCCTGGCCGACCACGACGGCCCCGAGAACCAGCTGGTCCGGGTGCTCCGCGTTCACCTAATAAAAAAAAATAGGCGAGCATTGCATACATGTGGCTACTGCATTTATTTAGTTTATTCGGACCTTTTTGCAACTGCAAACGTGACGATGTTGGTGTGCGGGGCACATGGACCTTGGACTTTCAGATATTTCCCACAATTCTTCGCGGTGCGTGAATTGTATTGTGCATTGTGATTGGCTAAATACTAGACAAGCTCTGATTGGCTCCCTCAGTCACTCAATCACTCGTGTTTCTTTTGACATATTGGCTGCTGCATTATTTCATATGTTCGAAAGGCAAGAACATAAAATTCATACCTTCGAGCTAACGCGTAATATATTTTTTTAATGCATGGACAAAAACACATTAATGCATACAAACTGCAAACTGACTAGTGCAAGGCGGGAAATGACGTCGTCGATATCCTTACTAGTGAGGATATTGTTAATACACCACCTCGGTCCCGGATGTAGTTTCCTATGAATTTTACGAGTGGTGTAATTCCCAGTAAAACACTGACGTCTATATAATAAATAAAATATAACCGAACAACTATAACCACCAAGCGGCTCGTTGGCTATTAGCTAGAGTACGACTAGGTTTTGTGGAATAATTGTTAATTAGCGTAAGTCAGATTATGTCCTCCTTATCGTATAATTCTATTTACTATATTGACCCGAGTGTTTTACTTAGCAATTATTCCACGAAATCGAGTCGTATATGAGCTAATAGCCAACGAGGCGCGTAGCGCCGAGTTGGCTATAGCTCATATGCGACGAGATTGAGTGGAATAATTGTTTTATTATATCTCTAGATCTAAACCCTCGCTTATGAGACACTGGAATTAGTTTGTACGACAAGAATTGACTTTGTTATTGTTTTTTAACAGAACCATGTTGTTGTCGAGCCGACATATTGTAGAGCCGATGTGTAAAAAAATTTCAAACACGAGTCCGGCTCGTTTTTAAACATCTCTTTAATGTACTTGTCAATTTTTTTTCGAGTTAGCAAATTAGTTTAAGAATTTTACAGTGGAAAAAGTAGGCAGAAATAAAATAAAAACTCAGTTTACGGGCTTCACAGATCTTTCAAAATGGCGGCTGTTTGTAAGAGTTTCACTTTCGTTCGTAATAAACAATTTCGCAGTATAATTTGCTCACTTACCGTCGAATAATTTCATCCCATTTTTATTTGCTTCGGTAGTATTTCTTTGGTGTATGATTTTTAAGCTTGACTTGAATTTCTCCCTGTCTAATTCAAGAAATCATCCCTCCATGATGGCCGTTTTCCGTGCCAATGGTATATGAGCTGATATACTATGAGTAGGGAACCAATCAGAGCGCGCGTTTGCTCATATACAAGGGTTGCAGATATAATAATATAAAATATACCACTCGTAAAATTCATAAAAACTACATCCGGGACCCGAGTGGTTTATTTTCCATAATCTCACACGTGAGTTTATCGATGACATAATTTCGGTAATTTCCCTCCGCTATGTTTAAAAGAAATCAGCATAACTACCGATTTATTTGAAAACCGAGTTGCGGCAATGTTGTAATTGAATTGGAATGCAAAATGAAATTGACAGGATTGAGCAGAAAAACAAAATGTAGTGCATTGGGCGAAAAGGGGAAATTTTTCAAAGAACGTTCACGTAGAGTCGTTTTTCGGGTAAAAATCAATCCAATTTCCTGGAAATAAACCCTAAAAAAGGTTTTTTCATGAGGAACAAAGAGACATTGGGTTTTCAGTCAATTTGCATATTTGTGATGCGGATCGGATATCAGTCCTTGGTTTCATGGCACTGTTACGGACATTTGTATCTGCTGTAGACAACGGCAAAAACAACCGAAAATGTTTATTTGCATCTAATGAGGCGGGCTGTTAATGTTAACTTAAGTTCCAAAGCGTTTTTAGTTGGACAATTAGTCTATCGGTCGTACCGTCGAAATGTTAGCCTGCGAACAGGCTCCCGGTTGGTTTTAGAACGAGCTAGCCGAGTGTAGTCTAGGGCGAGCGGGATGAGCCGAGAGGGGTCTGGTGACGAAGGAGTGTCCCCCGCGTCCCACTCGCTTCGCTCGCGGATTCACGCTCCGACTCCCATTCGCTCACGGAAGCACGCTTTCGCTCGCCGAATTTTTTTCCCGCCCTCGCTGGGAGCCTGTTCGCAGGCTACCGAAATGTAAGCGTACGTACAGCACAATGGCGCAGATTTGAGAATTTAGCGTAATTTCCTATAACGCAGGGCGTAGATTGCCCACAGATTTTATTCTGGAAATCACTAGTCTGGCCCTAGTACTTTCGTGTCATGATTCAGTTTACCTTAATTAGGGTACCACATTGGAGAAAATACTACTCAACTGAAGGTGTGTCATGTTTCCCTTATTTTGTATTGTGACAGAGGTTATCTTCAAAGCCTTTTTCTTCGGTCAAACTTGTTCTACGTTTTCCTGTATTACATGTCAGGTATTAAGGAAAGATTACACTTGAAGACGAGAAAAATTCAGCTTAATTCGTGAAAACGTTCTAGTTTGGCAGCTCCCAAGTATAGGGCTAAATCTGAGAATGTCGGAAGGCAAATCGGGCAACACTGAGGTTGTCTCAGAAACCGCCTCGCAAAAGAATGAGATAAATCGAACTTATCCAAACAAATGTGATATTTGCACATGGGACATAATGGCTGACTTTCACTGAAAAAATCAGACAAATCGGAAAAGGTCCAGAGAGAGGTAATTTACCGCTACGAGGACAAAAATATTTAATAAAAAATTGTCCAAGAATTTATCAGAGATTTGCCAAGCCTCTGCCAAGCCTTCGCCAAGCCCGCACCAAGCCCACACCAGACCTATACTAAGCTCAAGCCAAGCCTATGTCAAGACTCCACCAAACACTCACCATACCCGCGCCAAGCCTTTGTCAAGCCTCAGCCAAGCCCACATAAAGCCTGCACCAAAACCTATGTAAAACCGATACCAAGCCTTTGCCAAGTCTATACCAAGCCTATGTGAAATCTGATGAAGGGATCTGACCACAAAGCCGACATGAAAATTTTGCAGAGGTTATCGAACTAGGGAGGCTTGGATAAAAAAAATGAAAAATAAATGCTATTTAAAGAAATGATGTTGCTCCATTAAATTAATTATGGAACAAAAACTACAAAAATTATATTTACCACAATTGAAAAAAATTGCTGCAGGGTTTAAAATTAAAAGATTATATGGAATGAATAAAGCAGAATTGATTGAAGAGATAGGAAAATTTTCGGATGATGAGATAAAACAAAAAGTTAACATTAATAATAATTATGTTTGTATTCATGGAATTTATAGATATTTTTGTAAAGAATGTGGTGGGTCGCAAATATGCATACACAATAAAAATAAACACCAGTGTAAAGAATGCGGTGGGTCGCAAATATGCATACACACTAAATATAAGTATCAGTGTAAAGAATGCGGCGGGTCGAGAATATGTGTACACAATAAACAAAAACATCAGTGTAAAGAATGCGGTGGATCACAAATATGTGAACATGGTAAACAAAAATCTTCTTGTAAGGAATGTCGAAAAAATTAAAATTAACTATGATTTAAAGATTTAAAATATAAAATAAAATGAAAATAACAGTAAAAGAAAAATATAGTGGAAAAACTTCTATGGATTTTGAATATTATAATGAAAAAAAACTTGGTGTTAATGATTTTTTAGATTCAATTAAGGAAGATTTATTAAAACATATATCAAATATTAGAGGTTTTATTGACGAAAATTATGAATGTTATGAATATTATAACGATTTTGGGTATGATGAAGATTCTGAGGGGGCTGAATTTGAAATTTGGCATGATAATAATGAAGAGCATTTTTATTTTTATTTAGATGGTATAGTGGGTTTATATTTAGATGGTATATCTAATAATGAGTTTGTTAATGATTTAATATATTATGCTAATAGAGAAAAAGAATATCAAGGTGATAAGATGAAATATAATATTAATAATTTTATTATTGATTCAATTTGGATTTCTATAAATGTAAACGGTGATAAGTTGAAACATAAACATAAATTTTATGAAAAATTATATGACGAATTAATGCCCATAGCATGGCATCCAAGTAGGTATTTAGATTGGTGTATTGGTGTTGAGGAATTAAAGTTTTTAGAAGAGTTATGGGGTAATGAAGATTAATTAAAAAAATTATGTTATGTAACCCAACAAATGGTTACATAACAAAAAGGCCCGAAAATTTATCTAAATCTTAAACTAAAAGTTATGGGTGTGCCCTTAAGATCAAGTTTTTCCCATTCATTGTCTAAGATACTTAAATCGAAGTGGTTTATGGGGTTCTCATATTTTTGAACCGGAATTGTCGGATAATCCTTTGAGGGTATGTTTGCAAGCAGGTTTGACGGCGCGAGTTTCAAAAGTTTTCCATATTTGGTGTTATTCATATATGAATATTTATTATCCACTATACTACACATAAGTCTCAGAGGTTCCTTAATCTGCATATTTATGGGGTATAATTTACCAGGATTTATAAATTCAGGTACCCCTAAAGCAATCGATAATCCTTTGGCAAGTCTAATTTTGAAGTTCTTATTTGAATAAAGATAGTCAACAGTATCACTCTCAATTATTGTTATCTTTTCCACGTCTGGATCATTAAGAAAGACTGATTGAATATTACAAAGAGAATATGTGCCAGGCTGAATTTTTATGATGACTTGATTCTTATCATTGAATAATGACTGTTGGTCCTTGAAATTAATCAATCTTTTGGTTTTTATATTACAATCCAGGAGCTGTATCTCTCGAAGATTTTTCAGCGGCGGATCTAAATAAATTCTAGTTTCTGAATCATACATTGTAATACTGAACATATTTTTTGATTAAATTATATTAGTTTTTAGATTATTTATCAAAATGGAAACTAATATACTTCAGAGGCGTATATATCTTGAACCTAAATATTTGGATAAAAATATTATGATTCATCTTTTAAAAATACTTAATAAAGTAACGTTTGGTCAATTTGATAAAGAATATGGATATATTATTTCAGTAAATCGTATAATAAAAATTGTAGATAATGAAGATACTTTTTTTGTTTTAAGATTTGAGGCAAAAACATATAATCCAAAAATTAAACAAAAAGTTGATGGTGTAGTATGCGGGGTTTATGAAGAAGGTATTTTTATTGAAGTTTTTGGAAAAATGAAGATTTTAATTCCTCATATTTATTTGAAAGATTATAAGTTTAATGATGTTTTTCAATCATTTGAAAATAAGAATAACAAAATTGGAATAGGAGATAAAATTAATGTTGAAATAAAATCATTTAAATACGATAAAAATGGATTTTGTTGCATTGGGGTTTTAGTTTAAATATTTTGTTTTGATTACATCCTTAGATTTATATAATCAAAACATTACCGAAATAGGAACCAAGATAATAATCCCCCGACAAACATTAAAACAATAAGATTATTTTGATGAGAAGATGTTTCTATATTACTAACTTTTTCGCTATTGTCTGATTCATCGTCATTGATTAATTTAGGTTTCCTTGGTTTGGGATTGGTATTTAATGAAACCTTTGTTGTTCCTAAACTATTTGGTATTCCGACATTTTTTGTTTCCACATTTATTGAATTATTTAACCCAAATTTCATATCTTCAGTGGCTTTCATAAGTTTGTTATTATATCCAACAACTCTCCCCGCGTTTATTATCATATTACTTGGCATCAACCAAACACCAGGAGCAACAGCTAAATCAAGCCGTAATTTAGTTTCCTGCACAGATTGTTGGTAATTTTGAATAGATTTAGAAATATCATTTGCCTTAACAGTACTTTTAAATAAAGCTAAGAATTCATTTTGTGTTTCTATTGCCCCTCCACCATTTCCCACAATAGAATTTCTAGTATTAACTTGAGCGCCTAATATACAATAAACAAAAGCCTCAACTGATCTATTTATTCTTCCAAGCCCCGCTTTGGTGAGCCCATGCCCCTCCATAGGAATAAACCACGCATATTTGAAATCACTAAATACATCATTTCTGATAAACGAGATTTTATTTCCATCTCCATCTTTATAACCTTCATCAGAAAATTTATTTTGCCCGGGCCAAGTATTTGCATCATGATCATAATTTCTTACAATATATAAATTTTCATTTCCTCCCGAGCTGTAATAAATAAATATATCACCCAAACCATGATTTCTTCCACCTTTCCACCTAAAGTCAGAATTATTACTAACTCCAAACTCTTTGCACAATCGATTATATGCAACTTTATCATATGGATTATTTTTTATTGAAAAAGTTTGATCCTCGAGAAAATGTACGCTCATTTCATATAATATTCTCCTTATTGTAAAGTATATGTGAAACTTTATAAAACTACTAATTACTTTAGGATAATTTAGACTTTCAAAGAGACTTATGCCACAACCAGATGTTGCGCACCAAACCGCAAAGTTAAGCTGTTGCGGCCAATAATTAATATCAGGCTTACTCAACCATCTTCTGCATTCCTTTGCGGAATTAAATGTAACAACTTGTGATTTAAATATGTTTCTCATATTTGCGGTGAAATGATCTTTTTCTGAAACATATATATCTAAATTAGTTAGCGTTTTTGTTACATCAGTTGTAAAATCATCAAAACTAACTCCTGGTATTGGATATGTTTCTTTTGTAAATGTTAAACTTTTTGGAAATGAACTTACCCTAACTTTATTTTCCACCCCCAAATCTTCCCATAATAATGTTTTCAAATTATTAGAAAGATTTGCAGTCCATGTTTTTCCAGAAGGATCATCATCGGACATAATTGTTGTTCCATTAACTTTCCATTCAATATACCCGCCAAATGAGTCATTCACAAATGTAAATTTTTCAAGGTTCGCGTTTGGATATCGAGTTCTGAAATCATCAAATAACATCTTAATTCTTTTTGTATCAAATAACTAGATCTTTAAATTTGTAAGAATTAAGATGTAAAATCAATTAATGCCCGCAAAACAATTGCAACCAACTTCGGTTTTCTCATATACAAGTTTTAATGATCTTTCCCTACGGTAAGCTCTTTTACTAGTTCTTCGCGAACTTTCTTCCTTATAATACTCAAGTCGAAGTTTTTTTCTGAATCTTTTCTGAATTTTTGACGAACTTCTTGTTTCAGTTTTTGAAACTTTTCCAATTCCGCTAAAATTATGGAAAATTCTTGATCGGATATAGCATTATCTTTCAGGGCTTTTGAGACTAAATCGCTAATTGTGTTTAATTTTGATTTTGCAATTGCAACGGTTTGTTCGTGTTTACTAACTTTGGAGGAAAGACTTTTAGAGGCAAAACCAAATCCAATCGACAAACCCCCCAAAATACCCCCAACCACGCCCAAAGGCACACCGATAACGGCACCAAACCCCGTTAGAGAAGTTCCTAATCCGCTTGCTGATAGAAGAACTGAAATAAATCCGCCAGAAACACTTATTTTTGTACATATTCCTCTTGCCCTATTATATTTTTTCCTTACTTCTTCGTAATGTTTAATTTCTTTCTCGAGATTTTGTAATACTTCGCTTGATTTTTGCAGTCTGAAATTAATAGGATCGGTCGGTAATTGAGGATAAATTTTATTGTAGTCATCCATATTGTATTTTACTGATCACCGCGATATCTTTAAATTTGTTACTTTCTCTTCTTCTCACCTTTCATTTGTTCCACAAAATATAGAACTACAGCCATTATCAAAAGCCAAGCATTCTCACCTAAAAATCCAATGACCTGCCCCGCTGTTTTGAAAAGAAAGCTAACTATTGCACCAACCATTCCCGGCAATATTTCACCCAGTTTTTTCCCGAGGGTTTTCAAACCATTACTAACACCTTTTCCCAAAGCAGATAAACCCTTTGAAAGATTAGAAACTATAACCCCAATGATGGCACCTACCGCACTTAGAACGGCAAAAACTGTAAAACCATACTTTTTGAATATATACTTTAATCTCTCCCTAAGCGGTAAATTTTTAAGTATTTCATCTTTTCTGGCTTGAATTTCTGATAATTGTTCTACGTTTGAAATTGCTTTATTTCTAATCTGTTCTCTTAATTTATCATTCTCCGATTTTAATCGTTCATTGCTCTGTTCTAACTTTGATAAATTGGATTTACCCTTCTTATATTTGTCTATTTCTTCCTTGTATAATTTTACCTCATCCAAAAGTTTTTCTGCTTGTATTTTTAATTCTATATTCTGTTTAACGGTTTGATCGAAAAGGCTTTTAGTCTCTGCTTTTTGTACCTGTTGTCTCTCAATGAATTCCCTAAGTTCTTTTTCTCTTTCCGCGTATCGTTCAATCTCCAGAGGATATACTTCTGCCGCTGCTTTCAATCCTTGCAATGCATTATCTAATTCCTTAATTTTTTCATTGGACTGTTTTAATTCTGAAGCGGTATTATTATATTTTTCCGCCATTGTTTCATAATCAGCGCCCAGTTCTTTTCTCATTACTTTTGGTAAATCTTCAACCCTAAGATTTTTATCTTTATCAAGTATGATATGCTTCTTGGCATCTTTCCTATCACTTAATACTCCGGTTATACTTCCATCTTCTTCAAATTTAACATTAAATGACGCATCCATCGGATTGAAGTCCGGAAAATAACGTTTTAGATATTGACCTGCTTCTACCCTTCTATCATATTCCTCATCTCTAAAATTATCCGGCCCCCCGCCTTCCACAGGTTGATCCCTTTCATCTAGCTCTGGCTGGTAATAATCCCAAGCAGGAAATTCAGATGTAGATGTAATCGTATCCGTTTCTTCATCTTCATCAGCATCATTATCTCTTGAAAAATCTTCCATTGGTATTTCTTCTGTCATGATTTTTTACTCATCAGTATGAAATCTTTAGACCCCTTAGAGCTGATTAAAAGAAATAAAATGAGCAAAGAAGAACAAAAAAATCACACTAATACAATTAGTAATATTGATTTAGTAAAATACGCTAAAAAATTTGGAATAAATGTGCGCCCTCAAGATGCTTGTAAAATATTAAGTGAAATGAAAAGAGAACTTGAGTCAGATAGAAACTTTGAAGAATATAAAAGAGAAATTAGAACAAAAGTAACTGAAAAATATGGAATAGAAAATGATCCTATTATTAGTGATGAAGAAATGACGAAAAAAGTGGCTTCGAAAATAACTAAAAAATAAATCATTTATGTTATATAACTTATTTTGATCAATGAATTACAAGTTATATAATAATTTATAAAAATTTACTGACCGCGTAACCTAAACCTAACATCCCGGCCCCGACATATACCATTTCCCCAGTCTTTTGATCATCGCTTGGTTTGTAATAATCGGAGAATTTTGGTTCTGTCATTTGTCCGTACAATTCAAAAGCCTGATTTGTAGCGGAAATATTTTTTGATGCTTGATATTTTTCATCTTTTCTTTTCATTTTCCAATCAAGCATTTCTTGCCTTTTTTTCTGATATTCTGCGTAATCTCTTTGATATTTTTCCATTGCTTTATCGTGTCGTATTTTTTCTGTATCCTCATTGCGCCCAGATAAATATTTTGCAAGATAATTTCCACCAGTAAATGTCGTTGCATTCAATATTGCCCCGCCGACCATCATTGCTGCTGATACTAAAGCCATTATTTAGGTAAAATCTTTTGATCCTCTAAATATGTTTTAAGATACATGCTTCCGGATAATACAGCTACCCACTTTGCATAATTTGTAATACTCGAGGATGGATCGCTCAAAAATGATTCTTTCATTACCTTTTTGGCTACATATCCAACTCCAGCCCCTAATCCGATAAGTACCGCCGAATCAGTTACAGTTTTCACAAGTTTGTTTTCAGTTGACATAATTTTTACTCATCAGTAAGAAACTTTTAAATGACTTTTGAGATTATTCCATTCCTAAAGATTTTGGAGTTACGGAAAATGGTATCTTTTTTGGCTGCGGTAATTGGGGAACTTGCGATAAATCAGCTATCCTATTAGAATATTCAACCCCGGCTTTTTCCCGATATCTCATAAAAAGATCAAATGCTGTAAACCCCAATCCAACAACAGATAAAACAGAAGTAAAAGATAACTCAGGCAGCCATGATTTAGCTTCGCGATGATTTGGTTCATCATTTTGCTCTGTGGCCTGTAGGGTCTCTTCGCGCTTAATCTCCCTGGCTAATGCTTCTTTTGCTTTTTTATTATATTCGGCTAATTTCTTACCAGCCGCGACTTTTTTAGGATCTTTCTCTCTCTTTTTAATATCTTTATTTTCAGGTTTGGGATCTGCTGTAATTTGCTCCGCATCTCCTACTCTTTGTTCAATTTGTTCAGACATTGTTATTTGGTTGCTGTAAATAAGTTTTTAGATCTGTTTAATACACAGTATCAATGCCTTCAGTAGATTGCTTAGTATTATACTCAGTTGTGCTATCATTAACTGGTTCTTCTCTTAGAAATTGCTGATTTTTGTTGAATTTTATGTGTTTAGCTACTTGGAATAGTCCGCTAGCGAGCGCTGCCAGCCTTCCTGATTTCAATGCTAAGAGACCCACAATACTTGATAGTTCTCGATTAACCAAATCATCATTCTTCAGATCATTGCAAAGAGCTTCTATATCATCAACCGGAACTAAATAAGAAATAACTTTGGAAACTAATTGAAGGGACGAATCTATCAATCCTCCGTTAATTTTTTTGCCCATTACCGCTTGATACCGATTAAAATATTTTTCTACATCTTTTCCCGATAATTTTTTTACATCACCCAGACTCATATCAACCCCCATATATTCCTTTGTTGTTCCAAGCACAGCGAGAATCGCAAGTGATTCTTGTTTGATTTCAAAATCCTCATTTTTTCCCGACGGTCGGTCTGCCTCTTCTTCAATGTAATCTTCCGGCCCAGCCGGGGAGAGCTTCGCTCGATCAACGTTTGTCATCTTTGTTAAATCACTTCGGGAATCTCTAAATAACAATTAAATGGATAGCGCAAAGATAAACATAACCTAGAATATTTTTCAGTTTTCAGGAGTTGTACAAACTTTTTCCCCAATTCATAATCCAAATCACCTCCGTAATCCTCGAAAAACATTTTCATACCTTTCTGCGATGGATTATGAAAAGTAACAACGCAGGCTACATTTTCGCGGAATGGTTTTGCTATTGAAGTTAATTGCTGAGTTAGAACCCAAACTGATAAACCGTGATGCCTTCCGGAAAATGCCAAATCTATAAACTTATTCGATCTTTTCTTCAGATCGGTTGAAACGGCGCAATCATCCAAAATTATTAAAGTATTTGTTCCGGAGAATAAAGTTTGACAATCATTTAACAATTCATTGATCTCATCTGAATTACTTGCATCCGGTGACAATTTATAGAAATGTTTATCTCCTAGAGCAAAGTTATGATAGGTTTTATTTTTAGAATAGGTCGGACAAATTAACACAATATATTCAAAAACTTTTCGGAAAGGGCCTCGGAGTTGATCAATTAAGTACTTTGTTTTTCCGCAATTTGTCGGTCCTGTTATAATACAATGGAATGGTATTTTATCTCGTAAATCTTCCATGATTTTTTGTATCATAACATTATGTTTTTAGATTCTTCCCTTTGGTCCGCGAAGCGGGGAGGCGCTTACGCGCCGATCAGTACTTAATTGATCTCAAACTTGAATTCATAATCTCCATCATTGCATCCGCTACGACAAACATATGACAAGTTATTGTTCCGGATCCGCTCTGTTTCCTTTTAATTTCTATTTTTACGCCGTCATGCGTATTATTTAGAGCAAGTCCGCCGCCGTGAATACCATTATCCGGATGAGTTCTAGTATCAACCCAAAGAGCAAACTTATCCGCGTAAAATTCTTTTTCTTTCAAAGAAATTTGTTCCCTATGGAATCTTTTTTTCGCGGATTCCCAAAGATCGGACGGAATCATTCCCCTAGAGTATATTCTATTTGGAACGCCATCAACATCAATTTCAACGGAAGATATGCCAGGATTATAAAAATTTTCAGAATCCCTTGCTCCCGCGGCTTGAGGCAATAAAAACAAAAACAATATTCCAGTCATTGATCTTCTCGGCAAATTAATATGCTGATTAATAACACCATCCCCACCAACGGAAAAAGTAAAAGTTTTGTGCAAAGTAATATTTTCATAAAAGAATCCTTTGCCAACTTGATAAGCCGCTTGTGCCTCGCGCGCCAAGTATTCGCTAGAAATTGAAGAATATTCTAACTCTAAGTTTTTGATTGAATAAGATGGCGCCTTAGTTGTATCAGAATAAATAAGAATATTATTGATCGGTGCAAGAGTAAGCTCAAATATCAGATGATTTTCCAATGCTTTCGGGTAAAAAACACCATGATCGTTTAGAATAGGATGATTTATTAGTATTCTGTACTTTGAACCATGGACATTGGCGAGAGCAACTTCTTTTGCATCTTGTGTTTTTCCATCTCCGGCTTTTGTTCTGAGTTTTCTAATATTTAACGAAGAAATGCCTTGTTTTAATCTATCTTCGCGCTCTTCTTCGGTTAAGAATAAATCATGATACGTTTGAAATAAATCATATCTTTGGGTATCTTGCAATGTTTCTCCCCCAAAAAGAACTTTCAGTCTGGTTACAAGATTACGCCCCAGATTATTAACGACTGTATTATTAGCATGACCCTCTACATCTAAATCAAATAGAAGAGATACGCTTCCGGGAACAATCACCAAATTCTCGGCGAGTTTTGGAATATTTATATATAATGTTTCCCCCGGGCTGGCTGAGGATGGATTTAGAGTAATTCTATTCAAGGTTGATTCTGCTTTCAAACCAAAGGGTTCTTTTGGAATTCTGTTTGGATTAATTTTTTCAGACGTCATTGTAATTTATAAGATACTTTGGTTAACCTTTAAATCGGTGTTGCCCTTAATTTTTCAATGTGTTTTAATAAGCCCTCTCTCGCCTCGGGAATTAAAACCATAATATTAAAAATTTCATCGCCATCTTCCATATATAGAATTTTTTTCCTAATAATTTTTTTCATGAGATTAATTTGGTTTTCGGTAAATTTTATTTTTTCTTCCTCAGCTACCATTTTAATTTATAAGATAATTGTTTATTTTTAAATGATGTCAAAAATATCGGCTCCAGCTCCGCTGGGGAGGACTTCGTCCGATTCGCCGGCCCCGCTCTTCGAGCAGATATATTATTCAACCGAGGGGTATTGGAAAGGATATTCCGCGATTCCTAAATTAGCTGAGAAGGCAAAAGTAAGTGAAAATGAGGCAAAACGCTGGTTACAGAAACAGGCAATATGGCAAATCTATCTACCTTCACCTAAATATATACCTAGGCCGCACTGGACTGTAGATAAACCCAATCAGATTCACCAAGCTGATTTATTATTTTTACCACACGATAGAGTTGGAAGAAAAACATATAAATACGCGTTAGTTGTGGTTGATATCGCCTCGAGATATAAAGATGCAGAGCCATTAACCTCAAAAGAAAGTCGAGAGATATCAGAAGCTTTTACAAAAATATATTCTAGAAGATTAAAATTCCCAAAAACATTAATGGTTGATCCTGGGAAAGAATTTATGGGAGAAGTTAGTAAACTCATGAATTACCATAATGTGAGGATACAAAGAAGTGAGGCTGGTAATCATAGAGCCCAAGCATTTGTGGAAAACGCAAATAAAATATTAGGAGAAAAATTATTTAGCCATCAATATGCGCAGGAAATGATCAGTGATGGGCGATCAAGAGTATGGGTGAAAAGATTACCAGCTATTCTAAAAACTTTGAATAATACGAAAAAGAGAATAACCGGTAAAGAGCCAGATGAGGCTATAAAAATGAAAGAGGTTGATATTGAAACTAAAAATTACAAACGTGAGGTGGGGCTTAATGAGGCTAGGATACTACCTGGTGTTAAAGTTAGATATTTATTATTTCCAGGCGAGCTTGAGGGTGGTGAAAAAAGGAGGGCTACTGATCCTATTTGGAGTATCAAAGTTTATGATATTTCTAGAAGTTTGATTTCACCTAATCAGCCAGTTTTATATTATTTAACTGATGGTCCAAGACGTGGTTTTGTTAGGGAAGAACTTCAAGTTATACCTTATGATACTAAGTTGCCGCCAGATTCTGTTTTGAGGCGCCAATGACCATATGCAAAAGTATCCATTTTATTTTCACAAATTATTCTCTTATCATCATCAGAAGATAGAGCAATTTTATTAATTATTGCTGTATAAACATCGTGTTTATAGCTTCTAATTACATTCATTGGTCTCATCTGTGGTTTTCCAGTAAAAAGACAATCCTTATAATGATTAAATATTATTTTCTTTTTTATAACTGCTTTCTTCATTCCCTTGCATTTCTTTATTTCTTCATCATTTTCCATTAGATAAGAGTATAACTTTGCCCTCAAACCTACAAACTCTTTTATTATCTTTCCACCAGCTTCATCTTTGAACATATTGACAACTTTCTTATTCACACCGGTCTCAATGTCAGATGGGTGGTCTTCAGGAAAGTTGCTTGTGTCAAACTTTTCTCTAACATCTGGGTTTATATCCTTATAAAAATCTTCTGTTTCTATATGATAAACAAGACTATCTGTATCTGTCATAAGTAATTTTACTTTTTCTCCATATTTGGGTTTTATATAATTATAATGAAAATCATACATTATTGTTTTACTTAAATCTAAAATACACATACCCAAGTAAACAGGCTTATTAAATGTTAGTGATGTTTTCTTCATATGTATAGCCACTAATTTTTCAGAAAATATGGTAAAATGATGAAAGTTGGGTTTTGTTGTTAATTTTTTTGCATCTTTTTCATTAGTAACCAAACGAATGTCTACCCTTTTTCTAATATTTTCCATTGTTTTACCAAACACAGAGTTATTCATTAGTTTGAAGAAATCCTTATCAAAATCATTCTTTGCTTGAGATCTGTATTCAGTATTCTTATCAATGTAAGGTTTTAACCATGCAGACTCTTCAAATTTAATACCTTTATGAATCTTTGTTATTTTTAATCCTAGACTTTCATAAAGTTTTAGGGTTTTATAGTGAACCACGTATTCTTTCTTATTTTTTAGGTTTGGGATTAATTTCTGAACTTTATTAACTTTCATTTTTTCTGGAGCAAGAGGATAATCATTATGTAAATCATGAAGATGTTTAGGATATTCCAAATCAACCTTATATACACCCGGTATATTTCTCCAGTTTTTGTAATCTTTTTCTTCCACCCAACCAAAACCATGTGTGGGTAGTTTTTCACTCATTGCTCCACCATATAGATTATTTGCATCTAAATATACAATATATGATTTGATTAGTCCTGATATAAAGTTCGACATGTATGGGTTATTAGCTTTAGCATATCTATTTGATATTTGAGAAACGCCTCCTCGCACACCTTGTTCAAACATAAGTAACATATCAACATCAGTTAGTAGCTCCAATTTAACTTTAGTTAACTTTAACATTGCATCCCAGGCCAGTGAAGGCGCAGTAAAATACCAGGCTGGATCTAACTTATATTTTTTAATACAAACATTTCTAAAATTATCGAACACATCTGCCAAGAGTAGTACATCCGATTTTAGATAAATGTCATGATAATCCCTAATTGTTTTCATATTAAATGTTTCCCACACCTTTTTAGCATATTGGTAGTCATCTTCTGTTATATGTTCATCATTTAGTTTTGAGTAAAATGCATCCTTTGGTGGAAGTTTAGTTTCATTTAGTTTATCAAATCTATCAAATTGATCATAAAAGAAAACGCCCTTTCTAATCATAATATTGGTATTTTTTCCAAAATATCTTCTAGTAAGAGTTAGTTTTTCATCTGTTGGTGAAATACACTTACTTTCAGCTAAATGACAATTCTTACATTCGCCGCATTTTCCAATACCTTTATACTGAATAATCTTTCCATCTTTTATGTATCTCCTTATACATTCACCGGGTTTACATGCAGCACACTTTCCACAATTTGTAAGATTTTCAACTAAGTTACTAAGGCTGCTTGACATAAATTTAAATGAATCTATGAATCTTAATTCTATTGTTATTGGTTTTGACTTACCACTTTTTTTATCGATATAACTATCTACCACAACATCTTTTTTGAAATAAATATAATTTTCCTCATTTTTTGGTATACAGCCTATTTTACCTTCTGTTAATCCAAGATTATTTATAATAAAATGTGAATCATACCTAGATAAGTTGTGAATTATTACTGGAATGAAGTTTGGAATTTTATAATTTAAGTTGCATTTTTTATGTGCTGCCCCTCTATACTTTCCTGTTAGGTGACAATGATCTAATACCTTATCTTCTCCTAATTTATTCTCACAAATATGACAATTAGTAGCATATTCATAATCTATTTTATCCTCTTCACTCATAACCACCTTTTTATAATATTCTTTTTCCCTAGATTTGATAATTTCATAAATTTTCTTTGCTTCTTTCTCTAATGATAATACAAATTTCTTTCCTACATCATCCTCTGGAGAATTAGCTGTGTATTCTTTAAGGCGTGGTTTATATATTTTATCATCAAAAGATTTTATAAGATAGCTATATCCTGACGGTTTATGCTTCTGATATTTTTCAGTATAACTTTTACTTTTATCTGGCGAGCATGAATCTATTTTTTCTGTAAAACACTCAAGATCCCCGCATATATCAAAATATACTTTCATTTTTCTATTAAAATTATTGAATTCAATATGTTTTGGGGTTCCATCTTCATTCTTTGGCATTTTTATCATAACTTCTTCATTATTATAACAAATTATTTTATGTTCTTCCAATGTCTGTTCTGAATAAAATGAATTTAGACAATTATCACAATAGAAACGGGTATGCTTACTATTATTATAGTTTTTATTATTTATCCTTCCAATATTCTTAATAAAACAGAAATGTGTTTTTTCACCCTCCGTTAAAAAAAGTAAATTTATCTTTTCCACATCTAATTTTCTACTTCTATTAATTATTCTTAACTCTCCTTCTTCATAAGAAAAAACATTAATACCATATGGATTTTGACTTTCAAACTTTTCTATCTGATTTGTGCCAAACACTGAAACAGGAAACTCTATCCCCGCCCAGTTTAATTCCTTAGATCTTTCTTTCATTTCTTTTGTTATTCTCTCTGGATGAACATCTTTCCCATATTTATGTATCATTATATGTATCATTATTGCCCACTTAAAACATTCTTTATCATTAAAATTCTTGGGGTTAATAATACCCTGTTTGGCGGCTAATTCTTTTGGTAAAGGAATATATGAACTTCCCCTTAGGGGGGTGTATGGCACGGCGCCAATTTCAAACTTTTTCACATACTCAAATTTAAAATTATACCCACCAACATAAAAACTTTCATATTCTTTTAGTATTTTATTTTTCATGATATCAAACATCTCACTTAAATCATCTGAATCAGTAATTATTTCCACATTTGAGTTAAAGTATCCTTCAACTTCCTCCAAAACACGATCCGTAGAACCTTCAATTAAAGCCTCTTTTGTAAAAATACACGTTAACATAAATTTTACCTTGATTGGTTTCTTTTTCTGTTTAATTAGATCTATAACTTTGGATTTTATTTTATTTAGATATCTTAAAGGATCATACCCCTTACTTCCATTTATTCTATATACTTTCAAATACCCACTCAATGCAGCCTCTCGTTCTATTATATTAAATTCTTTTTCAACCAATTCATTTCTCACACTATCAGATATATTTACCTCTTTTCTAGTTTTGGGTTGTGGTTTGTTATTAGTAAGTTTTATAATATTTTCATTGGTTAAATCTGCAAGCTTTTTGGAAAACTCATCCTTATCCATCACCCTAAATGAATAATTTCCCCAATTAAAAGTTTTGATTGATGGCTTTTTAGGTTTTATAAAAGTAGGTGCAAGTTTTCTTTTAGGTTTGGGTTTTGTTTTTGGTCTTACATTCTCCTTTTCACTAAGATACTTTGTTTGCCCCTTTATAGATTTTACATTTTGTTTAATTTTTTCCCATTCATCATCATCATATTTGATTGTTGTGGTTTTTTGTTTTTTATTTTTATTAGTTTCAGGTTTTTTAATCTCTTCATCATTTAATATTGCCTCCAATCTTTTATCGCGAGTAATATCTCCACCAATTTTATTAAACTTTTTCATGAAGTTAGGAATATTATATAAATTTTTAGCAAGTTCTGCTTTTCTAATTCTTCGCCATTTTGGAATAGCATACCTTTCCCCATACAATTTCAATTCATCAAGTTTCAATTTGAGTAGTCTTTCCATTTTTGTATATTAATTCTTCTTTTTAAATAGCATTTATTTTTCATTTTTTTATCCAAGCCTCCCTAGTTCGATAACCTCTGCAAAATTTTCATGTCGGCTTTGTGGTCAGATCCCTTCATCAGATTTCACATAGGCTTGGTATAGACTTGGCAAAGGCTTGGTATCGGTTTTACATAGGTTTTGGTGCAGGCTTTATGTGGGCTTGGCTGAGGCTTGACAAAGGCTTGGCGCGGGTATGGTGAGTGTTTGGTGGAGTCTTGACATAGGCTTGGCGCAAGCTTAGTATAGGTCTGGTGTGGGCTTGGTGCGGGCTTGGCGAAGGCTTGGCAGAGGCTTGGCAAATCTCTGATAAATTCTTGGACAATTTTTTATTAAATATTTTTGTCCTCGTAGCGGTAAATTACCTCTCTCTGGTCCGAAAATTGCCTTCTCCGTTCTTAAGCGGACAGCCTCTTAAACCCTCGATTGCGAGAAATTGGAACTAGTTTGCACGACAAGAATTTACTTCGTTGTTGTTTTGTAAACAGAACCATGTTGTTGTCGAGCCCATGCGTAAAATCACCTCAAATATGAGTCCCTTAACATCTATTTAATGTGTTTTTCAAACTTCTACGAGTTAGCGAACCAGTCTAACAGTATCAAAGTTGAAAAAATATATTCAGAGGTAAAAAAAGAAAACTCGGCTTAATAGCTGCATGGATTTTTCAAAATGGCGGCTGTCTGTAAAAGTTTAACTTGAGCTCGTAATAAAAAATTAAATATTGTGTCAATTTCGCTCATATATTTTGCCCAACATATGTCGCATAATTTCATCCCATATATATTCGCTTTGGTTGCATGTTTTTGCTTTATTCATTTGAAGCAAGACTTGAATTTCTTCTCCTCTAATTCAAAACTGGCCGTTGTCCGTATGGCTGCAGCTGATATGTGAGCTGATTGCCTGTGAATAGGAAACCAATCAGAACGCACGTTTGCTCATGTTGAGGGGTTGTAGAAATAATAATTTTTCATATCAGACAAAAACGTAAATAAAAAAATGTTCTGTTATACATTAAAGCCACTTCCAAAAAGAGCGTGTAATTGAAAGAGCATGTAATTATATCCATGTATCTGGCAATGAGAGAAAATCGAAGAGAAAAATGTAGATCAAGAATAAGAAAGCTACTAGAAATACGACTCCCGCAAAAACCTCGCGAAGCTAGTTTTTGAAGAAGTCACAATGCTTTTATATTTTATTTTATATTTTTTATATCAGCGTAATCCCCATTATTTTATTTGTTATGCTATGTTTGGTACAAAATTAGTGACACCTGGTGAAAATTACATGACCAGTATACCGGTCAACACAGTGCTTAAAAATTGACCTTCATTTAGTTCTTTCACTGCCACTGAGACTGCACCAGAGGGAACAGAAGTAAAATTATTTATGATCTTGACAGGGAATACAGAGTCGATGAAGTACCACAATAATATTCACTTAACACAAATTGAAAATAATTGTAAATCTTTTGCAGGTGAAATCTTGAAGAGTTGATATGAATGCTTGTGTTTACCACGGTGTAAAAACCTGTTTTTTTTTTCAGTTTTATTTTCTTAGTCTCTACTGTTTTGTCTTCTTTGTTGTACATCCCTTTTAAACACAATATGTTCTTACACCGAGGATAAGTTGAATGCTTGTTTATGTTTTTTGGTTATAATTGCATGAGATTCATTGTAAGAAGAATCTTCTGATTAGATATTTTATTGTCTACTGCAGTCATTATTTCATTCCTAGGTAACCACAATTGAGAGCATCATGAATAGTGCATGTTTCAATTTGTGTACTCTCTTGAGTTGCAATGGTACCCCCAGTGGTAGATAGAAAAATTCCTCTTCCCTCAAAAGAGATGCCATATCAAGAGAAGTGTGAGATACAATGTCATTACATCAAAAAAAAAAAAAATTGGGGGTAAAACAATTGGATTCTAAAAAACTTTGAATAAAGGTTTGGTAATAGTGAGTCCCGACTGTATAGTATGTGGTTGTGCTATTTTTAGGTCATATCATAAAAACAATACATGTAAGAAAGAGTTATTGAAATCTAAATATGTTGAAAAAGACTGCTGCACTATGTACTCCTGTAAAAAAAATAATGTGAAATCAACATCAATCAGTCAAAAGTATATACCACATGAAAGTTTAATTGTGCTGTTACAGAAACAGGCAAAATATCCATACCCAACAAGAGAAGATTATATTATTTTGAATAATATTATATGCAAATTTCTATTATAAAAACTGCAGAAGAAAGATTTAATATAAGGATGGCATTTCATCGAAAAAGTCATGGCAGCCAGAGGTATTGAACTGTAACCAATGACATATAGTAATGAGAAGCACTATCACTATATTATTATCATTATTATTATTATCATTACTATTATTATTACTGGTATTGATATTATTATTACTATTGTTATATTTTTTTACGTTAAACATAACATATTTTTATGGGGTGGGATGCATGTCCTAACCTTTGATGAGTAGCACAATCACCATGACACAATCAACAAATTAAGTACTTCCATGTGTTTCAACCTAAATATCTCGCTTGATATTTGCTGCTTTTCGCTGAAACTTTTTCTACTTGTAAATTACGAACTACTCTGTGAAATAACTTAGAAAAATGTCTGGGCTAGACCTTTTCAGGGTCTCAAAAAATTCTATCATTTAAATGAACACAATAAAATTCGCATGTAACGCGTAACAATCATCGAGGCGCATGCATCGCTCTATTTCACAAAACTTTGAATTTCTCGCTCTGTCTTATATCTACTCTTTTAATTTATGTCAAAAAGAAAGCCAAGGACACAATAAATTACATCGTTCAAGTTTCATTGAAAGTTCTTTATTCGTTCTGCAATTAACATCAAGTTGAATATGACTGGTACAACATTGCTAAGCCTGTAACGTTCACAAGTTTTAAAGGAATATCAAAATGTAAACCTACGATTTGAAGGTTATGTTTTCGGCCCATGCGAAAACTAATTACGGAGGAAGAATGGGCAGTGTTTGAACTATTCACAGTCCAAGTTAGAACCAAATCTATCACGTAAATACATTATGCGATCAAAACGAAAAATTCGGAAACAGTTTTTGTAACGCTTAAGACGACATGAATTCAACATGAATTGTACGCCGAGTCCTGAAAATTAAATTCTTGAGCCATCACAAACGAGTACTTACTCCAAACCCACGGCTTGGGCTTGTGTTTATCTTCAATTTGCCAATTTTTCAACCCTTTCTGATGAATCTGCAGCGAGATATTCGAGTTTGAGCGACTCGGAAACACTTTTCGCCATTACCACTGTGTTCACAGAGCGTAACGAAGGATATGTGCAAAGGAAACGCGACTAAAGTTAGTGCCGCGTACATCTTCTTTCGCTCTCAAGATCGCTTCTTGTCCATTAATTAACCAGACTTACACCAAAGCACGTGCTTCTTTAGTTTAGGGGGGCTCTTAAAGAGAAATCAGGGCTGATGATGTAATGGTTAAAAAATAAATGGTGCACAAGTTTCGTGCGTCGACGGAACACGTGCATTCTCTCGAGGGCACAAAAGGTGAAGTTCGAATGGAGAAAACAAAAGATATTCCCACGACGGTTTCACGGAAGAAAGCCTCTCAAGAAAGAAAAGCAGAAAAGAAAAGAGAAATAGATAGGGTATTTTACCAAAAGAACCGTGAAAAGAAAATTGCTCAGGTCACAGAGCGAAGGTGAGCGATCCGAGAGTTGTCCCGAGAGTTGTCAAAGCGGCCAGTACAAACAAGGGCTAATAGCAAGAAAACGGAACAGAAAGAGAGGGTGAAAAAGCAAAGAGAAAAGGCACGAGCAGAGCTGCAGGAAAAAAGGAGAAAAAAGGCAACAAACGAGGGAAAGAGTCCGTAAATACAGCCAAAGAAAACTAGCGGAAGGTGTACAAGAACATGCAACAGAACAGGCATTAATTCCAGTCGTGGGCGATGGCTTCAAGAACCGCATGTCCAAAAAGCGGGCTACTGACCAAAAATACACTTCCGCAGACTCCAAAGAAAAAAGCGGAAGTCATAGAAAATCTTACAAACAGCCCAAGAACGAGAAGGATACTTACCGCACAGGGATTAATGAAAACTCCGGAGGAGCAGAAAGAAATCTCCACCTTGAGGGCTCTGGCATCTGACATCTCTGAAGGGTTGAAAGTAGTGAAGCACTCGGGATCAAATGAAAAAAGAACAGCTCTGAAAGCTTTTACTTCGCTTGCATTTGGAGAAAAGATAAGAACGACAAGGGCAAAAAAATCCTTAGGAAAATTGGTTGATTTTAATGAAAGAAGCATCAGTAAAGCGATAAGGAACCGCGAAAATATTCTTCAGGGCGACACCGCAAGCTGGCTGTACACCAAAAGGAAAATTCGCCAAGACGCAATTGCAGAGGAAGATAGCAAGGCCATATTCAACTACTGGGCAAACACAGCTAGTCGACCAACTGGAGACAAGAAGGATGTTGTGAAAAAGCGAATCGCTAAGCAGCAATATGTCCATCACGCAAAGCATGTGCTGGAAAAAACGCAGACAGAAGCGTATCTGGAATTTCAGCTGCTTTATCTTGATGTGAAAATCAAGCAAAGGAAATTTGAAAGCCTTAAGCCGTTTTTTGTGAAGGAAGCTAAGGAGAGAGATAGAAGATCATGTCTTTGCCGAAAACACGTCGAAACAAAAATTGTATTTGATGCTTGCATGAAGTTTCGCAAGGGAATTAGCAAGGAAACTGACAAAATTGAATACCCTGTTCTGAAGACTGTGGCAGAAGCTACTGAAAGGACCCTTTGCCCAAAACAAGAAGGAAACGCTTTCCATGATGTGTTTACAACGAAAGTGTGATTCGTGTGGAGTCGAGGCCTTGCCACTTCTTCTGGAGGAAACGTCTGCCGAAGGTTCTGTGCACTGGTCCCGTTATGAATATATATCAACGGGAAAATTTCTCTCAAATGGACAAGAGAAAAAGAAGATTGCCCTTATTCAAAAGGAGACTCCCCCAGCTGAACTATTTAAATACTTCAAGGAGCTTCTAGTCTCCTATCCAAGTCATTCATTCATGGCAAGATGGCAGCGTGATCAGCTCGACAACCTCCTGGACCACCTTCCTCTTGGCCATGTGGTTTGTGTACATGACTACTCTGAGGGGTATGCATGCAGGCAGCAAGACGAGATCCAGTCAGAGTACTTTGATGTTGCTAAGGTATCTTTGCATGTAACCATCCTTCACCCTCATGCCATACAACACATAGATGGAGTGTCAAGTACAGAGGAGGAACCACACCTCATTAAAGAACATGTGTTCGTTATCTCTGATGACCCAATCCAAGACCATGACAGCGTCCACAGGGTACAAGAGCTGATTCACAACTACTTGGTCAATGATTCTGGCTGTAATGTCGTTAAGATGCACGAGTTCACTGACAGTTGTGCGGCCCAATACAAGTCACAACATTGTGTTGGTTATCTCTCTTGCTCCCTAGCCGACTTTAGATATCCTATTGTACGTAATTTTTTTGAAACTTCGCACGCTAAAGGAGAGCAGGATGCTGCTGGCTCTCACGTAAAACAAAAGGTTAGTCAGGCAGTCCTACGCAGAACAGCTACAATAAATTCAGCCAAGAAAATGCACGAGTACTTGGTGCAAAATTTCACCCGGCCTGCTGCGTCAAGCTTCATGGCAAGAACAACTTCTGTTCAACTTAAGCGCCGTGTCTTCTTCTACGTCCCTTTGGAAGGTGAAGGTGCTGTTAACAGAAAAAGGGATGGGAGGAAATTCAAGGAAGCTAAAGGGATTAGAAAGTGGCATTGTGTTAAGTCTTTAGCCCAGCAAGAAAAGCTTATGGTGAGGAATCGATCCTGCTATTGTGTCAGTTGTATTGTTGAGGATGAGGGAAACTGTGTAAACAAGGCTTGGCTGGATAATTGGAAAGAAGTCTCCATCTGCAGAGATGGCTCAGTAGCAACTACTAGGCTAGCAGCTGAGGAACCCATCCTTGACCATGATACTGTCTCACATATTGCTGACCTTGCTGTAAAAGGAAGCACTGTTGCCATCGCTGCTGATGACGACCCAATGTACGATTTCTACCTTTTGAAGGTCACATCGGAAGGAGTTGAAGAACTGGACAACAACTACACTGATGACTATCAGTTCACTGCTTTAAGGGGAGAACAAATAATTAAAGGCAACTTCTACCTCAGGGACAACATACATGACATGACTTTCACCCTTGATGTAAAGCGTTCGGCTGTTGTGTATGCTGCCACTGTGCGTCACATTTGTGGCGAATTACCAACAAAGAAAAAAGGAAGAAAAACTGTATACAAGCTTCCATTACGAGAAAATGAGGAGATAATTGCCTCTCTCTGAACTTAATAATAATAGTCTGTAGTCATACTTTCATTTAACAAAACAATTCCTCATTTTTTTACAATTACTATACAAATTGGTAAACCTGACACGCCCACAAGGCATTATGGGTAAAACACAAAAATCGCTTAAATCGCCAAAATAGTGTAAGTGGTAACTTTTTCTAGATTGAGGTCAATAATAGAGATAAAAATACATCTATGTTTTCATGTAATAATGAAAAATAAAGACTTGACTATTTTTCACCTATGTTACGGGAAATGTATAGGTGATTGTGCTACTCATCTTTGTAAAGGTATTGTTACTCTACTACTACAAGCAATACAAAAATCTTCTTAAAAGGCTTTTCATCAGAGGTGGTAGTAATCAAAACAACTCCAAACAATACCATTTCTTCTTAAAGGCTTAGAATCTAGTGCGGTCATTTGTCTATAAAGTTTGTGTGGAAAATCATTACTGAAAGCATAGGGCGTTTAGAAAACTTGTTCAACACTTGTTACTACATACAGCACACTTGCAATGAATATGTGAGAAAGATCATAAACGTTTTGGCATTACAAAATTTATTTTATTCTTTATAAAGTTTTTCCAACATAAAATGTTAACTGTATGTTGTAGTTGTTATTAAATATTAATATTTGACATCATAAAAATGAAGTAAACAGCAGAAAGTAACAAGGTTAATATGTTCATTAAGGCTTGAATTAGAATTTCATTTGTGGGAAATGGGCCAGGTTTCTAGATTGCAATATTATCAGGGGGGGGGGTCATTGAACTCTAAGGTAAAACTGACCCATTGTGAAATGGCTATGAAACTTGTTGTCTATACGTAATATTATTGAAACCTTTCAATCAGAGAATACATACATATATATAGCAAAAAGAAATACTACTCAGAAGTAAGTTATAACATTTGCTTTAGTTTCAAATGATCGCATTGATCACTGATAATATTGCAGAACCAGTACTTTATAGTGACACTGGGTATATATTCTGTTGAAAATGCTACACATAACTGCTAGATCAAGAAAATTTACAATATTTTCACTGTTGCAATGATATCAGATCACATCGTTGTAAATGATTGTTATAACAACTGCAACTCTCTGTGTTGTGAATTTCTTCAAAATGGAAACGCTATCGTTTTATTATGAAAAATACCTACTTACATTCTCTTGTAATCTGTTGGTCGTCTTTCTATTCCGTTTTTACACTAATAGAATTATTTTCCAGAGACATCTCCAATCGTTGTAGTTGTTTCTACCCGGTTTCCCTTCTAAGCCGTTTTGCTAAATTTAGTACGCTAATATATTTCGTTATGTAATCGTTCACTCATGTTCTGTATTTCTATCAATAACACATTCAAATTCAAATTCAAAACTAACTTGGTTGAATTCCTGGTCCTTTCCCCTGCTGTTTCGTTTGCCTTTTTCTAGAGCGAGCAGTTTTTGTCTTTGCTGCGATGACGGATGTCTGTTGTTATTCGCCCTGCTGTCGTACTCTTTCCTTTGAGTCGTGCTTTCCTTGTGTTGATTTTCACGGTGTTCGAACTTACTCGGCGACGATCTCGGGCTAATCTTTCTTGAATATCTCGGAGATCATCTTGCTGGGATACACTTCCAGGACGAGTGAAATCCGTTTCCACAAAATTTACATTTCTTTCAAAAAGGCATCACCGAATTCGAAATGGCGGAAATTCAGTAGTTCTCAAATACGCTACTATTGCCAGGTAACCTGGCCTGCGAACGGACACCTTTAAAATATAGATATATATATATATACATATATAAAAACTCTCGGCTCGATTTACTCGGGCTTGCGAGCCACGTGGTCTGACCGGAAGCGACACGATTAGTAACCTCGCTACGCTCGGCCTTCGGCCTCGCTTCGCGAGGAATCAGATGAAGAAATGGTAGACGTGCAGCTTGCAACAATCGAGCTATGGGCGCACGCGGGAGGCTGCTAAGCAGTATATAAGCGTAGGAGATGCTTCTTTTACAACATAAGACTTCACAACTTCACAATCTGGCTGACGTCCGCACGTAACCCATGGGCAAGTTGATCGCGCGTATTAGCCAATAATACCGTGCGCTTTCCCAAAGCTATTTTATAATTTACTCTAAAACTTTGTTTCTTGTGTAGAAACTAAAGGAAAAATTCAAGTCTCACCTCTTAGGCACACAACTTCCTGAGCAGTGGTATTGTGCTGTTTGGAAGACACCTTTAAAAAAAAGACTTTGTTTATACAGGGTAGCACGTAATAGCCATAGGCTTATAAACGTGTGGTACTAATCAAATCAACTTACTAGAAATACGACTCCCGCAAAATCTCGCGAAGCTAGTTTTTAAAGAACTCGTAATAGTTTTTCATGAGGGATAGCACCCCAATTAATGTATTTACTTCAGTTACTAAATTATTACCACTTTTTGTATTTTGTCATTTCTTGCATTTATTATTATTATTATTATTGTATTATTATTATTATTATTATTTCTGGTATTGTTATTCTTTTTATTTTAAACATAATATACCGTTAAGGGGTGGGGTGTATTTCCTAATCTGAGAAAGGTTCCTCTGCTACTACAAGCGATACAG
>OX453276.1:10541052-10628552 GCA_949710005.1 Ricordea florida | reverse complement strand
TTCAGTACAGTTTTGGTAAGCATTGCTCAAAATTTCCCTTTTGGAGAATACTGTGAAAATACTCACTACGGTGTAAACAGCGTCGATTTGAGCAATACGAGCTGATGATTCCCTCAAACCATTAAAAAAAGAAAACCGGTGTAGATCACAGTGAAATCATAGCATGAATATGGGAGTGGAAGGGACTAGAAGGTTCAGTGTTCAGTGAAGGCTTTCCGTAGGATTCCCTTAGGGAATGATTCTAAGAAGGAAGAAGATGCATTTACCAATCTACAACACAAAACAGCAGGTTCCATTTCGATGGTATGAATGTGGGGTTTTTTTTGCCCTTTGCGACAGATGCAGGACAAATACCATGAATTCCAATATACTGTCAATAGTGACTCAACCTTTTACAAACGTTGTAGGTCAGTGTCAAGTAGGGTATTTAGCTGACCATTGTTGTTACGATTTTCTCGACGCCTCAGAAGAGACACCAGCTGCTCCCACAGGAATAACTCGCACATCCTGTAACTTGTCTTGGCCACTGACAATTCGGATGGCTTGTTTAGAATGACTAACAA
This sequence comes from Ricordea florida, assembly GCA_949710005.1. Taxonomy (NCBI): domain Eukaryota; kingdom Metazoa; phylum Cnidaria; class Anthozoa; order Corallimorpharia; family Ricordeidae; genus Ricordea; species Ricordea florida. Next base: position 10,627,989 of record OX453276.1, on the reverse strand, counting down.
CAGAAGGCGTCCCTGGGGTTTGAGGTAAAAGTCGCCTCGGTCTGGAACGTGGGGCCTGACTGCTCCCGTCAACGGAATTCGGAGGCCCATTGGTCGGCCTCTGCTGTTTTTTGGCACCCCTTCGCGTCACTGGGTTTCCTCCTGAGGCCGCATTTCTATTGAAAGAAACACCACCAAAGGGATCGTCTGGGTTGTCCTTGAAATCTGCGGCAGGATTGACCAGACCTGACGGCCCTTCAAAATCTGATCCTAGGTCCGTCGTTCGATTATCAGGATTCCCGAATGTTGGATCCAAGTGATCAACACTATTTTCGCATTGTTCGAATGGCGTTGCTCCGAACACATCAGGCTCCGTGGACACGAGCCCTGCTAAAACGCTTCCACCTCGAGCAGAAGAAAATGGACTTGGAGCATCGAATGAAACAGATGCCTGTTCAGTACGCTTTGTGTCCCCATATTTCAAAGCTGGCAGTTTCGTGCTGCCTTTGGGTCGAGGTAGTCCAGGAGCAGTGAACGGTGCAGCACCAAAGACATCAGGTGACGTCGGAGCGGGGCCCTCAGACCGTCCAACCTGTTGAAGGGCAAACGGCGCTGCACCAAATGGATCAGATAAACCAGGAGAAGGAGGCGGACTACAGCGATTTTGAGCACTGGAATCGGCGACTTCCGTTTCACTGTCACTATGTGAGAGCTCGACAGATTTCAACTGCTGATCAATCTCAGACACACGATAATAATCTTGCATGAAAGGATTGTTGCATTCGGGCATGTCTGAGATAGCTATCTGGGCCATGTCTAAGTTTTCATGGTCCCTAAATTGGGCATAAGAGTCTGTCACACCTAACTGATTGGCCGAAGGTTGTTGAGGGTTATATAGAGCTCGCTGGACTTCGGATGTGGGTGCTCCAAACGTGGCAGCCCCGAATACGTCCGTGTCGGTTCCGAAACGGAATTCAACATTTTGAACATTGGTTGCGTTACCTTGATATAGATCTACACTACCTATTTCATTAGTTTCCCGAAGGGATGCAAAGTCATCACTGACGGTGTCGCTGGGTTGAACTAAAAAATCATCTTCCTTGGACTCGTAAAATGGGCTAAATGGATTCCAGTGTGGAGTGTCGCCTTCGACGGATCCAATATCGACCAGTGGCATCACATTGTTCTCGACCTCTTTGGTGACGTTCAGAGAAGGGTCACTTGGGCTTCGCTGGTGGGTGTGATTTGCAGGCTTCCCATAAACCTGTGTATTGTAAGATACGTCCCGCGCCTGCCCATTCATTTGGTCTATGGTTCCAAAATTGGGGTCTGACCTGGATCGGTTATGTGACATGTATCGAGGTCTTAAGAGTCTTCCATTGGTGCTGCCTGCTTGCGCTTGTCGAGGAGCACAATCTGCCTCTGTCGCGGGCTGAACAGAAACTTGAGGCTGATTGCTTGGATAAGCTGCATCTGAGGACTGATAACGCTGCCGTGGCGGCTGTTCTTGGCCAGAAATCCCACAATGCTGGTAGCCATAGAAGGGATTCAATTGGCACCGATCGCTATCATAGAATGACTGTTGCTCCACACTTACTTGTTGCTGGTTGTACGGCACGGGAGCTGTGTGCTGGTAATGCTGGCCCTGCTCTTGCTGGTACATCAGCGGCTGCTGGCGTTGCTGTTGGCGTTGCTGTTGAGCAAGGAGTTGCCTTTGTTGTTGTAGGAGCTGCTGCTGTTGTTGTTGCCGTTGCTGAAACATCAGTTGTTGTCGCTGAAGCAGCATTTGCTGTTGCTGTTGTTGTTGCTGCTGTAAGTACTGCTGTCTCACTAACTGTTCTTGCTGCAGCAAAAACTGTTGTTGCTGTTGCTGTTGTAAATTACCTCCACCCATTTGCTGAGCATGCCTTAGCTGCTGCTGACGATACATCGCGGCGGATTGATCTGCGTTGGGGGCAAAGTGTCGAGGGTCTTGGAAGCCTGCCTCCACAAGATGCTGTCCACCAGTGGGTGGCCTCATTTGGGTACGTGGATCCTGAAAAACCAACCTAGGATCTCTTTGGCTCATTTCGGAAGATACTTGGGATGGTTGGTGTGGGGCACTTTTTTGTGTCTGAACGTTTCGTCTGTTCTGCCTTGGGCTAGCCATGTGGCTGAGGCCATGCTCAACTTCAACCCTTTCTTTCTGCACCTGTGTGTACTGCTTACGGCTTTGCTGAGGGCTAGCGATGTGACTTAAACCTGAGGACGCTTGTGGCGTTAAAAGCTGCTGGGTCGTCCCTTGGCCAGCCCGGGGACGTTGACGAGGAGCAAGCGAAGTAGTTACAGGACCTTCATGACGTCTAAAAAGGGATTACTTAGGTCAGAAAATACACAACACTGAATGAAAGGACAATAAGAGCCAGTCGCTCTCAAAATTAATACTAGAGATCTTACGCGACAGGACGGCTGGAAGACTCAGGACGGCAGAATGACTAAAAAATGTCGCGCGAGACTGTGCATTCCCATTCTTACGTGACATTTTTTCGTCATTATGCCGTCCTGACTCTTTCAGCCGTCCTGTCGCGTAAGCTCTCTCATATCTGGAGATGAGATGCACAGTAAAACACCTCACCTCATCTTTGGCGTAGAACGGCCAGCGTTCTCTAACTTTTGTTGTCCCTCGACACGCACTTCGGGGATGGAATCGGGGATACTGGCATTCTGAAACACACAGACAATAATCTTTACAACTGCGGAAAGACTGCAAAAGTCGGGTAGTCACATTACCAAACAAAAATGCAGACTATCACATTACATTGGTGTTGGCAACAGGACAGTCTAGTCCCCGGAGTTTAAACGCTATGTGCGACACTTGAAAAATATCTGGTCTGCTGTCCGGGTCAGTGTTAAGCATATAACCTGAAAAGCAAAACAACAACAATAATATACATGAAAAAATTTCAACACACTAATTGCCTGAGAGCATGCCAGTTAATCCCAAACAGAGCAGAAAGTTTAAATTGAGTGCAGAAAGTTAAAATTAGATTTTTTGCATATATAATATTAAGCAGTATTCAAATGGTTTTGAGTAGAATTTGGAATAAATCAGCACTCGTAGATTTTACAAGACAAAAATTATGCTAATGTTCATGTTAACCATAGTGATAACAATAAATTTAATGATAATCATTTGGCGAATTAAAGTGGAAGAATGCATGATTTTTTTTTTGTCAAAATAAAGTTTTTTTTTATTTAGTGTTGTCATTACATTCCTTCTGTAAACTTGTAGCTGTAGTGTGAGACTAGACCATTCATTCATTTGTATGTACTCATTGTACTTATCCTCATCAGTTTATCGTAGTCTTTGTATAATTGTTTATGTATAAGTGTAAATGTAAGTGGTATATATATATATATATATATATAATTTCTTTAAACATCATTCCGAGCATGCGACCCACTTAAATAGCACTTAGGCTAACTGTGGGCGCATGCATATTTTAAATTGTAATTAATTAATAATAATGAAATGATGATGAAAAAAAAATGATGATTAAAATTTCACTAACTGCGAAAAAAAAAAGTGGGATTCCATTGTAAACAAAGCATTTCTTAGCAAAACATCTAAACTTACTTATAAGTCTGTGAAGCTCTGGGGAATGCCGAGAATTCTCAGGAAATGTGAACTGGCCACTTTGTATTGCCAAAGGACTTTCACCAAAGGGTAGTGTAAAAAAACACATCTTGTATAAAAGACAGCCAAGAGCCTAAAAAACAAAAGAAACAAAAAAAAAAACCTAATATGTACATCTTCTTATCGATGATGGTGCACTTTAACACAGAACACAAGAAAAAATATCATAAAATCCATTTCTGGTTCGTCACTGATCAGTGCTATGAATGCAACTGAATAAACCAACCAACATGCTGATACTGTATTAACAACAAAGTGTTTGCTTTCTTCAAATGACGATGTTACCTAAGGAATCTCAACACACAAGTAGGGTTTAACTCGGTGTAAAAACCTATGAAGTTTTTCTTTATTTTTTTTTCACTATTATTATTTTTCCTAGTTTCTATATTTTTGTCTCCTTCGTTTTCTTTGTTCTACGTCACTCGTGAACGTAACAGGTTTTCACACCGAGGATGTGGCAGAAAAAGACAGATGGTAATTGGTGTCATACATGGACAGTACTTCCACAACAAGGTTAAAGCACCAGCCTGACACACCTGAGTTTACAAAATTGTCCCAAATACAAGTGTATGTATGATTGGAAGAATGATAAAGCAACGAGTTTAGGACTATGTTTCAAAAAATTTGTAAATACTCAGCACTATCAATTTAAAGGCACCTAAATAAATGAACAATGACTAAAAGATCTATAGTGTTAAGTCAATGATTTGGAATGGTTACCGTAGATGTATCTAAGAACAGGCCAATTGACACATCACATGGTTACACTAACCCAAATGTCAGCCTTGGTGGAGATAAGCTTGCCACTGTAAAGGTCCACCATTTCTGGGGCTCGGTAAGATAAAGTGGTGAACCTACAGAAACAATCCAAACAATTCAATAATGCTTGCGCCACAAAGAGTTTTTTACCTTTTGTTGACTGGCAAATTTATTTGCCTACAGGGGTGCACTGTCTAGCTGAAACAATTATTGTTACGTGTATAGTATGTCAGGAACAATATAATGATCACTGTACTATAGCGTTGGATGACTGTTCAATCCATTTAACGTCCACAACGGTAGTGTAGTCACGTTTGGGTACAGAATTAACCATAAGGCGCTACCGGAAGATTCTGTGACGTAAAGTAGGTACGTGACATAGCAATGGGTGGGTGTATCAACTACAAGCGGGATCAAGAAACAATCTTTAGTTTATGATCGTGAGACAACAGCGTTTCTAGAGTTTGTATTAGTCACGATTTCAGGAAATCTATAACTCACGTAGCATAGGAGCCGACTTCTGATAGGAACAAATAAAAGTAGAGAACATTGTATCACTAGTTCAGATCGAAACCGCGAGAGTGTAGAACGCATGTAGAACGTGTTAGAGAAGCAATAAAGTGAATGAAACGACAGAGACAGTCCTACGTGCTGGTGAACCAGCGAGAGCGGAGATTTTCTGTAACGCAGTAGATGATTCCGCGACATAGTATCAGTATTGTTAAAGTGGACATATTGAGATGTCTTACGTGTTGAGACAAATAAGTTATAGTGGAAGCTCTATTAAGTACCTCTGGATTTCCTCTTCAACATGTGTGACTCCTTCTTTCTATCAAAAAAGACAGAAACAAATCCCTATTAACATTTTAGAGGAAACTTATAGACCTCTTAGCGCATCTAACAGTGTCTCAGGATTTATAAAAATGAGTTATATCCGCTTCACCAGCATTAACTAGTTTACCACAGCTACAAAGTTTGCGTATGGTTACTTGTAAAAGGCCCACCAACAGTTTATATATTAGCGTGCTTCTTACATTTTTTCTTGTCCCTGATAGACATGTTAAGGTGCAAAAAACACTTTGAAAAGGGTTCCAGCTGCACACTCACACTATTAATTTTGGTAAACTATGAAAAACGCACTGGACTTGTAGTGATGCAACTACATTTGGAGAAATACAGTTTACAATGCAAGTCAAGTTTCCTGCCTTAGCTGGAGTGAGTCCAGGGTATCCAACCCGCTCAGACAGTGGAAAAGGAAAAACAACGATGACAATGACGATGACAATGATGAGACAGATAACGATGATGATTTATAGCAAGAACACAAACTATTCTAGAGCATACAGTTTCCTCAAGTATTGTGAGGATCGTTTCTAAAGAAACTGGTGCTGCGTCGGTGGAGAATTGAAGCACAAGAAATTGGGATAATCAAACGAATTGATAAAATAAGTTATGTCACCATAAGGGAAAAGGGAGGTGCTGACCATTCGAGCGTTAGTGCTTTGTCTTAAATTACTCACTTGAGGATCCACGACATGTCTTGTTGCACTGCCATAGTCACACAAAACAAAGCCCCCACGATCACTCCGTAAGATATTTTCAACCTAGAATAAGAACAAAGACTATATCCTGTCAGAAAAAAGCTGCCCATCTCTTAATCCTTTGACATGATCTTTACTGAGTACTATGAACTTCTAGTTCAGTTAATGTACAGCACGTTAACTTGGATTATTATACATTGAATTCACTATCTCTTTTCTGATTGGCCGAAAGCATACAGTGAATTTTTGAAATCAGTGCCTATGACATCATAACTGCAGATTATACAATAATCATGTCAAGGACACTCAAGGTCACGGGTAATCATGTCATGTATGTCTGCGGTGCATGATTTCTGATGGTAATAATGTCAAGTTCGCTCGCTTTGTGGTGCTTGCCGTAAGTGAAGAAGCAAAAACATGACTTCTAGGTTTGCTTCATTTAGAAATAAATTACCAGTTCTACTCACTGTCGAGACCACTCTTTTTTGTTCAATGTAGAATAAAACAATTATTAGATTCGGTTTTTGCGATATCCAGAATAACCAAGATCTCGGGAAGGGTTATCAGCCTCAGCTGGGGCTGATAACCCCTACATCGACCTTGATTATTCTGGATATCACAAAAACCTCATCCAATAATTATTTATTATCTGCTGTTTGCTTGACAGTGGAGGACGAAGAGTTGAAATTGTATACGTTTGAGGGAAAAATACATGGTATGCCAAAAATAATGATTTTTCCAACACCAACACCAGCTGACCGAGTGGTCATAGTCTTAGGCTTCTTACATGCATAATTTCTCAGGAACAAGACACCTACAGGGTAAGGGGCTTTAAGATGAGATGCCAAAATAACGTATCATTATGTTACAGGTCAAAATAATTTCTTGGTTATTCTATTTTTAAACTAGTTTATTTTTTTCAACCTAGGTCAATTTGTTTCAACCTAGGTCATGTTGGGGTAGGTACAAAACACAGGTCACAGGCCATTGTTTTACCAAATGAATACAGAAAGTATTCTTAACATTCATTAAAGTTAACCTTAGGACTAATTAGCCTAATTAGTCTAAAAAATCAACCTAGTTTGAAAAACGTAAACTAGTTTAAAATACAATAACCTGTAACATATACATTGCTAGATTGGCATTTTCCATAGCATGACGATATACAGTGTTTACGGGTTAGAGACTGAAATGAGTGGTTTGTTTACAAATACATGCACGTGCTGGCTGTAAAATGAACGAGAAATTGTCAATACTGCACGAAGCGAAGCTAACCCTTTTAATACTCAATCTGAGTTCAATGAAATACAAAACGGCCATTTTGATGCCAGCTGTTGGTGATGGCATGATGTATTCTCATTAGTGCACGGTTACTAGGTGATGACGTGACGTATCACAAAATCACGTGATCGAGTTTAGCCAATCACGCGCATGGATTTAGTACATTGAATGAAGATTAAATATTAATAGAGGATATTGCATGGTTGTTAGAGGATAATACCTGTATGAATGACACATCTCACATGTGAGATATTGCCATTGTACAAGCAGCAAGAATATAATTTGTACTTTTCAATGTTATAATACTGCTGAAATCGATCCAAGCCGATTTTTTTCTTTGCTGGCTCAAGTTCAGCATAAGAGATCTTCCTTTTAGCTGCAATTTGTCCCTTAGTTTTTGTTTGTCCCTCCATACAGCTTTTGACTCATGTTGTTGTGTTCTGTTTCTCTACCATTAAATATACTTCTGTTTATAACAATTTTGCATTTTTTACATGTATGGCTTCTATGTGAAGCATGACAAATTCTTCTGAACAGGTTTTTCCCCTGTATCTACAAATACAAACAGTGTGACATGAAAAGAATACAAGCAGTGACTTGTAACCTTATCAACCACTCTATTAGCATTCTTGTTGTGCAAATAATTATGTCGTTATTAATAAAATAATGAATTGAACTGTAACATTTCCAAACAGTATACACAGGAAGCATAAATTCTAATATCACTTGCAGCCCACTGTAAGTTAGTGGCAAATATTTCCTCGCTTATTCTCAAACGGATTGCCTTTTCACTTATCGTAATAGCAAGCTTACTTGACTTGAAATATTTTGCAATGGCACGCTAGCCAACTGAACTATTTGTTTGATATGAACATGCTGGTGTGATGAATGCGACAGTGAACTTGAAAGCATGTTGCTTGGACTAGTGAACAAGCTGGTTCAGATGAAAATACACTCTGTGCAATTATTCACAGTTGGACACACAGCCTTGAATGAAATATGACTAATCTCCTTTAAATAATTGAAAGAAACTTGACCTTCGTCATGGGAATTTCCCCGCCCTATCACTTTCCATGACTCCAGTAAAAATACTTCCACATGACGTGAATACACAGGTTGTGTGACAGGATGTGCGTAGTGGCCGTTGCCATGGCACATTCTCGTATGAATCACACACAGAGGCTGCTTGCTGATTGGTCATCTTTCCCGGGACAGGAAGTCCAACAGGGGAAAAGTTAAAAAAACACTCCTGTTTCTAACTGTAATGAAAAAAATCTTACCGATTTTACTACGCGACATCCCATGTAATGAAATGCTAAAATAGAAAAATAAACACAAGGCATCGAAATTCCATTAAATCATAAACTGTACCCAAAAATCCAATCACCTTGAAGTTCATTTTTTTCCTCTAAATCTTTACACACAATAGTTTTCCTCTGCACTCTTAACTTTTAGTACTGCAGAGTCACTCACCTTCAGATCTCTGTGAATAACGGGTGGATCTGCTTGGTGAAGCTTAGCAACAGCTTCACACGTGTCAGTAAAGATCTTTAATACCAGGGACTCACTAAATCCACCATTAATGTGCTCGTTCATTAGCTGGACAACATGACCCTCTGTAAGCAAAACATAAACGATGCAAGAATTCTTCAATAATTATTGATGCATTAGTATAAATACTCAAGTGATTATACAAAATCACACACTCTGATTAATTCACTATCTCAGATTACCGCTATCTCGGTTATTTTTTATCACTATTTTAGCATACCTCTGCAGTATTCCATCAAAATAAGAACCTCAAAAATATCTGGGCCAATGTGATTTATAGAACAGCCAAGATACATGATTGCATTCTTGTGACCAGACAACAGTTTCTGGCAAAAAGAGAAAACAAGGAAATGTTATTTAGGCAATATTATTGATACATTGGGTTGCACTGGTCACAGCAAGACTTTACTTCTACTTTACTTTACAGCAAGTATTTCCTTTACTTCACTTAACTGGTATAATATTACAATGATTTTTTTTTTATCATTACAGTGAAACAAACTCAACTAGGGCCACCTAATGTATTTCTGCCAATCACCAGACGAGTTAAGAACAAAAGAATCTAAGTTTGTTCCGGTTTCCGACCAACTACAAATGGGCAGAGATCTCATGTATATACCCACCACAAGTCACATTGTATGTAATTGTTTCCCTTTGCAGGCAGAGATCTCATGTATATACCTACCACGAGTCCCCTGTATGTAATTGAATGGTATGTTGACATAATTGAATGGAGCATTGAATAGTTTAATGTGCGTTATGTAGTTGGGGACTCGTGGTGGGTATATAATGAAATATTTCCCTACAAATAAGGGACTTACTGCGAAAAAAATGGAGTTTCATGACCAGCTACAATTTTGGAGGCCTATAAGTTTTCAAAAACTGACAACATCAATTCAAACAGAGCTATTCTCATAGATCTTTACTACACAATACACTGCATTACATTTCAATACTTCGCTATAAAGGAAGTTTTGCAATCGACTTTCACATTGCCTTTCACATCAATTCCCAGTCAAATTTGACACTTTTTATTGGTCCGAAAAGGAACGAATTCCGATTATTTTGTTCTTAACTCGTCTTGTGACTGACAGAAAAATGTTGGGTGGCCTCTATCGAGTTCGTTACACTATAAGAATTATGTAAGAACTATAATATGACAAACAAAATTATAAAATGAAAAAAAAATACATCTCCATGATCAACAAAAGTTGATGATTCCCAAAGCAACAGAGAAGATAACATCGTTGCCCGGAGAGGGAATGGTGCAACAAACGTTACATAATTATACAATCATGTTGCTAAAATGCAACCTTTCAGTCACCTACACTGACCTAAAGTTTTAATCTGCAGTACTTACAGTTTATTGAGCATTTCTTCCCTTATTCGTTTTTTTTTCTATAGATTAAAACCAAGGACTGTAGATAATTTTATTTCCTAATTTTCTTTCATTGTTATTGCATCCATACAAAACTTATGTTTGCAACCTAACCTGTATTCTAATTATTGTTGACCTATCTCTAAGTTAAATAAAAATTGATTTGACTTGACCCAATAGACAAAGAGTGGTACAGCATGATAGCAAAGAAGGCACAGCACAGGACTTGCAGTATTACCTTGGAAGAGCGATAAGCTTTGTTATCTACTGTACATGTATCAACTGTCAAAGTTACCAATGGCTTTGCACTGCAAAATATGGGCGTTCTTGCTTTCTATAGTACAGGAAATAACTCCTAACTGACAAAAAAATTAATGAACACTAACCATGATATCAATTTCTTGTTTGCAGATTTGGAGGTCATGCATGTTGTTTACTGATATCCTCTTTAGAGCATGCCGCTTTCCACTGGGTACCCTGACTAGGAAGACTAAGGAAAAACCCCCTGAAAGCAAAACACTCAACATTGATACTGTCACTGTGGTTTCTAACAAAACAACTATTAATTAGTAGTTCTATTAATTATCGATCATAAATTAGTGTTTTCTAACAACACACATTTATTGACCCTTTCACTTCTTTGACATTCAAATCCCAGCAGCATGCAGGATTTGTCCCATGAGCTACCGTAAAGTTCTGTGTATAAGCCGCACCCCCGATTTGTAAGCTCAAATTTCGGAAAAAAATAAACACAATAAAGTTCGAAGTTCCTTTGAAGTTCTATCTGTATACAAACAAGCGCAAAGAAGCACGATTTCAAAACACCGTACACTGCGGTTGTAGCAAACTCTTATACAAAAATGGCGAAGTTTCACTTATCATACCTTACTTTCTGTTTGTATTCTACACTCCATGAAGTCGAAATTCCGACAAATTCATACGCGTTTGAAACGAAACGAACGAATGCTTAGCGACCAAACTTTCAAACGTGGAGAGGAGTCTGGGTCTCGGCAAAACAGGCCTTTAAGAACTCCAACCACAGATGTTTCCGTAGATAAGCCACACCCCTGATTTTTGACTTAAATTTCGAGGAAAAAGGTGCGGCTTATACCTGGAACTTTATGGTACGTTAATGGCCTTGCTCCCAAGAGTCTCATATACCTTAGTAGTAGATTATCTGAGCTAGCAATCGGAGATTTATAGGTTCGACCCCTATTGGGAAAACTTGGAATTGCTTTTTCCAAGTTTGCTTGTGACAGTGCGGAAAAATACATCTTTCAAAAACAGTCACTAAGACATAACAGTCACACGTCCTCTCTCCAAAGCACATAATGTACACTGCACAATACTTGAACCACTACATGTACTATTAAAAAGAGTTTGCATGTACCCCATGTAACAAAAGAAATTGTTACGAAATATTTATTTAAATAAGAAAATACACAGAGCTGAAAAAAATAAAATAAAAACAAGAAAAAAAAAAGGATCCTCTAAATTCCAATTAAAACCCAGGTTTGAGGGAAAAAGATTTATTACCATTAGCTACATGGGCTGGTTGTTCGAAGTTTGTTTAAAAATGGCCTTGCTCTTACAAGTGATAGAGCATTCAAACTAGTGGTGTGAAGATTGTGGGCTTGAACTCGGATTAGTCTTCTTTCTGAGTTTGACTGATAGTACTGAAAAATACATCTTTCACAAATTCTCCAGGCTAAAGATATACCATTGTCATAACTTCACAATCTTTAATGCTACAAATGTTTGAACTTAAGAGTGCTGACAGTTCTAACAGCATCAAAACAATTTTGACACCCAGACAGATTTGTCTGCTGGTGCAAACTTGACTGAAGTTCTATTAAATGCCAGGAACCAGCTGTGCATTTTTCATCTCCAAAATTCAGTACTAATGCAAATATAGTAGTATACAGTTCATTCTTTGTATACCATGTGCACACACTAACTTTACAGAAGGTCACAGATGATTTCAATGACAAATTGGAGCTTTCAGTTGGAATAATAAAACAAATTACTGTTATAAAATGAAAAAAAAAAAGAAGAGTATAGAACCTCAAAAGTAAACAAAGTGCTAAAGCTAATTGGCAATATCTTAGTGGCAAGTGGGAAATTCCATTTAATTTAGGTGGGCCTATCAAATTTCTTACAGGCGGTTATGCAATTCCGATTCGCTGAAACGGCTAGTAAAGCATTAAAATTACATCGTGCTGCTGTCCTTGTATCCACATACCCAAACAACTTGCTCAGCAGGCCTCGATGAAGCGATACATGCATGGCTGACGGTTCAAACACGACGCTTTTTTAGAAAGATAATTATTCTTTGCTAGATTTCATCTGAAACAACTTCCAAATTCGAGGGTGTTGGGAGAATCATTTTCCACGGCAGGGAATGCAAGATCTAACTTCAAAATCACGAAGATAGTTGAAAAGTAAACAAGCCAAACACTACTGGTGTAAAAAAGTGACAGAACAACAAATGATTTTCAGCCGTTTTGAATTCATTCGATAAACCTCACGAGATCGACTGTGACAGTTTTCTGTCCGACTAGAATCGCAATATAAATACATTTGTTCTGATAATGTACAATGCTATCTTTCGACTATTGGTTTAATTCTTAACAATACTTCAGTCCACATATGTAAAAATCATACAAAAATACAGAGTCACCCAAGTCTACGCAAGGAACTGCAGATATCTATCATAAGTTTCCGCATGAGTCATCCAATTAAACAAATTTCAAGTGACTCTTTCTTGCAATAGATGCAAACGTTAAACCATTGACGTAAGTATATATACAAAATATTATATCGAGAATCGGGACGTACCCTCAGCGATTACTTCTTCCACAACACACTGACAACGACCAACGAGGAATGTCTTGCCCACGAAACTACTCTGATGGTCGCTGCCTCCACCGGAGGAAAAAAACTTCTTCATAATGGACCACTGCGATATCCCCGATTCCCCAAATGATTCTACTTGGTAGGTTACATGTTTCCTTTGGACTCCATGATACTAATAGAAACGATAGAAACCTAACCGATGTAGAGTTTTTCTTCCCACATGCGACCGCTTTCCCTAGAGCTTCAGATATTTCATAAACATGGCCGACATTTCTCCCATGGGTCCCTGCGATGATATTAGTCTATTTCCGGTAGACCCGAGCTACTTCCGGCGAGGGAGGTCGAAGGACTTGAAACGCTATTGGTTTGTAACTTCATCAGTTTTATAACCTGCCGCTCTTGGGTTATCATCTGATAGTCGTAATGCTTTGGATGTTTCAAACTGAAAGCGGACGACACCCCAAGCATCCTCTGTCCATCAGGTAGCAGGATTGATTGAGGGCCAGATTTTCGCTACAAGATATGGTCTCCTCATATTCGCAGTGGCCCGGAGAGGCACAGAAATTTTCGTTATTCCAAAAATGTTGTTTTTTTGGTTATTCCGCTCCCCAAAATAGCATTATTCTGGACAGAAAAAGTTACCGTTATTCTTAATCCATTATTTCTCTTCACTCCCGATCACATAGTTCATTGGTAGGAAATGCTTCTCTAGACAGAATTATCATCGGTGATTTTAGAAGCTGACTAGCCTAGCACAGAACCTTTTACACGCGAGATCATACATGTATTGTACAATGATCGCTTAATCCAACATTCCAACAGTGTAATCCGTATCTACTGTAGCTCCACAGAATAACAGAAACTGACTCGTACTCTGTGTAGGCATTTTACCCACGGATGACTAAGAAAAAGCCGCGCTGTACAGCTAAACCATTCCACGTTTCATTTCTAGTCAGTAGATATCCAAGAATGTTCGTCGGTTTGCACTGCATTGTCACGGTGTGATCCACAGATGAAGAAGTTTGAGCCACAACGGCGATATAGTAAACCAAACCGGCAGTATTACAGTACATTACTGTACATTGGCTTTCCAATGAAGAATGGTCACGTCGACACTGCATGGTTTGGTCCACGAATAGAAAAGTTAGAACCACACTGTATAGTAAAACAAACACAGTACCGATGCCCTGTTAGGAGTAAATTCCGACAAGCGACATGGCCTTGAAACGGCGAGACAAAGGAGCTGAAATGACGATGAACGACGAGCCGTTCACGCAAAATTAAGACAGCGACCTGCGAACCTTCCCAAATTGCGACGTTAAAAGGTTTGAAAATCAGACGGGCGACATAAAGAACCCCCCTAACAGGCGCTCAGTACAATCCTGTTAAATAGTTTTCCTACAAGTATAGTCATGTTGTATGTCTTGGTCCAAAGACCACATTTTTGAGTGGTTACGGCAAATGTCAAAACATGGAAAGTTTCATCATCGCTCTACTGACTTCAATGAAATGTTTTTCAGTCAGTGTTACATTGATGTAGAGCGGAGATTATTGCGAAGTCTTTGTCAGTACTCGCATTTTGATAGCCGGATGGACAGAAAAATACGACGATTTTAGCTCGTTCAGGTTTATTTTGATAAATAGTTCAGCCAACCCTCTCTATGCACGAATTTTAATTTGTCGTATCTTTCCTAGCCTGCGGGGAGCAGGCCTATTATTTGGCTCTTGTTTCTCCCGCCGAGAGAGGGAGGGAAGAGAAGGAAGGAGGGAAGACCTTCCATAGCTTACTGTTTATCCGAGGTCCTATTTACTGTAAAACGGGCAACGAGCAAAGCAAGTTGTTGAACTATACGTTTGGCACATATTTTTTATGTATACTCCGTTTCCCAAACGATGTTGTAAACATCGTTCACTGATTTATTTGACATAGGCCCCCACCAGCCCCCCCCCCCCCCCAAAAAAAAAATAGGGGCACAGCTCCCCCCCATTCATCCCTTAAGTTTTGATGCCGAAAATATAGCAAGCACCAGGAGCCCATGAAGGGCTCCTGCTAGCACAGAGGGGAAGCAAGTTTATTCCTCGCGAAGCGAGGCCGAAGGCCGAGCGTAGCGAGGTTACTAATCGTGTCGCTTCCGGTCAGACCACGTGGCTCGCAAGCCCGAGTAAATCGAGCCGAGAGTTTTTATTATAGAAATAAAAAACGCGCCCGAGTGCATTGTTGAGTTATATAAGCACGCGGGAATTTTTAAGAACACGAGAGAAGTGCATAGAGAAGCACGAGGCGCAGCCGAGTGCGTCTCGCACTTCTTGAGTGTTCTTAAAAATTCCCAAGTGCTTATATAACTCAACAATGCACGAAGGGCGCGTTTTTTTATTTCTTTTATAAAATGTAAACCACCACATTAACATAAAGACATATTAAACAAGAAAAGGATTGCGAATTTTAATTAATCACAATAAGTATTCTCCTTACATGTACATGCTTTCTTTTTATTGGCTTAAATGCTGAATGAAAAGTAAAACCGTTCCCTTTGTGGCAAGAAACAAACGTTTTCTTATTTCGTGACGTAGCTTGCGTGCATATGTTGAGTTATAATGCACGCGCGTGACGTAAGCAGAGTGCTTTATGGAGTTATTCCTCGCGAAGCGAGGCCGAAGGCCGAGCGTAGCGAGGTTACTAATCGTGTCGGTTCCGGTCAGACCACGTGGCTCGCAAGCCCGAGTAAATCGAGCCGAGAGTTTTTATATATGTATATATATATATATTTATATATATGTTTATATTTAACAAATAAAGAAACCTAAGCCGTGTATTACACTGTGATAAAACACGACGGGCATTTGAGAACACGAGTGAAATGTAGAAAACACGAGCCGCAGGCGAGTGTTTTCTACATTTCTCGAGTGTTCTCAAATGCCTGGAGTGTTTTAATCACAGTGTAATACACGGCTTAGGCTTCTTTATTCGCTTTATGATATAGATTTTACATGAAGATTGACAAACCGACGCCACTTAATACCAAATTCTCGACTTTTTTCGATTCGCTTCTTCTTCTTTATTTGTTCCTCGCGAAGCGAGGCCGAAGGCCGAGCGTAGCGAGGTTACTAATCGTGTCGGTTCCGGTCAGACCACGTGGCTCGCAAGCCCGAGTAAATCGAGCCGAGAGTTTTTATATATGTATATATATATATTTATATATATGTTTATATGTGTCCGTTCGCAGGCCAGGTTACCTGGCAACATTACTCCATGTGAAATTCCGACATTACGAATTCCTTGAATGATGTTTTGAAAATAATGCGAATTTTGTGGAAACCGATTTCACTCGTCTTGGAAGTACATCCCAGCAAGAAGATCTCCGACATATACAAGAAAGAATGGTGAGAGATCGTCGTCGAGTAAGTTTGAATGCCGCACGGGAAGCGGCGACTCAAAGCAGAGATTGAGAAACGACGGTAGGGACGATAACAAGAGACATCGCAGCTAAGACAAGAACTGCTCGCTCAAAAAAAACAAAGGAATCAGCAAGGAAAAGGACCAGGAATACCATCAAGTTACCATCAAGTTAGATTGGATATTGAATTTGTTATGGATAGAAACAAAGACTCGTTTTAGGTATACAGGACATGAGCAAGCGATTACATAACGAAATTGGCGAACAAAATTTAGCAAAATGACTTAGAACGGAAACCGAGTAGGAACGACTTCCAGCATGCAGACAGAATCAGGGCTCCTACTCCGTGTACCGGCACAGATGACGTAGCGCATTGTTTCATCATTGTGTGTAAAATTATTCAGTAACATGTTTGTTATTGTCTGGCTTTGTTTTACGTCATCTGTGCCGGTACACGGAGTAGGAGCCAGAATCAGAAGGCGAACGACAAAACAGATTACCATATCGTCGTGAAAAAAGTGCCAGGAAAGGGGAAACAGAAACCAACCGCAAAGAAATGAAAGATGACAGTCACGTAGTATTAATACTGCAATGAGAATGCAAGTAGGTATTTTTCGTAGTGAAACGTTTGCCTTCCATTTGAAAGAAATTCCCAATACAGAGATTGCAGTTGTGATAGCAATTATTTATAATTATGTGATCTGATATCATTGCAACAGTGAAAATATATTGTAGATTTGTTTGATGTAGCAGTTATGTTCAGCATTTTCAACAGAATAGATACCAAACAATAAGTTACCGGTTCTGCAATATTATCACTGTTCAATGCAATTATTTGTAAATAAAACAGATGTCGTTACGGACTTCTGAGTAGTATTTCTCTTTGCTCTATTTCTTTGCTACATATATGTATTACGTAATTAAAAAGTTTCGTTGGGACAGACAAGTTCCATAGCCATTTCAAAATGGGTTTTTACCTTTGAGTTCCATGCATTCCTGGGAATTACTCTCTTAGCACCCACCCTTTTCCCACAAATGAAAAGTTAATTTAAGCCCTAATTTGCAAAATTAGACAACATCTTAACCTTTTTCCTTAATGCTGTTTAATTCATTTTAATGATGTCAAATACAAATATTTAATAACAACCACAATATGCAGTTGACCTTTTACATTGGAAAAACTCTACAAGGGAGAAACTAAAGTTTGAAATGCTAAAAGTTTTAGCTGTTTTTCTGTTTGCTGTTTTATGTATTCATTGCAAGGGTGCTGTATGTAATAACAAGTCTTTGAAGTTTCCTAAATGCCCTATGCTTTCAATCATGATTTTCCACACTAACTGTATGGACAAATGACTGCACTGGCATGATTGCCACAGGTCAGAAAATGGTAAGGGAAAAAATTCTTCAAGGTCAGTGAAAAGTAAGGGAATTTCAAATCAAGTCAGGGAAAAGTGAAATTTAATACTACTAATTTATTTCTTGCCAATTCAGCTTTGGTTTGGTGTGGTCAAGAATGTGACATGAAATGTGTTGGATTGGTGGAATTAAATGACAAGCTGATTTTGGGTTTCCAAGAAAATCAATCCTTTTTCCATGAATTGGTTATCGTAAGAAACTATCAATCCACGTACACTGTATGTGACTTTCTGAAAGCATATTAAATAAATGGGTGGAGAGGTTGGTTGTGAGAGGAGGTTGGAGGTCACTACCAGGACTAATTTGTGACTTTTCTAATTTAGTTGGTAAGGGAAATTTTACATTTGTCAGGGAAAAGTCAGGAAATTTACAGATCTTATGGCTGTGGCAACCATGACTAGATTCTAAGCTTAAAAGAAGAAATGGTATTGTTCAGAGTTGAGTAATTTTTACTTCCTATGATACAAACCCTATTCACAAGAAAAACAGAATTGCATGTAGTTGTAGAGGAACAATACCTTTTCCCAGATTAGGACATACAACCCAACCCAATAACAGTATATTATGTTAAACATAAAAAATAACAATGCTAATAATAATATCAATACCAGTAATAATATTAAAAATGATAATGATAATAATACGATAATAATAATCATGATAATTGCAAAAAATGAGAAAGTACAAAAAGTAAAAATAATATAATAATAAGTAAATACGTAAATTGGGGTCTTATACCTCATAGGAAAAACCATTAGGAGTCCTTTACAAACTAGCTTCGCGGGGTTTTGCGGGAGTCGTATTTCTAGTTTTATTATTCTCAGCTTCAAAACTTTCTGCTGCTTCGCAGAGAACTCCATCATGAATTTCTTCAAAGAAAAAGGTTTTTCGCCATCTCTTAGGGAATTGTCGAGCGGAGGTAATGTGGCGAAAAACAATAAAACACGCTTTTTCTATGTTTTATACTCTGATAAAACATAGGTTTTTGACCAATCAGAGCGCGCGTAAGAACGTAGCTATATTATAAATATCTATATTTTAAAGGTGTCCGTTCGCAGGCCAGGTTACCTGGCAATAGTAACGCACTTGAGAACGCTGAATTTCCGCCATTATTCGGTGATGCCTTTTTGAAAGTAATGTAAATTTTGTGGAAACCGATTTCACTCGTCCTGGAAGTACATCCCAGCAAGGTGATCTCCAAGATATTCAAGAAATATTAGCACGAGATCGTCGCCGAGTAAGTTCGAATACCGTGAAAATCAACACGAGGAAAGCTCGACTCAAAGCAGGGATAGAGAAACGACAGCAGGGAGAATAACAACAGAAATCGCAGCCAAGACAACAACTGCTCGCTCCAGAAAAAGGCAAACGAAACAGCAGGGAAAAGGAACAGGAATTCAATCAAGTTAGTTTTGAATTTGAATGTGTTATTGATAGAAATACAGGACATGAGTGAACGATTACATAACGAAATATATTGGTGTACTACATTAAGCAAAACGACTTAGAAGGGACACCGAGTAAGAACGACTTCAGCGATTGGAGATGTCTCTGGAAAATATTTCTATTAGTCTAAAAATGGAATCGGAAGACGACCAACAGATTACAAGAGAATGTAAATAGGTATTTTTCATAATAAAACGATAGCGTTTCCAGTTTGAAGTAATTCCCAACACAGAGAGTTGCAGTTGTTATAGCAATCATTTATAACGATGTGATCTGATATCATTGCAACAGTGAAAATATTGTAAATTTTCTTGATCTAGCAGTTATGTTAAACATTTTCAACAGAATATATACCCTGTGTCACTATAAAGTACTGGTTCTGCAATATTATCAGTGATCAATGCGATCATTTTAAAATAAAGCAAATGTGATTACTGAATTCTGAGTAGTATTTCTCTTTGCTATAGATATATATGTATGTATTCTCTGATTGAAAGGTTTCAATAATATTGCGTAGAGACAACAAGTTTCATAGCCTTTTCACAATGGGTCAGTTTTACCTTAGAGTGCAATGACCCCCCTTCCCTGATAATATTGCTATCTAGAACCCCTGCCCTTTTTTCACAAATGAAATGTTAATTCAAGCCTTAATTTGCAAAGTTAGACATAACATATTAACTTTGTTACTTTCTGCCGTTTACTTTATTTTTATGATGTAAAATATCAATATTTCATAACAACCACAACATGCAATTAGCCTTTTACATTGGAAAAACTTTATAAAGAAGAAAATAAATTTTGTAATGCCAAAATGTTTATGATCTTTCTCATATATTCATTGCAAGTGTGCTGTATGTAGTAACAAGTGTTTCAAGTTTCCTAAATGCCCTATGCTTTCAATAATGATTTTCCACACAAACTTTCTAGACAAATGACTGCACTAGATTCTAAGCCTTTAAGAAGAAAATGGTATTGTTTGGAGCTGTTTTGATTACTACCACCTCTGATGGAAAGCCTATTAAGAAGAATTTTTGTATTGCTTTTAGTAGTAGAGTAACAATAACTTTACCAAGATTAGGACATGAATCCCACCCCATAAAAATATATTATGTTTAACATAAAAAATATAACAATAATAATATCAATACCAGTAATAATAATAGTAATGATAATAATAATGATAATAATATAATGATAGTTCTTCTCGTTACTATATGTCATTGGTTACAGTTCAATACCTCTGGCTGGCATGACTTTTTCGATGAAATACCCTCCTTATATTAAATCTTTCATCTGGAGTTTTTATAATAGAAATTTTCATGTATTCAAAATAATGTACTATTCTATGGTTGGGTATGGATATTTTGCCTGTTTCTGTAACAGCACAATTAAACTTTCATGTGGTATTTACTTTTAACTGATTGATGTTGATTTCACATTATTTTTTTACAGGAGTACGTAGTGCAGCAATCTTTTTCAACATATTAAGATTTCAATAACTCTTTCTTACATGTATTGTTTTTATGATATGACCTAAAAATAGCACAACCACATACTATACAGTCGGCACTCACTATTACCAAACCTTTATTCAAAGCTTCTGTAGAATCCAATTGTTTTACCCCCAATTTTTTTTATGTAATGACATTGTATCTCACACTTCTGTTGATATGGCATCTCTTTTGAGGGAAGAGGAATTTTTCTATCTACCACTGGGGGTACCATTGCAACTGAAAAGAGTACACACATTAAAACATGCACTATTCATAATGCTCTCAATTGTGGTTACCCGGGAATGAAATAATGACTACAGTAGACAATAAAATATCTAATCAGAAGATTCTTCTTACAATGAATCTCATGCAATTATAACCAAAAAACATAAACAAAAAATAATTGGAGCATTCAACTCATCCTCTGTGTAACAACATATTGTGTTCAAAAGTGATGTACAACAAAGAAGACAAAGCAGTAGAGACTAAGAAAATAAAACTAAAGAAAAAAAACACAGGTTTTTACACCGTGGTAAACACAAGCATTCATATCAACTCTTCAAGTTTTCACCTGCAAAAGATTTACAATCATTTTCAATTTGTGTTAAGTGAATATTATTGTGATACTTCATCGACTCTGTATTCCCTGTCAAGATAATAAATAATTTTACTTCTATTCCCTCTGGTGCAATCTCAGTGGCAGTGGAAGAGCTAAATGAAGGTCAATTTTTAAGCACTGTGTTGAGCGGTATACTGATCATGTAATTTGCACCAGGTGTCACTAATTGTGTACCAAACACAGCATAAGAAATAAAATAATGGGGATTACGCTGATATAAAAAATAAAATATAAAATATAAAAAAAATAAAGAATAAAATATGAAAGCATTGTGACTTCTTCAAAAACTAGCTTCGCGAGGTTTTTGCGGGAGTCGTATTTCTAGTAATGAACTCGAACTGACCAATCACAGCGCGCGCAATTACTCGAACATTTTATAAATATGTATATATATATATATATTTATATATATATATATATCTTTAGTATAAATACTCATGTGATTATACAAAACCGCGCGCTCTGATTGGTTCGCTATCTCGGATTATCAGCCGATAATCACCTCGACGAACAAAATGGCTGCCAGTCGTTCGCGCGCTTTTGATGAAATATAATTTTTTCGTGTTGTACAATGCTTTTTTTTCTTTTTTTGAAATAATCACCTATGTATTTATACTAAAACAATTATTCGTCTCAGGCTCAGTGATTATCGATGAATATTCACCTCGACTTCGTCTCGGTGAATATTCACCGATAATCACTTCGCCTTCGGCGAATAATTGTTAAATATTTTAAAGGTGTCCGTTCGCAGGCCAGGTTACCTGGCAATAGTAGCGTATTTGAGAACTCCTGAATTTCCGCCATTTCGAATGCGGTGATGCCTTTTTGAAAGAAATGTAAATTTTGTGGAAACGGATTTCACTCGTCCTGGAAGTGTATCCCAGCAAGATGATCTCCGAGATATTCAAGAAAGAGTAGCCCGAGATCGTCGCCGAGTAAGTTCGAACACCGTGAAAATCAACACAAGGAAAGCACGACTCAAAGCAGGGAAAGAGTACGACAGCAGGGCGAATAACAACAGACATCCGTCATCGCAGCAAAGACAAAAACTGCTCGCTCTAGAAAAAGGCAAACGAAACAGCAGGGAAAAGGACCAGGAATTCAACCAAGTTAGTTTTGAATTTGAATGTGTTATTGATAGAAATACAGAACAGGAGTGAACGATTACATAACGAAATATATTAGCGTACTAAATTTAGCAAAACGGCTTAGAAGGGAAACCGAGTAGAAACAACTACAACGATTGGAGATGTCTCTGGAAAATAATTATATTAGTCTAAAAACGGAATAGGAAGACGACCAACAGATTACAAGAGAATGTAAGTAGCTATTTTTCATAATAAAGCGATAGCGTTTCCATTTTGAAGAAATTCCCAACACAGAGAGTTGCAGTTGTTATAACAATCATTTACAACGATGTGATCTGATATCATTGCAACAGTGAAAATATTGTAAATTTTCTTGATCTAGCAGCTATGTTTAGCATTTTCAACAGAATATATACCCAGTGTCACTATAAAGTACTGGTTCTGCAATATCATCAGTGATCAATGCGATCATTTGAAAATAAAGCAAATGTTATAACTTACTTCTGAGTAGTATTTCTCTTTGCTATATATATGTATGTATTCTCTGATTGAAAGGTTTCAATAATATTACGTATAGACAACAAGTTTAGAGAGTAGGTAGTGGGGGGTTTTGGCACAAACATGATTTTTATAAAAAAACAATTAATAAAGTTGCACTATCTGGGGTATGGCACACACGATTAATTTTCTGTCAAATCTGAGTAAAAATATTAAACAAAGATTAATCAGGAAAAATTATCAGAAAATTAAACAGAGATTTTGCCAAGTCAATACCAAGCCAATACCAAGCCATTACCAAACCTCCACCAAGTCTATACCAAGCCGATGCCAAGCCATTACCAGCCCATCACCAACCCACCACCAAGCCGATACCAAGCCGATACCAAGCCGATACCGAGCCGATCCGTTGCCAAACCTTATACTGCTCCCTCCCAAGTGGATGCGGAGAATTTACCATCCCTATCCAAGACCATCCCCGCATAAGTATCCGCAAAATAAAATTTGGATTTTAATGTTAATTTAAAGAATAACTTACGAAAGTATAAATGAAGAATTTAGAAAGATTGAATCTTGATGAATTGAAATTTGTGCAACTGAAAAATATTGCAAAAGAGTTGAAAATTAAAGGGCGATCTAGAATGCGAAAAGAAGATTTTATTAATGCAATAAAAAAATTTTCAGATGAGGAGATTATTAAATTAATACACAAAGATAATATCAATAATTATGATTATATTTGTATTCATGGAAAGTATAAATATTTCTGTAGAGAGTGTGGAGGAACACAAATATGTGTGCACAATAAAATTAAGTCATACTGTAAAGAATGTAAAGGCACTCAAATATGTGAACACAAATTACAAAAGTATATATGTAAAGAGTGTAAAGGAAAAGGAATATGTGAACATAATAAACAAAAGAGGCAGTGTAAAGAATGTTGCTAAATATAAAAAAAAAATTTGATTTTAATATTAGTTTAAAGATATAAAATAAATTATTAAAAGATGGTGAGAACTAAAATTTTTGAAAGATACTCTAATGATGAAAAAATGAATTTTTGCGATTTTATAGTGTCAATTAAAGAAGATTTGTTAAAAAACATATCAGAAAATCGTGAGTTTATTGATTATTATCATTATGTTGAAGATGAAAATCCTTATGGCTATCTTGATAAATATGATAATAAGTTTATTAAATTTGAAATTACTTATTCTAATTATTATGAAGAAGATTATGATATTATTTTTTATGACGGCCGGTGGATTAATTTTAAATCTGGTATAAATTTTGATATTGATGGAATGGATGTTGATAATTTTGTAAAATCAGCATTAAATTGTGCTAGTACAAGGTTAAAAGATTGTGTTGGAGGCGATTATGGGCCATATTATCATTGTTTTGATCAATATTATGATGATTGTTTTGAATATTATATGGGTGGAGATGCTTATTATAATAAGCAATGTAATATTAATAATTTCGATGAAAAGTTTTTTGTTAAAGAACTGGATTTTATTATATACTTAAATCAAGAAAAAATAAACCATAAAAATAAATTTTACAAAGATTTACATAATGAAATATTGGAATACGCGTGTAAACCAGAAAGATTTGTGGATTGGTATTATGATATTGAGGAGCAAAAATTTTTTAATTCTTTGTCGGATGAATAATCTTATATTTCTGTTACTAATAATTATGTTATATAACCCAAAAATGGTTACATAACAAAAATTTACCTAAATCTTAAGCTAAAAGTTATGGGTGAACCCTTCAGATCGAGTTTTTCCCATTTGTTATCTAAGATGGTTAAATCAAAGTGATTTATTAGGGTCTCATATTTTCGAACCGGAATTGTTGGATAATCCTTTGAGGGTATGTTTGCAAGTAGGTGCGATGGCGAGAGTTTAACAAGTTCTCCATATTTGGTTTTATTCATATATGATGACTTATTATCCACTATACTACACATAAGTCTCAGTGGTTCCTTAATCTGTATATTTATAGGGTATAATTTACCAGGATTTATAACTTCAGGCGTCCCTAAACCAATCGACAACCCTCTCGTAAGTTTAATGTTAAAGTTCTTATTTGAATATAGATAGTCAACAGTGTCTGTCTCAATGATTGTTATCTTTGCCTTATCAGTATCATTAAGAAATATCGATTGAATATCACGCAACGAATATGTGCCGGGTTGTATTATTATTAGTGGTTGATTCTCATCATTAAACAATATCTGTTGATCCTTGAAATTAATCAATCTTTTGGTTTGTATATTACAATCAAGGAGCTGTATTTCCCGAAGATTTTTCAGCGGCGGATCTAAATAAATCCTTGTTTCTGACTCATACATGGTTATGCTCAACATTTTTTTGTTTGATTACATCATATTCATCTTTAAATTTCCATTGACGTAATCACATTCCTGAGCGACGTTAGAAACCGACCTTTTAAAAGTAAACATAAAATCTACTTTTCGATTTCAAATCCACTTTACATTTTGCTTGTTGCTATGTCGTAAAAGTATGCAATCTATTGTTCTACACGTGAGCACTAATCCAAAAACAATGATAATCACGTGAAATGGTCATGAACTACCGAAATAGATACCACGCTAACCCACCACTGATAATTATAAATGTTAATATACGCACTTCGTGCTCGCTTTGTGGATTGGTTTCATGTTGCGAGGTCGGCTTTTCATTTTGCGTTGGAGGGATTTTTGGTTTCGGATTTGACTCAACTATTGAATGAGGTAACTTTAACTTTGAAGATCCCATGTTATGACTTATTCCAACCGGTTTTGCTTCAGTGTTTAGGTAATTATTCACCCCAAATTCCATATCATTAGTCGCTTTCATAAGTTTGTTATTATATCCAACCACACTCTCTGTGTTTATGATCATATTACTTGGCATCAGCCACAAACCTGGAGCAATAGCTAAATCAAGCCGTAATTTCGCTTCTTGTACAGCTAATTGATATCTTTGGATAGAACTAGAAATGTCATTCTCAATCACGCTACTTTCAAATAAAGCCAAGAATTCTTGTTGTGTCTCGATTGCTCCACCTCCATTACCATAAATAGAGTTTCTAGTGTTAACTTGTGCTCCCAATATACAGTAAACAAAAGCTTCAGCGGATCGATTCAATCTACCAAGTCCAGCTTTAGTGAGTCCATGTCCATTTGTAGGAATAAACCAAGCATATTTGAAATCAACAAAGTCATCATTACGAATGAATGATATTAGATCACCTTTTTCTTTCTTACCACCGTCATCGGCGAATTTACCACCTTCACCAGGCCATTGGTCTGCTTCATGATCGTAATTTCTTACTACATGTACATTTTGGTATCCCCCGCCTTTCCCATGATATCCAGAACCATAATCGAGAAATATATCTCCCAATCCTCCGTTTCTACCACCTTTCCATCTAAAGTCTGAGTTTTTTGATATGCTAAATTCTGCGCACAAACGTTGATATGCTACTTTACTATAGGGATTATTGTTTATTACAAAGGGTTGCTCATCAGGTAAGGGAAGGCCTAGTTCATACAGTATTCGTCTTATTGTGAAATATATATGAAACTTAATGAAGCTATTCACTACTTTGGGATAATTTAGACTTTCAAAAGGACTAATACCGCAACCAGATGTTGCACACCAAACTGCAAAGTTAAGTTGTTGAGGCCAATAGTTCATATCAGGTCCGTTCAACCATTTTCTACTTTGTTTACCAAACTTGAAAGTCACAACTTGATTGGTAAAAACATCACGCATCTTTGCTGTGAATTTCTTTGTATTTGAAACATATATATCTAGTGAGGTTAGAATTTTTGTTATGTCAGTTGAAAAGTCATCAAATTTAATAGCTGGTATAGGATAACTTTGGTTAGTCATGGTTAAACTCTTTGGAAATGAATTCAAGTTATTCAATTCACTCAAGCCTAAATCTTGCCATAATAATGTTTTCAAATTATTAGAAAGATTTTCAATCCATGTTTTCCCAGTAGGATCATCATTAGACATGATTGTTGTTCCATTAACTTTCCACTTAATATATCCTCCATATGAATCATTCACAAATGTAAATTTATCAAGATTAGCGCTTGGATATCTATTTTTGAAGTCGTTTAATAACATTTTATTCTTTGTGTTCCAGATAATCTGGTCTTTAAATTGAGTCAAGAATAAAATGCAAAGTTAATTAATTTCTTATAACCCGTAGGGCGGGCCGGCTTCGCTGACTTTTCTAATACCTGCAAAACAATTACATCCTACATCTGTTCTCTCATATGAAATTTTTAATGTCCTGGATTGGTTAACTCTTTTAATAGCTCTGATCGAACTTCTCTTCTTATCTGCGACATGTTTAAGTTTTTTTCTGTGTCTCTCCTAAATTTTTGACGAACTTCTAGTTTTAGTTTTTGAAACTTTTCCAACTCTGCTAAAATTATGGAAAATTCTTGATCAGATATAACATTATCTTTCAATGCCTTTGAAACCAAGTCGTTAATGGTGTTTAATTTTGATTTTGCAATTGCTGCGGTTTGTTCGTGTTTACTAACTTTATTTGAAAGTCTTTTTGATGCTGCACCAAATATAACAGATACTCCACCAAAAATTCCGCCTACAACACCCAACGGAACACCAATAATAGCTCCAAAACCACTAAGAGAAGTTCCCAAGCCACTTGCTGATAGAATAATGGAAATCAAACCACCAGAAACACTAATTTTTGTGCATATTCCTCTAGCGCGATTGTATTTTTTCCTTACATCTTCGTAATGTTTTATTTCCCTTTCAAGATTTTGTTGTACTTCACTTGCTTTTTGAAGTCTGAAATTGACTGGATCTAAATTATTAGGTAATCCAGGGTAAATTCTATTGTAATCATCCATATTTTATTTTTACTGAACGGTATGATATCTTTAAATTTGTTACTTTCTCCTCTTTATGTTTTCAACAAAATATAGAACCACAGCCATTATCAAAAGCCATGCATTCTTACCTAAAAATCCAATAACTTCACCAGCTGTTTTGAATAGAAAGCTCACGATAGCACCAACCATTCCTGGTAATATTTCGCCAAGTTTTTTACCAAGAGTTTTCAACCCATTACCAACACCTTTTCCTAAAGTAGATAATCCTTTTGAAAGATTGGAAACTAAAACTCCAATGATAACACCAACAGCACTAACAACAGCAAAAACTGTAAAACCATACTTTTTAAAGATGTATTTTATTCGTTCACGTAATGGCAAATTTTTAATTATTTCTTCTTTTCGACTCTCAATATCTGATATTTGTTCTTCTATGGAAATTGTTTTATTTCTAATTTGTTCATTTAATTTATCAACCTCTGATTGTAATTGCTCTTTACTTTTCTCTAACTCTGATAAATTTAATTTACCCTTCTTATATTTATCTATTTCTTCTTTGTATAATTTTGTTTCTTCCAAAAGTTTTTCTGCTTGTATTTTTAATTCTATATTCTGTTTTGCAGTTTGATCGAAAAGTCTTTTACCTTCAGAAGAGTCTCTTTCCATATTTTCTTTTTCTGCTTTTTGGCTTTCAATTACTAAAGTAAGCCTTCTTACTCTTTCTTCGTATTGGTTAATCTCATCTGTACGAGTTGCTAAAAGCGATTCTATTCCTTGTACTGCATTAAGTAAATCCTTATGTTGATCATTAGTTTCATTTAATTGTGATATGGTATCATTATATTTATTCAACATGCTTTCATAATCAGCACCTAGAGCCCTTCTCATTGTTTTTGGTAAATCTTCAAGCTTAAGATTTCCATATTTATCAACCACTGTATGCGGTGCAGCATTACTCCTATTACTAAATCTAACGATTAAACTACCATCTTCTCCAAATGTTACATTAAATGTACTATCATCGGGATTGTAATTTGGCAAATATCGTTTTAGTTTTTGCCCCGCTTCTCTCCTTCTATCATAGTCCTCATCTCTTTCTCTAATATTTGCCGGGTTTTTCTCTTCATCTTTTATTTCCCATTGAAGCCTTTTTCTCTCGGCCATATATTCTGAATAACCAAGATAACCCTGATCAACAGATGTAGATGTATTTGGACTTTGGTAAAATGTGTCATCACCATCATCATTATCATCATCATCTACTTTTGGTAAATCCTCTAATATTATATCTCCTCCTTCTGCCATATTTAGATTTTTTACTCAACAGTAAGAAATCTTTAAATTGAACACAGTGAAGTATCTATAAAAATTTACTAGCTATATAACCTATCGCTAACATACCGCCACCCACATATGCCATTTCACCCATCTTTTGATTGTTACTAGGTCTATAATAATCAGAGAATTTTGGTTCATTAATTTGTTCATATAATGCAAATTGCTCATTTGTAGTTGAAATATTTTTTGATGCTTGATATTTTTCATCTTTTTTCTTTATTTTCCAATCCATTAGTTTTTGTCTTTTTTCCTGATATTCTGCATAATCTCTTTGATATTTTTCCATTGCTTTATCGTGTCGTATTTTTTCTGCATCGGTTTTATCACCCGATAGATATTTTGCAAGATATGATCCACCAACAAATGTTGTTGCATTCAATATAGCTCCTCCAATCATAAATGCTATTGTTGCCATTTTTTATTACTTAATTTGGTAAAATCTTTTGTTCCTCTAAATAGGTTTTTAGATACATACTACCAGACAGGACAGCCACCCATTTTGCATAATTTGTAATACTTGAGGATGGGTCATTCATAAATGATTCTTTCATAGCCTTTTTAGCTACATATCCAACTCCAGCTGCTAATCCAATAAGGACCGCTGAATCAGTAACAGTTTTCACAAGTTTATTTTCGTTTGACATGATTTTTTACTACATCAGTAAGAAATCTTTAGATCCCTTTTAGGGTGAGATTAAATTACATCATTCCAATTTTTGGACGATCTAGGGGCGATGCTTGAGTATTTGTTTGTGGATTATGAACCTTTATGGGTGGGGCTTGAAAAGGTTGTGGTATTTGTGGAACTTGAGATAAATCAGGTATTCTATTTTTGTAATATTCTGCTTCACCGGTTCGAGTTCCCCGGTATCTCATAAAAAGATCAAATGCTGTAAAACCTAATCCAACAATAGATAAAACAGTAGTAAAAGATAACTCTGGCATCCATGATTTTGATTCACTATATGTATTTTCATTTTGCTCTTCTTCCTGTTTCATTTTTTCTTCACGTTTCATTTCCCTGGCTAATGCATCTTTTGCTTTTTTATTATATTCAGCTAATTTTTTACCAGCTGCTACTTTTTTAGGATTTTTTTCCCGTTTTTTAGTATCTTTATTTTCTGGTTTGGGATCAGCTGTAATTTGCTCCGCTTCACCCCGATCAGCAACTTCTTCAGACATTATTTTACATATCATTAAGAAATCTTTAGACCACTTGGGAATGATATGTAAATAAAATAATAGTATGCTTAGTAAACAGTATCAGTACCGCTAGCATCTTGCTCATTTTTGATAGAATCATCTGTATTAGTACTTGTAACTTGCTGTATTTTTCCTATTTTAACATGCTTAGCAACCTGAAATATACCGCTAGCAAGTGCTGCCAATCTTCCTGCTTTCAATGCTAAGAGCCCTACAATGTTTGTTAGTTCGCGATTAACCAAATCATCATTCTTCAAATCCACACAAAGAGCTTCTATATCATCAACCGGAACTAAATATGAAATAAGTTTGGAAACTAATTGAAGGGATGAATCAACCAATCCACCGTTAATTTTTTTACCCATTACCGCTTGATATCGATTAAAATATTTTTCCACATCTTTTACTGATAATTTTTTTATATCACCCAAACTCATTTCAACTCCTAAATATTCCTTTGTGGTTCCAAGAGCTGCTAGAATTGCTAGTGATTCTTGTTTTATTTCAAGTTCATTATCATCATTATCTTTTCCCGATCCTCCCTGCAGTCGGTCTGTTTTTCCTACAGTCTTTTCTTCTTTTATATAATCTTCCGGCATTGCCGGGGAGAGCTTCGCTCGATCAACTTCTGCCATATTATAATTTTCTAATAATACAAATATTCTTTTAAATCTGCTACGTCAGTCCGTTTGGAACTTCCAAATAACAATTAAATGGGTATCGCAAACTCAAACATAGCCTAGAATATTTTTCAGTTTTCAGGAGTTTAACAAACTTTTTACTAGTTTCATAATCCATATCTCCTCCATAATCTTCAAAAAACATCTTCATACCTTTTTGTGATGGGTTATGGAAAGTAACAACACAAGCTACATTTTCACGGAATGGTTTTGCTATGGATGTTAATTGCTGAGTGAGAACCCAAACTGATAAACCATGATGTCTTCCAGAGAATGCTAAATCTATAAACTTGTTTGATCTTTTCTTCAAATCATTAGATACAGCGCAATCATCTAAAATTATTAATGTGCTTGTTCCAGAGAATAAAGTTTGGCAATCAGTTAATAATTCATTAATCTCGTCTATATTACTTGCATCTGGTGATAATACATAGAAACGTTTATCTCCTCGAGCAAAATTATGATAAGTTTTATTTTTAGAATAGGTTGGGCAAATTAAAACAATATATTCAAAAACTTTTCGGAATGGTCCGCTGAGCTGTTCAATTAGGTACTTTGTTTTCCCACAATTTGTTGGTCCGGTTATGATACAGTGAAATGGGATTTTATCTCGTAAATCTTCCATGATTTTTTGTATCATAACATTATGTTTTTAGATTCTCAGTACTTAATTGATCTCAAACTTGAATTCATAATCTCCATCATTGCGTCGGCTACAACAAACATATAGCAGGTTATAGTGCCAGATCCACTTTGTTTTCTTTTAATTTCTAGTTTTACACCATCTTGTGTATTGTTTAATGCTAGTCCGCCACCATGAATACCATTATCTGGGTGAGTTCTCATATCAACCCAAAGAGCAAACTTATCGGCATAAAAATCCTTTTCTTTTACGGATGTAGGACTATAAACATCATCTATCTCAAATCGTTTCTTTACCGACTCCCATAGATCTGATGGTATCATCCCCTTAGAGTATAAACGATTTGGCACGCCATCAACATCTATATTGATTGAGGTTATACCTGGATTGTAAAAATTCTCAGAGTTACGTGCTCCTGCTGCGGTTGGTGATGTAAACAAACATAATATCCCCATCATTGATCTTCTAGGTAAATTAATATGCTGGTTAATAACAGTGTCCCCGCCTATGGAAAATGTAAAAGTTTTATGTAGAGTGACATTTTCATAAAAGAATCCTTTTCCAACCTGATAAGCTGCTTGTGCCTCACGAGCCAAGTATTCACTTGAAATGGAAGAATATTCTAACTCTAGGTTTTTGATTGAATATGTTGGGGTCTTTGTAGTATCAGAAAAAACAACAATATCAGAAACTGAGGCAAGTGTAATCTCAAAGATTAAATGATGATCTAGAGCTTTTGGATAGAAAACTCCATGATCGTTTAGAATAGGATGGTTTAGTGGTATACGATACTTGGTATTATGTACTGATGCAAGGGTAACTGCCCTAACATCTTGGGTTTTCTTATCACCCGCATTTGTCCTGAGCTTTCTCATGTTTTCAGAAGAAATACCTTGTTTTAATCTATCTTCGCGTTCTTCATCTGTTAAGAATATATCGTGATAGGTTTGAAAAAGATCATATCTTTGGGTATCCTGTAATGTTTCACCTCCAAAAAGAACTTTAAGTCTAGATACAAGATTACTACCTACATTATTCACAAGTGTATTATTAGCATGTCCATCTACATCTAAATCAAATAATAGAGATACACTTCCAGGTACAATCACTAAATTCTCAGAAAGTTTTGGAATATTTATATATAATGTTTCTCCGGGGCTAGCAGATGATGGATTGAGAGTAATTCTGTTCATTGTTGATTCCGCTTTCAAACCAAATGGTTCCCGTGGAATTCTGTTTGGATTAATTTTTTCAGACGTCATATTTAATTTATAAGATACTTTGACTAATCTTTAAACCTCTTGGGCAGCTGAATTGTTATTTTTTTATTCTCTAATTCTTCAATATATTTTACTAAACTTTCTCTTACTCCTTCAATTACAAGCATAAGATTAAAAAGTTCATCACCATCTTCCATATTGTGAATTTTTGAAATTATAATTTTTTTCATCATATTAATTTGATATTCACTAAAATTTATTTTTTCTTCCCCCATTGTAATTTATAAGATACTTTGTTAATTTTTTAAATGAGTTCTACTTTATCAAAAATATATTATTCAACCGAGGGATATTGGAAAGGATATTCCGCTATTCCTAAATTAGCTGAGAAGGCTAGAGTAAGTGAAAATGAGGCAAAACAATGGTTACAAAAACAAGCAATATGGCAAATATATCTTCCATCTCCAAAATATATACCCAGACCTCACTGGACAGAGGATAAACCTAATCAGATTCATCAAACAGATTTATTATTTTTACCGCATGATAGAGTTGGAAGAAAAACATATAAATATGCATTAGTTGTGGTTGATGTTGCCAGTAGATACAAAGATGCTGAAGCATTAGCCACAAAAGAAAGTCATGAGATATCCAAAGCTTTTGAAAAAATATATTCCAGAAAGTTAAAATATCCTAAAACATTAATGGTCGATCCTGGAAGAGAATTTATGGGCGATGTGACAAAACTTATGAATTACCATAATGTGAAAATACAGAGAAGTGAAGCCGGAAACCATAGAGCCCAAGCGTTTGTGGAAAGAGCAAATAGAACATTAAGTGAAAAATTATTTAGTCATCAATATGCACAAGAAATGGTAAGTGATGACCGGTCTAGAGTATGGGTGAAACGATTACCTGATATTTTGAAAACTTTGAACAATACACCAACGAGAATAACCGGTAAAGAACCTGATAAAGCTATAAAACTGAAAGAGGTTGATATTGAAACCAAAAGATATCATCGAGTTGTTGGCCTTGATGAGGAAAGATTATCTCCTTTTGTTAGAGTTAGATATTTATTATCTCCGGGCGAGATTGAGGGTGGTGAAAAAAGGCGAGCTACAGATCCTATTTGGAGTATCAAAGTTTATGATATTTCTAGAAGTGTTATTTCACCCAATCAACCAGTTTTGTATTATTTAGTAGATGGACCTAGACGGGGGTTTGTAAGGGAAGAATTACAGGTTATTCCTTATGATACTGAACTTCCACCCAATTCTGTTTTGAGACTATAATGTCCGTAGGCTAAAGTACTTATTTTATCTTTACAAATTATTCTCTTATCATCATCAGCAGATAGTGCAACTTTATTAATTGTTTCTGTATAAACATCATGTAAATGACTTCTAATTACATTCATCTTTCTATATTGTTTTTCCCCCGTTAATAGACATTCCTTATAATGATTAAATTTTATTTTCTTTTTTATAACTTCTTTCTTCATTCCCTTACCTTTCTTTACTTCATCATCATTTTCAGTAATATAAGCGTATAACTTTGCTCTCAATCCCACAAACTCTATAATTATCATTCCACCAGCTTCATCTTTAAACATTCCTATTAATTTCTTATTCTTACCCGTCTCTATACCTGATGGGTGGATTTTAGGATAATTACTTGTGTCAAACATTTTTCTAACATCTGGACTTATATCCTTGTAAAAATCTTCTGTTTCTATAACATATACAAGACTGTCTGTATCTGTAAACAACAGCTTTGCCTTTTCTCCATATTTATTTTTGATATAATTATAATGAAATTCATACATTATTGCTTTACTTAAATCTAGAATACACATACCTAAATAAACAGGTTTATTAAATGTTAATCTTGTTTTATTCATATGGATAGCTGCCAGATCTTCACTAAATATAGTAAAATGGTTAAAGTTGGGTTTTATTGTTAATTTTTCTGCATCTTTTTTATTTGTAACTAGACGAATGTCTACCCTTTTTCTAATATTTTCCATGGTTTTACCAAATACAGAATTGTTCATTAACTTGAAGAAATCTTTTTCAAAATCATTCTTTGCTTGAGATCTTAGTTTAGTATTCAAATCAATGTAGGGTTTTAGCCATGCAGACTCATTGAATTTAATACCTCTATGAATTTTTGTAACTTTTATTCCCAGACTTTCATAAAGTTTTAGGGTTTCTCGATGAACTATATACTTTGTTTTATTTTTTAAGTTTGGGATTAATTTTTCTACCTTATTAACAACAAGTCTTTCTGGGGCTAGAGGATAATCATTATGTAAATCGTGAAGATGTTCAGGATATTCTAAATCAACCTCGAGTATGCATGGTATATTTCTCCAATTTTTAAAATCTTCAACAGGCAACCATTCAAAACCGTGAGTGGGTAGTGGTTTACTCATTGCTTCACCATATAGATTGTTTCTATCGAGATAAATGATATATTTTTTAGGTTTGTTTGGATCATATTTCTTCATATATGTATTGTTTGCTTCAGCATATCTAGTTGAAATCTGTGATACACCTCCTCTTACACCTTGTTCAAACATAAGTAACATGTTAATGTCAGTTAGTAACTCCAATTTTACTTTAGTTAACTTTAACATAGCGTCCCAAGATAAGCCGGGAGAGGTGTAGTACCAAGCAGGATCCAATCCATAATTTTTAATACAAACATCTCTAAAATTTTCAAATACGTCCGCTAACAATAATACATCTAGCTTGAGATATAGATCATGATACTCCCTAAAAGTTTTCATATTAAAAGTTTTCCACACATTTTTAGCGTGTTGGTAATTTTCTTCATTTATATCTTCATCATTTAGTTTTGAGAAAAATGCATCCTTTGGTGGAAGATGAGTTTCATTTAGTTTATCAAAGCTGTCAATATAATCATATGGATATACACCCTTTCTTAACGTTAGATTTAATTCTTCGCCTTCAAAATACTTTTTTACTTCATTTAGGTATTTATCTGATGGAGAAAGACATTTACTTTCAACTAAATTACAATTCTTACATCGTCCGCATTTACCAATACCTTCATACTTAATGATCTTTCCATCTTCAATGTATCTCTTTATACAATCTCCTGGCTTACACGCCTCACACTTTCCACATTTGGTGAGATTATCAACTAGTCCATCAAGACTGGATGACATAAATTTTAATGAATCGATGAATCTCATTTCTCTCTTAACTATTTTTTTCTCCCCACTTTTATCTATATATTCATCAACTACAATCTTTTTTGAGAAAGAAATATACCTTTCCTCATTTTGTGCTATGGGAGTTATTTCTCCATCTGTTTTCCCAAGATTCTTAATAAATAAATGTGAATCATAACCAGATAGATTATGAAATACTATAGGTATGAACTTTGGGATCTCGAAATTCGAGTTACAATCTTTATGAGCTGCTCCTCTATACTTTCCTGTAAGGTGGCAGTGATCTAATACCTTATCTTCTCCTAATTCACACTCACATATATGGCATTTCTTAGCATTTTCATATTCTTTTTTATCTATTTCTGACATATTTCCCTTTTTATAGTAATAGAACTTTTTGTTTCTTGGTTTTATTATTTCATTATAAATTCTTCTAATATCTCTCTCTAAATATTCTACAAATATCTGTGCTACATCTTCATCTGGAGATTTTGCAGTATATCTTACAAGTTTTTCAAAGTTTGGTGGTAATATATTCTCATCAAAACACTTTATATAATAACAGAATCCAGATGGTTTATGTTTCTGATACTTTTGAGTAAAGCTTTTACTATTATCTAAACAACTTATATCTATATCAATTTTCTCTGGGTAACACTCAAAGTCGGCATACACTAAAAATGGCACACGCATTTTTCTTTTATAATTAACGAATTTAATAAATATAGGATTTCCATTTTTATCTTTTGGCATATCAATCCTAACTGCTTTGTTTTTGTTGCAGTATTCGGTATGTTTTTCTAATGAATCTATTTCTCGAAATGAGTTAAAACAACTGATACAAAAATGTCTCTTACATTTATGTTTACTAACTTGAGCTGATAAAAGTCTACTTAAACTCTTTACCCAACAGTAGTGATTATTTTTATCATCTGATATCATAATTAAATTTATTACATTATCTCCTAATTGATTATCACTTATTCTTAAAGGAAATACATAACCATTTTCATATCCTAAAACATTAATATAGTAGGGGTTTTGCCTTTCAAACTTATCAATATCTTTTAATGAAACTGGGAACTCCATTCCAGTCCAATTGAAGTTCTTTGAGTTTTCTCTTAATTCATTATTTACTCTTTGAGGGTTTTTATCTCTTGGAAATACAGCTTCAGTTACTGCCCACTTAAAACATTCATTATCATTAAAATTCTTGTGGTTAATAATTGCCTTTTTTGACTCTAAATGTGGGGGTGTTATAATATATGAACTTCCCTTAAGCGGCTTGTATGGTGTTATTCCAATATCAAAACATATTATATTTTTAAATTTCCATTTATAACCATTACTTAAATATTTTTCATATTCCTTTAGTATTCGATTAGCCATATTATCATAAAAATTTGATATATCATCTGAATCAGTAATTATTTCTGTACGTGAATGAAAGAATTTTCTTGCCTCTTCTTCAATACGATTTGTATCTGGAGATTCTTTTATTAAATTACATGTTAATATAAATTTTACCTTTATTGGTTTCTTTTTCTGGTTAATTAGATCAAGAACTCTTGGTTTGATATGATTTAAAAACTCTTTTGGTCCATAACCTTTCTTTCCATCTATCCTGTAAGTTTTCAGATATCCCCTCAATGCTGTTTGTTGTTCATTAAATGTGAAAAATTCTTTTCCATATTCAGTTACTGGTTTTTTAAACTTTCGTGTAAATCTTTCCTTCAGACTTTCTTTTGGCGCAAAACGTTTTCTTATTTGATCGGCCTTTTCACTCAAATTTTCTTTTTGATTAAAACGTTTAAATATTTTGTTAAACTTTTCCTTCATACTTTCTATTCGTTCGTCCACAATCTTTTTGGAAGGTTCTGGTATATAAGATTGTATCCAATCTGCAAACTCGTTAATATCTTTAATTACTGGTTTTTCTACTCTGCTTTGCAAATTTTTAATTGGAATTTTAGGAGGTTTTGGTTTTTTAGGTTTTAGAATTTTAGCATCAATATTAGGTATTGGCTCATCAAGAATAGGTCTTTGTCTCTGCAGATTAAGCATCTCTTCCATAACTTCTGGAATATTTCTCAATGCTTCAACTAGTTCGCGTTTACTCCTCAAATTAGAAAATCCCCTACCAATATGTGTTCGGGCAAGTTCTTTCAATTCCACAACTTTTTTCTTTTGCAACTCTTCCATTTATACTTTCGTAAGTTATTCTTTAAATTAACATTAAAATCCAAATTTTATTTTGCGGATACTTATGCGGGGATGGTCTTGGATAGGGATGGTAAATTCTCCGCATCCACTTGGGAGGGAGCAGTATAAGGTTTGGCAACGGATCGGCTCGGTATCGGCTTGGTATCGGCTTGGTATCGGCTTGGTGGTGGGTTGGTGATGGGCTGGTAATGGCTTGGCATCGGCTTGGTATAGACTTGGTGGAGGTTTGGTAATGGCTTGGTATTGGCTTGGTATTGACTTGGCAAAATCTCTGTTTAATTTTCTGATAATTTTTCCTGATTAATCTTTGTTTAATATTTTTACTCAGATTTGACAGAAAATTAATCGTGTGTGCCATACCCCAGATAGTGCAACTTTATTAATTGTTTTTTTATAAAAATCATGTTTGTGCCAAAACCCCCCACTACCTACTCTCTAGTTTCATAGCCTTTTCACAATGGGTCAGTTTTACCTTAGAGTTCAATGACCCCCCCCACCCCCCTGATAATATTGCAATCTAGAAACCTGGCCATTTCCCACAAATAAAATGTTAATTCAAGCCTTAATTAACATATTAACCTTGTTACTTTCTGTTTTTTACTTCATTTTTATGATGTCAAATATCAATATTTAATAACAACCACAACATACAGTTAACATTTTACATCGGAAAACCTATATAAAGAAGAAAATAAATTTTGTAATGCCAAAATGTTTATGATCTTTCTCATATATTCATTGCAAGTGTGCTGTATGTAGTAACAAGTGTTTCAAGTTTTCTAAATGCCCTATCCTTTCAATAATGATTTTCCACACAAACTTTATAGACAAATGACCGCACTAGATTTCAAGCCTTTAAGAAGAAATGGTATTGTTTGGAGCTGTTTTGATTACTACCACCTCTGATGGAAAGCCTATTAAGAAGATTTTTGTGTTGCTTGCAGTAATAGAGTAACAATACCTTTACGAAGGTTAGGGCATGCATCCCACCCCATAAAAATATATTATGTTAAACGTAAAAAATATAACAATAGTAATAATAATAATATCAATACCAGTAATAATAATAGTAATGATAATAATAATGATAATAATATAATGATAGTGCTTCTCATTACTATATGTCATTGGTTACAGTTCAATACCTCTGGCTGGCATGACTTTTTCGATGAAATGCCATCCTTATATTAAATCTTTCTTCTGCAGTTTTTATAATAGAAATTTGCATATATTCAAAATAATATAACCTTCTCTTGTTGGGTATGGATATTTTGCCTGTTTCTGTAACAGCACAATTAAACTTTCATGTGGTATATACTTTTAACTGATTGATGTTGATTTCACATTATTTTTTTACAGGAGTACGTAGTGCAGCAATCTTTTTCAACATATTAAGATTTCAATAACTCTTTATTTCATGTATTGTTTTTATGATATGACCTAAAAATAGAACAACCACATACTATACAGTCGGCACTCACTATTACCAAACCTTTATTCAAAGCTTCTGTAGAATCCAATTGTTTTACCCCCAATTTTTTTTATGTAATGACATTGTATCTCACACTTCTGTTGATATGGCATCTCTTTTGAGGGAAGAGGAATTTTCTTATCTACCACTGAGAGTACCATTGCAACTGAAGAGAGTGCACAAATTGAAACATGCACTATTCATAATGCTGTCAATTGTGGTTACCTAGGAATGAAATAATGACTGCAGTAGACAATAAAATATCTAATCAGAAGATTCTTCTTACAATGAACCTCATCCAATTATAACCAAAAAACATAAACAAAAAATAATTGGAGCATTCAACTCATCCTCAGTGTAAGAACATATTGTGTTTAAAAGGGATGTACAACAAAGGAGACAAAGCAGTAGAGACTAAGAAAATAAAACTAAAAAAAAACAGGTTTTTACACCATGGTAAACACAAGCATTCATATCAACTCTTCAAGATTTCACCTGCAAAAGATTTACAATCATTTTCAATTTGTGTCAAGTGAATATTATTGTGATACTTCATGGACTCTGTATTCCCTGTCAAGATAATAAATAATTTTACTTCTATTCCCTCTGGTGCAATCTCAGTGGCAGTGAAAGAGCTAAATGAAGGTCAATTTTTAAGCACTGTGTCGAGTGGTATACTGATCATGTAATTTGCACCAGGTGTCACTAATTGTGTACCAAACACAGCATAAGAAATAAAATAATGGGGATTACGCTAATATAAAAAAAAAATATATAAAAAAAAAATAAAGAATAAAATATGAAAGCATTGTGACTTCTTCAAAACTAGCTTCGCGAGGTTTTTGCGGGAGTCGTATTTCTAGTTTTCGTGACCTCGTGATCCGCGATTTTTGCTGTCCGTGAATCGTGAAGTATTGAAAACTGTCCTGAGAATCGTGATTCGAGTGCATTCCGTGAAACGCGACCTGCTAAAATTAAATCCGTGATCGTCACTCGTGAATTCACGTGGATTGAAGATGATGATGATGATATTCTCACATTCACGAGGGCAGTAACCATTCTTAGTGGTTGAGCTCCCCCGGGGGCGATCTGTGCAAGTCAAATCAGTGTGTTTCATAAGGTCCGCACACAAGTGAACAAAAGCAAAGCAGTCTGTTTTACAAAATGAGACCAGAAGTCGCTTCCGTAACTTTTTGTCCGACTTCTGTTTTCTAAAAGCGTGAAAAAGTAAGTTATTGTTTCGTGATTCGTGAAACGTAGAATTTTGGTTCCTGACCACATGACGAGACGTCCCCTAGCCTTCCACCCCCCTCCCCTCCCCCCTTAGTATAGTTTCGGCAACTTCAGGGTGCATATTTCCTGCTCTCAAACGACTCAAGAAGAGCAAGCCAAGAAGCACTATGAAGTCAGACCCATTTTAACAACTGCCTACTGATGCACTATTGTCACAAATCGATTACGGACACACTCGACACTGGAAAGAATGCAAAGAGGTTAGCCTACGACTTTCACTCTCAAGATCTGAAAAACTGATTCTCCTTACTGAGTACCACACTTTCCCTTTAATCCTGATTTGGGGAATTTACTGTTAGATCAATTCAGTTTCCATATGTTGATCATTTTCTTCATTCTCATAATCTGTTTGCTTAATAAAAAATTGGAATTGTAAAAAGAAGTTACGCTTCGGTCACTGCTGGCATGTCAGATTTGCGTTACCATCAGTCTGACCATCATCCTTCAATATATCGTGGTCAGGTCACGGAACCGATTTTTCTGTGCAGTATATTTACGTATTGGGAATAAAACCTCCGTGAAAAATGGATGCTAATATACAAGCAAAAATTTCAACGCGCTGATTGCTGAGAGTATGTCAATTAATCCCAAACATTGCAGAAAGTTGAAATTGAGTGCAGAAAGTTGAAATTGAGTGCAGACATTTGAAATGAAATGTATATCAGATACTTTTGAGTGCAATTTTGTGTAAATATGCACTCGCAAATTTTTGAAAGACAACAAATTGCACGCCCTACATGCTCGTGCAATTTCTTCAGGCTTTGAAAAATTTACTTGTGCTTATCATTCAAAATTGCACTTGAAAGCATTTGATTACCTATTCAAATTGGGTTGTGCATGTGGACGACGAAAGATTGATCAATTGAACGCAGAGAACAAGCGGTCGGAGTTTTCTGTGGCTGAAGTTTCATGCGTATGCGCACGTTAGTCTTCTCCTTTATGC
The DNA here is from genome assembly GCA_949710005.1 of Ricordea florida. Taxonomy (NCBI): domain Eukaryota; kingdom Metazoa; phylum Cnidaria; class Anthozoa; order Corallimorpharia; family Ricordeidae; genus Ricordea; species Ricordea florida. Next base: position 10,585,906 of record OX453276.1, on the reverse strand, counting down.
GTCTTTTATAAAACAACTTTCTTCAAAACTCAATGACAGCCCAGCCCCTCTGGGATGTTTAAAATAAACAATGGTCACAATGAGAAGTCATCATGCTTTCACACAGGGGCACCCAACGTCAATTTTCGGAAAATATCTGTTCGGAAGACGATTGAGATCTAGAATTTTCGGAACATTTGTTAAAAAAATTTCTTGCTTGTTTGCCTCTCCTAGGATTTTCGAACATCTAAAAATGGTCTTATTGCCCATTTTTAACGGATTTTTAACGTAAAAAGGTCACCTAGAGTCTCGGGAGCCTTTTTTCTGGCTGAAATTTCCGAAAAGGTAAGTTTTGATCGCTATAATTTTCGGATCACAACTAGACTTTCAGCTAGGAAATCCGAACAGATTAAATTTTAGGGGATAAAAATATGCTTAAATCTACCTTTTAAATACTAAAACACTTTAACAATGCTATGTTTAAGTGGTTTTGAACTATATTCTCGTTGGGTGCCCCTGTTTCACACAACAACGAATGAGTGATGTCCGGACCAACTCTTTTTGAAACCACCGGAGAATTTGACTTTGAAACGTTGAAATCTCTTCATACTTTGCGTTCTACTTAATTCATTCTAAACGGACAAAGAACAAAACAGTACTTCTAAACAAGCGTTCAAGTCCAACTCTCCAAATATTTAAAACTCTCTGGTTTAATGAGTTAACAATAAAGGTAAACAAAGATCGCTTTACATGAAATTTGATAATGAGGTGGTTCACACTGGTCGGGAGGCTTTTGGAGTGTTGTGAACTGTGCCGAAGTGGTGTAATCTTTTACCAGAAGTGTACTTCTGTTCGCGTTTTTATGTTTTTGTTTTCTTCATTGCGTCAAATCTCCCGAAATGGCTACACCGCACCTGTGGGCATTGATGATTCTCCACACCTTGTTTCAAGTGAGCATAGCTGGAAACTACACGTGTGAACTTCTTACCGAGCGAACTTGCTTCGGTTCGTGGTTAGATTACGAGTTCACTACAACCGAATTGGCCACAGACTCCAAGAACCAAGAGGATATAAAAGAAAACTTGAAAAAGTGGGAAGGGCTGAAATTTCTGTCTAAGTGTTGGTCGGTTCTGCAGCCGCTTCTTTGTCAAGTTTACAAACCGCGTTGTTCAAATAATAGTGTAAATCTACCGTGCAGAGAACAGTGCCTAGCGACAAGAAACCCTTGCTCGGTTGTCGAACGATACAACGAAAGGTGGCCAGACTTTTTAGAGTGTGAAAAATTCCCGGAAGAAGGCTGCGCGAATGGCTCGGTAAGTTCTTTAGTCTCTTCTGTTGTATTTATTCTTTGTTCCACCCGACTCGGCATGACACTTTTCTTTGTGTACTGCGAAGTCCTCTTTAATAGAAGGAGGCATCGACTGATGTTAGTTGATCGTCCTCACCGCATGTACGGTTGGCGATGCTGTTGACCTATGACCAAACAAACTGTTGTCCCATTTTGGGATAGGCATAGCTATACTTGGAATTCATACATACAATTGATGTGTAATATATATATACAGTATCGCACGTTTTCTACCTATGCTTCGCGTCGTGGGACCGGAAATGGCTTTGCTGGCCTTGATTGTCTTGATTAACAAGAGCGCCGCGTACAAAGGCGTTCTGTAGTGCACCATCAATAAACAGTTTCGCCGGAGCTGTAGTTTTGTTATATGTTACTGTATTTAAGATTTGTACGACGAATTATTTCGATTCTATTTCAGAAATTCCATCGAAAACTTGACCCTACAATTTTTTCCTTCAGATATAATGCCTGTGAACAATAGTAGACTATACGTGTCACTAATATCAGAGCAGTGTTTGATTGTCTGTAGCAAACAGGTCCGTTTTTCAGGCTTGCACGATGCCGAAATGCCCATTAACCGTTTTATTTTAAGCAACTTGCACTTTCAATAGACTGGAAGTCAAGAAAACAGCGGCTTTAGCGGAGGTTATTTCAAAATTGGCGTAATTAATTTAATTTCGTCGAAAATGTGAAGTCATCTAATCGGGCAGTAGTTAGAGAGTGAATTGCTGTGTGCTACAGTGGGGAAAAAGAACGAGAAAAGAAAACGTCTGTAAACAGCGAGACCAAGTAACTGCGTGCAGCTTTCCTTAGCGCGGCTTGATTGTTTGACTCGTCCTTCGTTGATAGGGATATGGGTTTCCCGAAAGACGTAATACTTTTCTGGTCCTGTATTTTCCAGATTTAAAGTTGTTCTTCAAAGATGTCTTTCAGTAAAGAAACACGTATTTCCTGACAAAGTTTCATACACAAGAAAATATTTCGTCAGAAGGTTTCGGTTTTTTCGAGACTCGACGTTTCTTCTTTTCTCCGGGCGCGCTTTTCTTGACAGGTCCGAACCTTTTCGAGACATTTTCAGGCGCAACAAATAACACCATATATTAGGAACAAAGATGTTTTTCCCCATTAAACTTTGCCAGGAAGCAAGACTTTCTTGTCTTAACACAACAGGTTTTTGGAGTAAATGCTTCGTGTTTTTACGATTGACCGATAAGTTCCCGGGACGTGTGAGAAACAGTACCCGAAGTACTCAATCTACAAACAACTTTCCTTGGGAAAAAAAAAAAGAACAGGGCAATTATTGCGTATGAATTTAGCTGACAAACGTCATCGTGGAACCTGCAAGTTTCCATTGTCCTAAAATTTGAGTCTCAGTTTTTTGTGCTCGCCCAGGTTTCCGTTCTAGCTTCTTCAATACCGAATGAAAAAATAGGTCAACAATGCGTTCATTTTTGGCTTACTAGACCACGTGACAGGCGCTTGACCAAAATAATTCAGATCACGCCATAATGCGGCTACACACTTCGTGTAAGCCACACAACAAGCTAAACCATAGGCGGCCCTAGCTCTCGACCAGTGCACTGGACAGTTAAAAACATAGCGACTGGTATTTGTAAGCCGTTGTATAGAAATAAATATAAAGCAGTTAAGCTCATCAAATTAATGCAGCAAAATGGTGCCATTAGTTTGATAAAATAAAACTAAAAAAGTGTCCGCAAGGAATTTTTTTCCTTTCTTGGTGTTCCCTTTGCTGTTTTAGCTTCCTTAGCGTTCGCTGTTCTCCCGGGGGGTTGGGGTGGGGATTACTTTTGGAATTTTTTGGGTGGGGGTGTGCCGCTAGGACCCTGGAAACCTTAGCCTATACTAGATCTAGTTCAGCTGAATTTTGTTTTCCTATCCTAGACTAAGGGACCTTTCATGTTTTACGAGGGAGGGTGGACTGGTGTGATTTGGGGGAGGGGGGGGGGGGTAATCAGAAGATCTCTTGATATTTTGTAAAGACTTACATGATTCACTACCCCTCCGGATATTTTGTAAAGGCTTACATGATTCACTACCCCTTGGGATATTTTGTAAAGGTTGACATGATTCACTACCCCACTCCCTCGTAGAAAATGAACAGTCTCTAAACTCCCAAAATCCCTCCCTGTTTTCCCCGGCCTGTTTCAGAACAAGTTGTTTCAACAACAAAGGCAAAATCCAGGCAAAAGTGTCTAAGTCCTAATTTCGCACACGCGTTTTTGATATTCCACACTATATTCAACGTCAACGTCTTGTCTGTCAGTCACATGCTGGGCTGTGTCAAGCACACACCTACGCGTTATGAAGAACAGTTAACTATTTAATGTTTAGCCAGTATTAAAACCACCGATTCCCATCTGAATCCCAATTGTTGACAGATAATAATATCCAGTTTTCAATTATAGCCGTCCATTCCGAGCACCTATCAATGCTTTCTTTGCTAAGATTGAGTTGTGACTTATTTTGAGTGGAAATTTCCAGTTTCCCTAGTCTAGACTAAAATCATCAACCAATGGATCAGTTGATATCCTGTGATCCAAACTTTCTGATTTCTACACCCAATCCCCAGACTAAACTGCTTGAAAACCATACCTTTCATAGCCGTACATACCTATATAGCCCATATATGGCAGTAACCCCCCCCCACCTCTACCCTTGACTGTTCCTAGCAGTAAAATGCTAGTCTCAGGCATTACGCATGAGTATCACACTTACTCATGCTTAATGCGTGAGAGTTGGCACGTATTATGGTATAGGCTTACCCCTGATTGGTTGAAAGAAGTAGAGAAGTAGAGCAACATTCTCTAGTCAGTTTCCTAGTTTGCAATCCAGAACCAAATTGTGAAACTACTTACAGTGCCTTAAAAAAACACCAAATGCAATAGAGAGGCATTTCTTCTTCTCTCTAGATCACCATATTACAGCTTAATGAATCAGCTTGCAAGAGGCCATTGGTTGAAACTGAGCATCAGTCCAGCTGGTATGAAGGAATAGAAGGATGTGGTATACAGTGTCAAAATCCAATATTCACAAGCGAGGAACACACTAGAATTCACAGATTTGTAGGGGCATTTGGAAGTTTGTCATTCATATGTAACTTATTCACAATGGTAAGGTTTTTTGCAGCATACAAAGCATAAGAACCTCTGTGCAGCTGGCATTGAAAGGGGGGGGGGGGGAGAGGAGGGGAGTTCAAGTACATGACATTTTTGTTGGGAGGGAAGGATGGGTGGGGAAAAAGGGGGTTGACGTATGAAACACAAGTGCACACCACGCCGTGCAAGTTCTTCCAGCTACCTTCAGGCTTCTTGCTCAAACTTCTCATATTTAACTACTAACTACGCAGTCAGGTTATGCAAAAGGTACTATGCCATGCAACACAAAGTTGCACTTGAAAGAAATTAATGCATTGAACGAATGACATTTCACAATATCATATGCCACGAAAAAAAGGTGAAAATGCTTTTTTAACCGTTTGATTCCTTTGATCCAAGAAGCAGTTCTAATTACCAAGTTTCTTTACACTCTTTTTAAGTTTGGAGAATCAGATACATGTTAAGTCAACTAGGAATCCTTGAGACAAAACATTGCGCAGTTGTTCTCATCTGCTGTTAACAGTATCAACATTGTAAGGAGAAGGAAAAGTGCACATTGCAATCAGGTGGACAATTAGATGTAGTTTGATGCTATGCTGGTTTGAAATAACGAATGTAGTTACAATTCACTGACCCAACAAAAGTAGAATTATCGATCAGAGTTTTTATTAACAATTCCCTCCAAAAATGTTGAAATCTCCCAAAAAATAATCAAATATGACCTCTTCCGAGACTCTCTGAAGACTCCTATATTATCTCTTATTATTATTCATCTAACACCTTCGAATGAGATCAAAAAAGATTTACGTGATGTCACACCTCGTTTGAAACTTGCAAGGTCCTACGTTGCAGTTTCATTGACATTTTGGTGGAAAGATGGACAATCGCCAATTGTTTTTCATGATCACAAGAATCAACATGGAGAAAAATGAACAGGATAAAACGTTACTTAAGCCTTAATAGCGGAGCCCCATAACTACCGTGCGAGGATAGAAATTGAGAAAACCATGCGTTTGAGTTTTCATGGTCATGGTGGCTAGCGGCATGGCTCGCGGGCGCGTGCGCCTAGCGACGACGACGACGACGACGACGACGTTGCCCCAACATGGCGGCCATAGTCATCCGGGATATTTAGAAGGTCTTAAACCGAAACGAGGCTTTGTTTTTCGCGCGCTTTTCGCGGCTTGCCGCGGCTACACAACCTACAGCCAGCAGTCTACAGCAGTCTACAATGTTTTGCTGAAGAAACGGATTATTCATAGCGGTTTTGGAGGAAAAATTTTCTTCCTACAAGTTTTCAAGCGTTTTTGGAGGGACATAAGCATAAAGCTGAGTTCTTCCTACAAGTTTTCAAGCAGGCTCAGTGATTCTCGCGAATAATTGTTAAATAAATATCCTTCTACAAGCTTAACCCAAGGCACACAACACCAGATATACGAATGGCTTGAAAATGGCTATTCTATTACATATGGTCTCACTCTGTGAGGGTTAACGTTTACAAAATGACACAATATTGCTTCTGTTTACAACTTAGGTTGAATAAGGAACTGATAAATTTTTATTTACCAACCTTGACACTTTGTCGGTAGCTTTTCTTCCTCCTGGTCAACACTTGATCCTCTCTAGTGTCTTCTTCAGGAGTGACTTGGCAAGGCTTTGAAGCACCCTTTTATACCTTGCTTGTGGTTCAATGGAGCGTGGCTGCCATTGATGTGCCAAACTCCTAAGCAACATCTTTGATGAAATTGTCGGTTAGTGGTGATAATGCGAGAATTATCCCACCCAATGGCATGGTTGGTTAGGCATGTGTGTTCAGCCCAGGCAGAGTTTTATTGTTTTTCTTTTTTAGGCATAGTTTTCTTTTATTTCAAACCAGCTAGTGTAGTATCAAATCGTCTGATTGTTAGGAGAAGTTATAATTAATCATCCACAGGTGTGAAAGTTTAAGGTTCGATACATTTATTATATGGCCACAATAGTACGCTTGCTCTGATTGGCTGCTGAACGGGCAAGATTTTCTTGTGATGACTGGGCATTAGGAAAATTTCTCAAAATAAATTTTTTCCCTTTAATAGAGACAGAACTTGTCTCATTTTCAAAGAAAATGTTTTTTCTTTCTTCTGATTGCACGGTCAGATGCGTTTTAGCCTGTGCCAGGCTCTCGGATCGTGGGCACGATCGAAAAGCGGAAGAGCGAGAGAACAAATCGGTGGGAGTCTGGGAAGAGAAAAAGACTCCCACCGATTTGTTCTCTCGCTCTCCCGCTTTTCGATCGTGCCCACGATCCGGGAGCCTGGCACAGGCTAGATGTGTTTTGGATCAGTGAACATGACCTCAAATGACCTCTTGCACTGTGCAAGTGGACACTAGAAAACCCTTTCATTTTTCTTTTTCCAGTGCTAAAACGGCCATATAATATATAACTTATTAACCTTGTATGTTCGGTCATTACAAGGAAGTCTCAGACCTTGACTGTATTGACCTTGCTACTGCTCGGTCAATACATCAAGGCCTCAGTCTGAGATTTCCATGTAATGACCTCACTCTCGGTTCATAAGAAGTATATATTGGGTGCAGTGACTATTGCTGCACTTGCAGTTGGTGAAGTTTAAACTTTGGTCTCTTTTCCTTGATAGATAACATTTTTAATTGGTTGGAAATCTCAGAATCGTTACCCATCGGTCATACTGTTCTATATAAACTGCTGTTTTTGTGCTGCATCTTTGGGATTTCTTATTCAGTTTGCTGATGGTGCAAGAAATCGCACTGTTTGTCGACATGATGATACAATGAGACTACAGGAGCCAAGGTAAGCAAACTACACTGGAATATATAAAGTATTGTTATACACCCAGACTTTCACTCAACAAAACGAGCACTGTGATTGGTTGATTCTTGGTCATGTGCCCCTGATCAAAATAATTCAAATGTATCCCGACTGGGATACAACTGCGCAGTTGTTGCCCACACGCCAGTTGTGCTGTCTTTGTTTGTTAGTTTTTGCTATATATGATTGTTTAAGGGAAAGTCTAAATATATAACAAAGCACTTAATGTATGGTCCCTCACGAAACTCAAGTCCCAATGTTTCACTTGACTTTGTCTCGGGAAATATCAGGACTCTCGGGAAAACAAAACTAACTGTTTTCCTTTCGGCCATACATTAAGTGTATATTGTACTAACGGTGGCCATCAGAATAGTACATGTACAGTATAATATAGTAGTTGTATATTTATTATAATATGGCTGGTTCCATGAGCGGGCTAGATGAGTTGAATCCTGTGTCCTGACTGGTTACTCAAACAGGGACATGAGGCCTATCTTGCTAGTCCGGGATATCCTGGGATTTTCTGCAAAACATAGCAAAAGAGCCAGATCATAAATCCTTCATTTGCCAAGCATGTTGCCTGGTCAATAATGCGTATTAATTATAGCTCATCTAGTGAAGAGTGCTTTATAATCAATTATTTACGTTACTTCCAGTCGTCTTTCTTATGCTAATAGTTGACTATAAGAAGGTGGTCAAAATGTTATTGCCAAAGTAACTGAGGCTTTTCAAATAACAGAAGTCTTACATTCTTTCCTCAGCGAGGATGACTGTTTCCTTTGTATCGTAACATTCATCCTTGTCTATTACTTCTCACTGGCTGGTGTTATTTTGTTTGTTGTACTGGCATTTTCCTGGTCAATTTGCTTCAAATATTTGGGAAGTACAAAAGACAACTTTGCTGGCAAAGTGGTGTACTTTCACGCAGTTACCTGGGCTACTCCCCTTGTGTTAATGATCTGCGTGCTGGCTCTGCGACAGGTACGAAAAGTCAATGTTAATTTAAAGCACCAGGAACACACTACAGGGCGTAAAATTAACTTTTTTTTACGGTAGCCACTTGGCTCCTAAATATTTAAAATTGGTAGCCAATTTCAAAAAGTTGGTGGCCATTATGTTTATGACATGGTCAACATGTCAAACGGGATGAAAAATGAGCCCGCAATTTGCACCTGCTACTAAGAGGACACTAGAATGATTCATATACAACCAGAAAGGTTATCTAAATACAAGATGGCGTCTAGTGGATTTACGTTCGTACATGTGCTACGTTTTCGAAATGAGTTTAAGGAGGAACTTTGCTGTAGATTTATCTTTACAAATCTTCAAAAATCACTAGATGAGATGTGATTAGAAATTCTAGTCGCCAATTTGGCGACTAACTTTAAAGATTTGGTCGCCAAAGTGAAAAATTTAGTCGCATAGGCGCCTGTATTAGGCGCAATTTGACGCCCTGTACTATGAACATTTTTGTGAATTAAATTATTAGGTTTTGGTAAGAAAAGCTACAGACTGTGCTGAAAATTTCTTTACCTTAAGATATTTCATCATTTTTTCACTTTAATAAAAACAATAGTGGATGCATAACACTTAATAGTGCCTGCAAGTTAACTTAGCTTTTTGCATAACTGCATGGACTGGGACATTTTCAAAACAACAGAAATTAACGGTGAGAAATTGTTAACCTTTGAACATGTAAAAACTGGCATTACTTACTTGGAGATTATTAATGAAGGTAAAGAAAGGAAAGTTTCCAGACTGGACATTCTTAAGAAAAGATAAATTGCACTGTTATTAAATACTACACGAACCAGAACGTTTTCAAAACTATTTTTAAGTAAAATAACCAAAAGTAGACAATTTTAAGATTAATCTTTCACAGTGCAAAAGGGCATTTTTGTAGTTATATGTGTTAGGGGCACTATCACCGATAGTCAACACAGCTTGAAGTTTAAATATGCGCTGTGTGGGTTGTGACATAAAATAACATTCTACATGTAGATGCTAATTGAATAAATTTTATTGCAATATCTGCCCACAGGTTGATGCAAATTCTCTGAGTGGGATCTGTTTTGTCGGTTACAAGAATCCCAACATGCGAGCTGGATTCCTTTTAGGGCCATTAGGTCTTGCTCTAGCTGTAGGGGGATTTTTTCTTGCCCAAGGTGATCAATAAAAATTGTCATTATTGTTGTGTTAGTCACACGGTAAACTGTTTGTAGGCCCAAAAGGCACTCTCTAATTTGCTTCAATTTTTATTTGAAATGAGGAGTTGTTTAATTTAAAACATTGCCAAAATTTTCCAAGGTCACTACCAGAGATTAAACCTGTAAAATAATCCAATCTGTTGGTAATGTAGACGAAGCTGGCTGCCACCTGAAATAGGGGATACCTTGCAACTGTTTAGGTGGGCATGTGCAGCTGAGGCCCTGCAGCTGAGGCCCTGAAGCTATAGGCTTAACAAGCCCTTAAATATTGGAAGTCACTGCAACCTATGATACTGTGCACAGTCAACCTACTTCAAATTTTTATGTTAAAGACTATACCTAAAATCATCTTCAGTTATTAAAACCGCAGTGTATAAAAATGTTGTAAATTCATTATACAGGTACTCAATGCATCCTCTTGTCGCCTCTCATTAATGCTTGTTGGAACTTTTTTTCTTACAACTCTTTAGGACTTGCCACCTTATGCAAGCTACGAAGATCCAATCCCAATTTTCTTAGCACTAGGGCAGCACACAAAATCAAAGAAACAATTGTTAGAGTAGGTAAGCATAACCAAGTGGTATTTTTGATGTGTGGCAGTGAATGCCTGAACAAATTAGCTAACTGCAGTGAAGTCATTCTTATATGAAATACAAAAATACATTTATTTTAATTGGGTGGTAGGTTGTATGCCACAAAGCACTTAAATTATTCATCCTGTTACATTTAAATAATCCTCTGTATATCACATAGTGTATGACGTTATTTGGTGCAATTTGCTTCCATAAGTTTTGCCCTAAATCACCAATTTTTTTCTAGGTCTACGTATAAATTGCATGAAAATGTTCATACTAAAAATTTTGTGTTCGTGAATATTCTTTTTACAATAACTGAGCGAATTCTCGCGTGCTGATTGGCTAATTTTTATCATCAATAAGAGTACAGACACATAAAATTTTAATTTATGCAAGGTATTTCGCATGATAAGTGAGCTGTCAAACAGTCAGATTTTTACCCAATCAAATTGTATTACGTGTTGTCACAAGCCAATGAGAAGGCAAGAAAAGTTATTGAGAATAGTTGCGCCTTGATTGCGATTTTACTTGCTGTTTACTTGCGTTTTCTTTTCATTTTAAAAGTCTTCATTTGACCTTTTTCGCATTTTGTTATTGTAAAAAACAAATTGACGTCAGTTTTTTATGCGTCTGTCCTCTTATTGATGATAAATTGCATCATAACATTGTCAAAGTTTGTTGTAGATCCACTCGCCTATCGGCTCGTGGATCTACAACACTTTGACAATGTTATGACGCAATTTATCATCAATAAGAGGACAGACGCATAAAAAACGGAGGTCAATTTGTTAATTTTATTTTAATAACAGTATCATAGCCTTAGGTCCCAGTATTCAAGAATTATAGGCAGCGAAAAGAGAGTGGGCCAAAGAAAAAAATCCCTTTTTCACTGCTTATCATCTTACATGCCTGACAGATGCTTATTATGATAATGAAAGATTTTGATAATGGCTGCTGTACCACTGATAGGGGTACTTACACACTGTACTGACTATAGACACCTTATAATTTCTTCATATTAGGTATATTTTCATTCATGGCTTTTCTGTCTGTATTCACCACTTTTGCCTGCCATGTTTACCAATACCACAACCAAAAGAAATGGGAAAATAGCTATATAGAGTTTATTCGGTAAGTACAATATTTTTTTTTCCATTTCTAATTCACACACTGGAAACAGTTCATTAGAATTGTATTGGTTCTATATCAGGTTAATTATTAATGCATCACAGGACTTCAAGTTTGAAAAAAGAGTATGGCTTGTTATATATGTAGTTGATGCAATGAACTTTGTATTTTGACATTGAAACAGCTTACTCATTATTGCAAACATATAGAAAAATCATGCTCCTTGGTTTGGTAAATGCCTTAATTTTTATTGTAAAATGGAACAGATATAAGGCATGCTCTGATTGGTCAAGACAAGTGCATTATAACATAATTAATATTTAATCTTCATTCACTGTACTAAATCCATGCGCGTGATTTTGTGATACATCATGTCATCACCTAGTAACCGTGCACTAATGAGAATACATCATGCCATCACACAACGGCTGGCATCAAAATGGCCGTTTTGTATTTCATTGAACTCAGATTGAATATTAAAAGGGTTAGAGACTTAAAATTCGTGGTTTGTTTACAAATACATGCACTTGCTGGCTGTAAAATGAACTCGAAAATTGTCAATACTGCACTCAGCTTCGCTTCGTGCAGTATTGACAATTTCTTGTTCATTTTACAGCCAGCGCGTGCGTGTATTTGTAAACAAACCACTCATTTCAGTCTCTAACCCGTAATTAGCACACTGCCCAAGTCATGTGCAAAAATCTAATTGTTTTAGTAAAAATCATAGTAAATGAGTCATGTGTCAGTGAAAAAAATATAAAATACTAAATCTTCCTGTGAAACTTCGCTGAAGCGCAAAGACGTCACCATTCTGAAAACGATCTTCAACAAAGTGCTGCACTCTAATGGCTGATGGTGTGCCATAGCTCAGCCAATCAGATTGCAGCATTTGCATAAGTATACTAGTAGATTTTTACTAAATTATATTATTATTATTATTATCATAATAGTATTATTATTATCATCATCATTTTTTGTGTGCTTTTTTATTCAAGCTGCATCGCAGAAAGAGCAGTTCAGGGACAGAGATGGAAGACGAGTTGTGCTGTTGGTGAGCGGCCTGATCTAGGGGTCATTGAACTGGAGTTAGCATCTCTGTTTGGCACAGGGATTGCCATGAGTAGTTGGACATGGACTTCAAATACACTGCAGACCTGGCAAAAATTGTGGCGAAGGTAGCAAAAACTGATTTTAACTGAAGTAAACAATTCTTTTTGAAAGACATAGGTGCAAACGGGACCACAGGTGGCAGCCTATCCCAGTTTCTGTAGCAAGAAGTGCCTAGGAATTGTTACTACCCCCCTCCCTCAAGGGATGGTATTGCTAGTCCACTGTAGGTTTAACCCCAGCATTATATTGCCAATAGCTATTTGTATACAGTTGGGTGGAGAGACACAGTGTGGGGTACAGTTTCTTGTCTTAGGGAACAACATGGTCTCATCACCAGGGCGCAACCCTAAACCTCCTGAGTGGAGGTCTGACACACTATATATTACTGGGCAATTGTATCCTGGTCGGAATACATTTGAATTTGATCAGGTGCACGTGACCAAGAATCAACCAATCACAGTGCTTGTTTTGTTGAGTGAAAGTCGAGGTATATAACAATGTATGTTGTTTCCATGGTAATCAGTGCATGGTAATTCATGCAGTGTAATGAATTCCTTTTGTGTTTCAGGTTAACAAGAAAAAATAGGCATCCAGAACTTAGTCATTACAAAATGATAAGAAGAATGAGAAAGAACAGGGTTGTGTAAGTAGGAAAAGTTTAGTATAATAAATTATGGCAAATACATGTAACTCCCTTGATGTGAAATGATTATTATTATTTTTATTTATATTATTTCAATTTCTTCTTTCCTGCTTGGGGTAACTTAAAAGCTACCCCAAGCACGAAAGAAGAAACTGAAATAATCATTACCACCAGTTAGAAATGGTGTGCATTAAGATGGTATTTCATGAAACAAAAGAGATGTTTGAACTGATTGATAGTTGGGTTTAACTATGACACTACCAACAACATTGCTGAACACTCTTAACCGACTGACTACAGAATTGACTAGGACTCTGCTGAATGCATTTCATACAGTACTGACTACTATCAACAAATCACTCTAGAGAGCTCGTTGCCAAAAATTACCTGTACTGTACAAACGACTTACGGATGTCATTCAGACAAAAAAATTAACAAATGGATTGAAACTGACAAGAACTGTATGACAAATGACAACTGAGTCTTTAAAGCCAATAACACCATGGCCTTACTGACAAACAGCCAATAACTTCACGACTTAAACAAGCAATGGTGACATTGAACAGAAACATAAATACCACCACCCGACGAACTACGTCCCCTACTCTTTACGATCAGTGTGTGGGGTAGTGAATCATGTAGGCCTTTACAAAATATCCCGAGATTTCCTCGGGGGGTAATCAGAAGATCTTGGGATATTTTGTAAAGGCTTACATGATTCACTACCCCTCGGGATATTTTGTAAATTAGGCTTACATGATTCACTACCCAGTGTGTGCGTTCTTTTAATGTCCCATGCACTAAGTTATCATGAACAAGGGTTGTGAGACGGGACCTATGGTTTATTGTCCTTATCCGAGAAGACTAGAAAGTCTAACCATATTCAGATGTCATTACAAAGGCAGCACTTTCTCCTCAGTTACTTAAAGACCCTGAGTGTTGGTCTGGCTGGGGTTTTGAACCTGCGACCTCCTGCATGGTAGTCATGTGCTCTACCAACCGAGCTAACCAGTCAGCGGTACAAAAACTAAGTACCGGTATCTGCTCTCAAAATCCCCCAAACACAGTTCAGTTTGTATACATTGTGGTTCACTTTTTCCTTGGTTTAAATTTTATTTTCCTTTGTTTTGAGGTATGGTAATGTATCATAATGAGTTTGAAACAAAGGAAAATAAAATTCAAACCAAGGGTAAAATAACAACATACAAACATACATACAAACAAGCCTATGAGTTTTGTTTCCCAAATTACATAAATTGCAGTACATGACACTTGGCATGGATACCACACACAGTGTAACATTTCAAGATGGGTTACTGATCCTGTGTTTTTTTGTAAATATGTGCAAAGTTGTAACAAAATTTGTGCATCTATTTCTTTAGACCTGCTGTGCTGTATCCTGCCATTCCAGAGGTTCAAATGGAGGCAATAAAAAAGGCAGGTGAAGCAATTCAAGCCATTGGGTCTGTAAAACATGACAAACAGAAAGCAGAGGAGCCACTAAGACTGAGGAGCATTTCTGAATGTACACACCAGGAGAATCCCAGCTAACAACTGTGAGAATACTGATGAGGTATATGCCCAAGAAGTTCATAGCTGGAGGATCAGTGATGAAACAACTGTACACCATTAAGTGTGAAACGAAATGCCATCTCCTGGTGTGAAAAGGAGGGAATGGAAGTTTGGTGCACCCCAGGAGACATTTACAATGTATAATGACATTGGCAATAATAACAAGGTATATGCCCAAAATGTTCATAGCTGCAGGATCAGTGATGAAACAACTGTATACCATTTCCAGTATGTGTGCAACAAAATACCATCTCCAGGAGTGTAAAGCATGGGATGGAAGTATGGTGCACCCCAGGAGACATTGACAACGTCAAAAAACGCCGTTATTATTGTCAATGTCAGACATTGACAATAATAACGAGGCGTGTGCCCAAGAAGTTCATAGCTGCAGGATCAGGGATGAAACGACTATATACCATTACCTGTATGTATGCAACTAAATATCACCTCCTGGAGTGAAAAACATGGGATGGAAGTTTGGTGCACCCCAGGAGACATTGACAATATCTGATGACATTGACAATAATAACGAGGTGTGTTCCCAAGAAGTTCATAGCTGCAGGATCAGTGATGAAACAACTGTATACTATTTCCAGTATGTGTGCAACAAAATATCATCTCCTGGAGTGAAAAGTGTGGGATGGAAGTTTGGTGCACCCCAGGAGACATTGACAATGTCAAATGACATTGACAATAATAACGAGGCGTGTGCCCAAGAAGTTCATAGCTGCAGGATCAGTGATGAAACAACTGTATACTATTTCCAGTATGTGTGCAACAAAATACCATCTCCTGGAGTGAAAAGTGTGGGATGGAAGTTTGGTGCACCCCAGGAGACATTGACAATGTCAAATGACATTGACAATAATAACGAGGCGTGTGCCCAAGAACTTCATAGCTGCAGGATCAGTGATGAAACAACTGTATACCATTTCCAGTATGTGTGCAACAAAATACCATCTCCTGGAGTGAAAAGTGTGGGATGGAAGTTTGGTGCACCCCAGGAGACATTGACAATGTCAAATGACATTGACAATAATAATGAGGCGTGTGCCCAAGAACTTCATAGCTGCAGGGTCAGGGATGAAATGACTGTATACCATTACCTGTATGTGTGCAACAAAATACCATCTCCTGGATTGAAAAGTATGGTATGGAATTTTGGTGCATCCCAGACGAAAACCAGCCAATGACAGTGATAATACCTAATAACGAGTCATATGCTCAAGAAGTTTATAACTGGAAGATCAGGGATGAACCAACTATACAGCATTCTGTGTGCCATGAAGTTTATATAGTCAAACCTTGCTATCTCGAACTCTCAAGGGAAACGAAAAATGGTTTGAGATAGCAGGGATCTAGAGATAACCGAGTTCGAGATAGGTGGTTTCAACTGTAGCTGGAGGATCAGGGATGAACCAACTGTACACCAAATGTGTGCTATGAAATACCCTGTCCTAGAGTGAAAAGTATGGAATAGAAGACTGTACATTCTGGAAGAAACTCAGCCAAGGAGAGTCTTAACCCTTTAACTCCTAAGGGGTCTCCCTGTGACCAGTAAAATCGTCTGGAATTGGCCAGAGTAAAATCTATAAAGTCACTCTTAGGAGGGAAAGGGTTACAATCAGTGATTTACATAGTTACTCAAGAAGTCCATAGCTGGAGGCTCAGGGGTCAACTACTAGTCGAACAACTGTACACCATTATGTGTGCAATAAAAAAAACCCTCTCCTATAGTGAAAAGTATGATATGGAAATTCGCACACAGCAGCTGGAAAAACCAAGCTAACAACAGCAATGAAACTAATGTTCTATACTTAAACGGTCAACCACTCAACCAACTGTATACATATACTTGTTCAGAGAAATACAGTCCCTGGAGTGAAAAGTATGGGAAGCAACACCAAGTTTGTACACCACAGGAGAACCCCACCCAACATCAGTGATATGAATTATTTTTAAAGATTAACCTACAGTGTATCTTGCATGCCTGGGATTTCCCTTGTTGTCCTGTGACAGAAAACAAAACAAAGTGGCCATGTAATAAATCCTTTTTTGACCAAGCTTGTTAGGTCAAGATGGCTGCATATTGACTTCATTCGTTTTTGTATTTTTGTTGACCTCGACTATGCAAAATAGAACTCTGCCAATAGACAACATCCTGTTGACCTCACGCATGGTCAACGATGCATATTTAAAGTCCATAAAAAGCCAGACCTTGTTACAGAATACTTACCCAAACATTTGGTTGGAATTTCTGTGATGCAATGTTTTATTGAAGCTGTGGCGACTCCTTTGTTGTTGATTCTGTCATCTAACACCTTCAGGGACAATGAAAAGAAAGCAGATTGATGAATGCAATTTTGAAGCATAGAAGAATGAAGTTTATTCAGTACTCACTTCTGCAACAAAAGGTCACTTGTGTAAACACAGCTGAACATTTCAGGAGTGCATTAAGGCCTTTGGTCAAAAAAGAACACATCTCGTAGTCTGTTGAAACAACAGTCAACTATGATAAGAAAGTGACTGAATGAACATTATCATTAATTAGTATAAGTACTCAGGTGATTATATAAAATAACATGCTCTGATTGGTTCGCTATCTGTGGTATGGGTGTCAGGGTTTTTGACGGCGATTGTGGTTCCACGAGGGCGCAAGATGAGGCAAATCCTGAGTTCTGATTGGCTACATGAGCTAGCAAGATGGGCCTATCTCTCCTGCTCAGGATTTCAAGCATTGTCCCATGAAACAAAGGAAAATGACCATGTAACATATCCTTTTTTGATTGTGCTTGTTTAGTGAAGATGACTGGATATTGGCTTTGTTCTGTTTTGTGTTTTTACTGACCTGGACTATGCCTCCGGCAATAAAAACACAAAAAAGAACTCTGCTGCTGTCAAGGTTTTCCATAAAAAATTTTAGCTACAGCAGGAGAATTGTGTTAAGTAACTGGAGAATAAATTATTATTCTGAAAGCACTCCATGTCTGAATTTAAAACTAGCTCAGGCCATCTAAATTGGACCAGAGAATTCTTAGTAGTAGCCGGAGAATTCTCCGATCTCTGATGCTAAATGAACAACCTGTGCTGTGCAGCCATCTTGAACTAATGCTTGGTCAATAATATATATAAATAATTATAACTATAGTAATAGCCTCTTCTAGGGTTTAAGGTGCAGTCATAGATCACAAGAAATAGCAGGAGACACCCTCACCCTTGACCATTTTTAGTTTGCTGCCCTTGAGCCTGAATCCTTGGGTGGGGTTTGATTAGTACAGACTTAAAATGATTGCAAAAAAACAACAACCAGAGAAAAGTGATATTGCCATATTACCTTACTGTTTAGAGTATTTCTATATACAAAGATAACTCAGAACTTGTGGATGACATGGCAGTGGTTCACTTAGAAGACACTGTACGGAAAAGCAGTTCTTCAATATAGCAAGTGTTTGAGGTGAAAAATGCAGTGTGTGGTGGGTGTGAAACCCAACATTCTGCAGCAACCAAAAAAAGTTGGTAGCAAAAATGGATATTACAAAATTACTCTTTCACAATTATATGTACCTTTAAAAGGTTTGTGCAATGAAAAGAAATAATTATATTCAGAAGTGCTGAACATGCCTTCTACATGTAAAAAACATAAAATTTAACGTTATGACCTCTATTACTGCAAATTGCATGTCAATAGCATCTTAATATTTACAATTATTAAGCAAAAACCTAGAAATTTTCTGTATAAAGAGCCCATACAGACACAATATGTTTTTCTTTTTCTGGACGGGAAGTGAAAATTGAAGCTTTATAGCCCAAGGGGTTATGAACAATGGAAGGAGGTAAGCAAAATGTAGCTGATATTTGTACTGAATGGTTTTTTTTGAACACCTCACTCAACATTCCAGTGACATGCATTAAGCATAATGAGTCTTTGCACTCCCAAATAATATTATCCCAGCCATGGATATTGCAATCTTTATCATAGAATCCCAAAATCATTCATGTTCATTAAATTTTGCTGCAAAATCCCTGTTAGTTCTAGCCAACATTTCCTGAGTTTCTCGCAGTCTCCTGTGTGCATTTATCACTGTATTCTTTGTTGTTGAGTCTGTAAAAGCTCTCACAAGATCTGGTGTTGCTGTTGGTGAGTTAAAAAGCTCACTAACATTACGAGATGGTGAAACCCTAGCAACTGGAAAGTTAGCCCAGTGATACCTTGTAGTCACTTGGTTGCCATTACCCATGGAATTACTTAGTTGAATAGAAGAGACTGAAGTGTTTTTGTTTGAGGGACTGTCACCACTGGAACAAGAAGTTGGTTTGTCTGCAAAGAGCTGCCTACTGGAGTTTTTTTTCAAAGGTGACATACGCTCATTACTTTTACCATTACAGTATGAATTAGCGTGACTGCCAAATGATGATTTATCAGCTGAATCTCCTTTTGAACTGCGAACCTCATAACCAGCTACCACTCTTTGCTCACACTGTACTGGACTTGTTGAGTGCAATAATTGATTGCTGCACTTGCTACACAAATTTCTTTCATGCATCTCTTCAAGCAACTTCAAACGACTTTCAAGCAGAACAACCCTTGCAGAAATTTCATTGTTGGACAACACCATTCCATCAAACTTTTCTAGTAGCTCTTGAACTTGTTGCTGTAAGACATATACCTGGTCGCTTGTAAGTGAGCTTGTCAAAGTACCATTTTCCTTTACCTCATCACCTCTTGTGTGCCTCACAACTTTAGCAGGGGGTAGAATGGGATCTTTGAGGTTCAAATGCGATATACCAAGAGATTCATGCTCATGTCGAGTGCTTGAAAGAGGTATGCGCCTTGGGTGAGCCACCTTAAAATTGGGTGTAAGCATCAAATCTTGACTTGGTATTGGGATTGTTGTCATAGCAACAGGCGACAGTCTCTTGTTTGCATTTTGGACTGTCGAAGTAACTTCTGGATTTGCATTCATCTTTTGAGTTGGGTTTTCCACTGGCAAATGTACTTCATCAGGTATAGAATGAATCCTTGCTGGCACAGATACGGGACGCACTGGTTTGCAACTCTGTGGTACAACCTGCTTTGTCGCATCACTCACCAGGGATTTATTAGTTTGAATTTTGCCATCTAAAATTTCATCTTCCCAAGTAACTGACTTAGGATGTGGCTGTCTTGAAAGGGTTGCTCGCACTTCTGAATTCTGATCAACTGGGAACTTCACACCAAGGAATCTTTGGTCACCACTATTGGATCTGACAACGAGATTGCTAGGGAATGAATCAACTGCATTGCCAGCAACAACCTGTGGGTCAAATCCCTTAGAGCGAGGAACATCTTCCGCACTACCATGATCTATCATTCGCGTAACAAGTGGCTCCTTAAGTCCAAGTACTACCTTTGCTGCTTCTTCATTACTTTTAAAATCCCTCATTTCTGTATTAACAGGAAGAGGGCCTGGGAATTTCTCCTCAGCATGTTTATGATTGCGCATGTTTTCCTTGGCATTTTCGACGCTACTCGTTTTCACAGCTGACACAGCGTTCTTTGCTTTCTTTTTGTCTGATTTTTCCGCACCTTTGGGATTAAGCGCGTCATGTTTCTCCTTCAGAAGTTTTAAAACATCGCAGAGGAAAATAATTTTCCTCTCAGCGAAACCGATGGAGAGAAACTGGTCCTTTGTCAGTTGGGGTTTATACCCAAACTCATCCCTGAGAACTTTGTAAACAACTTCCAAAAATCTAAGATCCGTTTTGCCATACAGCTCGTATCCCCTGCTAGCGAAGTACTGTGCCAACGAATAAGAATACTCCAAGAAAACGTGATGAACAATGGGTAGAGAAGCCCTCGGTGTTCCCTGAGCTAAACCCTTGATGTCGAGGTTAGTTTGAGGATGGTTAACGTGTTTTAACTCAGAAATAAGCTTTCGAAGATTATTTTTCAGATCTCCCGTTGTCATTCTTTTAGAATTGCATCCATATAGACGAAAATCAGTTTTCCAACGACAAAAATGCTGCAAACTTTGGTCAAACTGCCATTGTTTTTAAACCGTCGCCTTTTACCGCCATTTTTGTTGTTTAACGAAGCATATCGAGCCCGCGATTCCGTCCGCTGTACTTTACAATTGCGCCGTCGGCTTTACAGCGGCAATTCTTAAAAATCAAAATGGCGGACCGGATTCGGTTGTACCCGCGAAGAAAGAAAGGCGCCAAGTTATCACAAGATTTCTCTCCTTTTCCTATTCCTATCCAAACTATCACCGCTAAGGAATCAAGCAACGACAGGTGGTTTTATTATAACGGCTTTTTCAGAGATAACTGCGTGGTGGTAGAAGACTTAGGCGATTTAACATTTCTGTACAAAATGGTAAGTTCGTTCTTTGGCCGGAATCTGGCTTAACTACATCTTTGGAGACCTCAAACGATCTATTTTTTCCCCAGTACAAATGTGGCTGGATTTTCATATCACTTCATTCTTCGTCATGTATGTTAAAACTGGTCTTGGCGTTCGCTAGGTTCTGTCCTCGTAACAAGATGCAGGAAGAGAATAACCATTGCATTTTCTTCGTTTAGGAGTCATTGGCTAGTTGTACTGCATTGTTTAGTCTTTTGTATCGGCTCTTGTTTACCGGTATACGAGGACAGAACCGTTCGCTTTTGAAAACAAGAAAAAATTTGCACGCGTACGTGCAGTACCCCAAACAATTCGGCCACAGCATGCATAATGAAAATTATGGTGTGATAAGAGAATCTAACCGCAAATGATTCTAAGTTTAACTGTCCCACATACATTTTTCGAGGAGACAAATTCCTCTTTCTGGAAGAAAGATAGTGCTTTTTTTTCTTTTATTAAATCTAACTCTTTTTTATATTACAGTAGCGTAACATTTCTTTTATTTATTTATTTTTTTGTGTTGAATGTAAATTTGTCAAAGACAGCAAATTGCACTTGTCTTACAGGCCCATGCAAGTTTTGCTGTCTTTGAAAAATTGACATGTGCTCTTTTATTCCAAATTGCACTTGAAACCATTTGATAATCCATATTAAATAGATTTAGGCCAGCCTAAAAGCGGAGCTCCTCACACAGACCCTCACACATTGAAAATGTTGTCACTAAAGTTATTAAATACGCCTGGTGTACGCAACTACTTAAAGAAGATTCGATAGCCGAAATAAATCGTCAAAAACGCAACGGAAGAACCATTACCTGGTCAGCGAAATTATAATAGTTTTAAAGCAACACCAAAAGCAGCTAGGCAGCTCTTTAACAAATGAAAAATAGACACTCAGCTTTATGCTTATGTCCCTCCAAAAATGCTTGAAAACTTGTAGGAAGAACTCAGCTTTATGCTTATGTCCCTCCAAAAACGCTTGAAAACTTGTAGGAAGAAAATTTTTCCTCCAAAACCGCTATGAATAATCCGTTTCTTCAGCAAAACATTGTAGACTGCTGTATACTGCTGGCTGTAGGTTGTGTAGCCACGGCAAGCCGCGAAAAGCGCGCGAAAAACAAAGCCTCGTTTCGGTTTAAGACCTTCTAAATATCCCGGATGACTATGGCCGCCATGTCGGGGCAACGTCGTCGTCGTCGCTAGGCGCACGCGCCCGCGAGCCATGCCGCTAGCCACGATGACCATGAAAACTCAAATGCATGGTTTTCTCAATTTCTATCCTCGCACGGTAGTTATGGGGCTCCGCTCTGCGGCTCTTCGAGCTGCTGTGGAGCTCTGCTAAAAACAAAGGTTTCTGTCATATTTTTCAGTTATCAAAACCTCCTGAAATGAACCCTCTGTGGTGGTCCATCTCGCGTTGTTTAGAGTGCCCAATCTACATGCTCTGATAGGCAATTGAGCAAAGAATCTTATGACTACCCAATGCATATTATTTAAATGTAATGCAGCTGCAGTGTTCTCCTTTAATTTCAGCTCAGCTGGTAATAGAGTTTTTCAAACCAGTAAAATACTCAAATTTAAATTTATGGTTGTTTCTGCAGGGTTTCTTTGGAAAAGGTTCATTATCTAGGAGTAAGCCTGAATTTGAAGCAAAGGCCAATATTTCCCAGACAGCATTTTCAAATTCTAAACGCCTTAGAAGATGTGAGTAAGGGTTGATTAAGTTAACCAATTTCACAACCATGGCTAGAATAGCAATTCTCTTTTAATAGTGAGTGTCATACACATCCTTGCTTGTTGGTGTGAAGAATCTTGTGGTAAATAAATTCAATATAAAAGAAATACAATTCAATTTAAAAGAAATAAAATATATATGTTCCTCATGCATTATTAAGTGAGATATGTGCACTGCCAACTGTTGCCTACAGTCAATGCTTCATGCTTTACCCTTCTCTTGTATTCTAGAAAATTCTTGCATGCATATGTAACTCTGGATATAAGTTCAATAACGAAATTTAAATTATAGAAATTGCGAAAAACCATGCTAAAAGCAATGTGAGCGTACAGTATTTCTTAACTTCACTCCAAACTCAATCCAACATTTGATTTATTTCAGTGCCTCCAAAGGAACGGGAAATACGGCAATCAAAGTTTCGTGTTCTTAGGAAGGAACGGTGAGAAATTCTGGCCATTGGAAGTTTTGTGTTGTTTTGAATATTAAAGATAAAATTTTCTCTAGTCTGTAACTTGTATTCCTGGGAGGGAGGGATATGTCAGGGGTTCTTAGGTGAGCATAATGTTATGCCACTGGGGCTCTGGACCCCTACATGAGAATTATACAATTTTGCTATATTTCTATACTAGACTAACCTGCTAGAATCCCTCCTCGTCCTTGGTTCACTATTTTCCAAAGTCACCAGCACAATCCAGCCAGATTTTATTTTTTGACTGGCAATTTCTAGCTTCCCTTGTCTAGACAAAAATCTAGAACAAAGTCGCGAGCACAATCTGGCCAGATTTTGTTTTTTAAGCAGCAATTCCCAGTTAACTTAGTCTAGACAAAAATATTAGCTAAATTTGCTAACACAGTCTGGCCCGATTTTATTTTTTTAAGTGGCAATTCTTGGTTTCCTTAGTGTAGACAAAAATCTTAAACTCACTGAACAGTTTCTTGGAAAATGATACACTATCCTAGATCCAAACTCTCTGATTTCTATTACCTATCTCAGACTTAACTGCTTGAAACTGTACCCTTAACAGTGGCACATGCCAATATCGTCTAGCAGTTCCCCCAATTCACCCTCTGCCTGCAGGCTTGTTTGTTTTTTCACATATAAAGTATTCACTCATGAATATGATCTGCTCAGAGTCTTAATATGTGTAAAAATTAATAATTAAGATAAATAACAAAAGGAGCACATTAACAAAAGTGTTTTAAATATTATTTTGAACTTACTTAAGCTTGTACTCTTTATTTCAGTTTTAAAAATCATCGACTGTGGTTTCAACAAACTACCTGTGAACTCATGGACACAGATGAAAATTGTGGTATTGGGAATAATGAACATGGAGAAAGTTGTGGTCAAGCTAAACAGACTGATGATGAAGGTCACCATGGCAATCCTGCTGAATCACACAGTAATGATGAAATATTGTCCACCTCCATCAAGGGAAATGTAAGAAAGTTCAAGAAAACGAGGCTGATCATTAAAAAAGTTATAATTTTTTCCATGTTTTGCTGATCAGAAATGATACTAACAGTGACTGTAAGTAACTAAATAAATCTTTTAACATTGTTTTATGTATTGTCAAAAGATGAGATGATCCGGCACTGTAGATAAAACTGCATATGGGTTTGCAAGGCCCACATGACTGGTTTCTGGTTTTTACTTCATGGTAGGTATGTCATACCATGAGGTATAGTGATGGTTGGATTTGTCACTCCATTCCTGTTAGACAATTAATTTATGCATTAAATCAGCATTAAATGTGAATTAAACAGGTTCTCCCCTGTCTCCCCTGTCTCCCCTACTAGGTTTGGTTTTGTCCACAAAGTCATGCAGTTGTTCTATGTTCACATAATATGTGGGGAGGGGGTGAGACAAAGCGGCAGCACATGTTTACAAGATGGTGTCTGTTGTGTTGAGCCCGACGCAAAGATTGTCAAGGCGGGTTTTCTTTCCTTTCGCTCCATCTTTGATCAAAATACACTTTCGAAGATCTTGTGAACGAACAGGAAATGTGTTCAAGAATGCTCGAGTGGAAAGAAATGGGTTTTAAAGTCCTAAAAGTGATGATGTCTCCAATTTGGACGACAAGTAATCGATCAGCCATAGCAAGAGTGCACAAAACGAACGATTTGGAATGAACGCTTTATGGTCTGGGGAAAGGACAGCACTTCATAGAATAATAACCACATACCACGAGGTAGCTCGAAGGAGCCTTTGATTGTGTGTTGAAACACCTAGGGGTATTGTATTGGAGACCACTCACAGTCTTCTTGTACAATGTGTACATGCATGTTTTAATTGTCCTCTGGCTCAT
The DNA here is from genome assembly GCA_949710005.1 of Ricordea florida. Classification (NCBI taxonomy): domain Eukaryota; kingdom Metazoa; phylum Cnidaria; class Anthozoa; order Corallimorpharia; family Ricordeidae; genus Ricordea; species Ricordea florida. Next base: position 10,560,976 of record OX453276.1, on the reverse strand, counting down.
AGTCCCCCTTTGTGGAACAGTCCCCAGTTGTGGATCCAACCCTTTTCTATGCATTTCTTTAATCTCTGAAGTTCTGGTATTAAGCTCTTTTTTTAACTCATTACATTCACGCTTTGACTTGTTGTATCTGCTGTTAACCCTTAAGTTAAGGAATGGGTTGTTGTTCACTGTGGAAAATTTGATCATAATATAAATTCCAGTGACTATGTTGTGTGACGAAAGACGAGTTAACGTTATCAACCCTAAAGTTGTTTGTTTATCTTGTTCTGCAAAACTTTTATCCATGGCAGGTTTTGTTACTTGTTTTGATCAAGCTATTTCACTTAAATTTGGAGTACACATTCCAAAGACCAAAAAATTCTGGATTCCTTTGAATGGTACTCGTGTGTATGAGAATTTTGGATCAATGTCAGTATCTGGGCAACTGTGTACCTACCCCTCCCCTAACCTGACAAGTTATATTAAGTTTAAAAGTTAGTGTTAATGTTGAGTTAGGGGAGGGGTATGTGCATAGTTGCTCAGATGCTGACATTGATCCAGAATTTTTATTTGAGTCTTGTTAGGGAAATGGTAGATGAGTATGGTAAATCATGGCTGTTTTTCTGTTTCATAGGAGGAATGTGTGACAGATAAAGACGATTCCCAGAGTTCAGATGATGACAGCTGCCAAGAAGGTGGTAACATAATAGACAGTGAAGAGGAAATTAGATCACACAGACTTGTTGATGAGATTGTGGTAGATGTAGTGACCAAAGGCGAAGTAAAGTCCAATGTCAATGAGTCTTGTCGGTAAGATACGTTGTCAATAGTGTACCATTCTAAAATTGAGAGAAATAGAGGTTTCAATCGGCCACTTCAAAGTTACGCGGTAGCATGGGTCGAATTTTGCGCTAGGTGCAATCTGGACAGTTTAGAGAACACATATTTCCGATGCAGCGCGAGTTGAAAAAAATAAAAAAAACTGTTGCGGGAGTCGAGGTACCAAAACTTTCGGAGTGCTGTGTTCTGGCTTTTCAAACATGCCACGCCTTAAGAGGCTGTCCGCGTCAGAACGGAGAAGGCAATTTTCGGACCTTTTCCGATTTGGCTGATTTTTTCAGTGAATGTCAGCCATTATGTCCCATGTACAAATATCACATTTGTTTGGATCAATTCGATTTATTTCATTTTTTGCGAGGCGGTTTTTTAGACAACCTCAGTGTTGCCCGATTTGCCTGCCGACCCTCTCAGATTTAGCCCTACACTTAGGGAGCTGCCAAATTAGAACTTTTTCACAAAACAAGCTGAATTTTTCACATATTCAAGTTTAATCACTCCTTAATACTTGACATGTTGTACAGAAAAACTTGGAACAAGTTTGACTGAACAAAAAGGCTTTGAAGATAACCTCTGTCACAATACAAAATAAGCCAAACGTGACATACCTTCAGTTGAGTAGTATTTTCTCCAATGTGGCACCTAAGTCAAGGTAAACTGAATCATGACACGAAAGTACTAAGCTAAGGCCAGACTAGTAATTTACAGAATAAAATCTGTGGGCACTCTACGCCCTGCGTTGTAGGAAATTGTGCTAAATTATCAAATCTGCGCCATTGTCATGTACGCTTACATTTCGGCGGTACGACCGATAGACTTATTGTCCAACTAAAAACGCTTTGGAACTTAAGTTAACATCAACAGCCCGCCTCATTAGTTGCAAATAAACATTTTCGGTTGTTTTTCTCGTTGTTTACAACAGATGCAAATGTCCATAACAATGCTATGAAACCAACGACCGATATCCGATCCGCATCACAAATATGCAAATTGATTGAAAACCCGATGTCTGATTGTTCCACATGAAAAAACCTTTTTTAGGGTTCATTTCCAGGAAATTGGATTAATTTTTACCCGAAAAAAATTGCTCTTAGACTCTACGTGAACGTTCTTTGAAAAATTTCCCCTTTTCGCCCAATGCACTGCATTTTGTCTTTCTGCTCAATCCTGTAAATTTCATTTTGCATTCCAATTCAATTACAACATTGCCGCAACTCGGTCTTCAAATAAATCATACTGCTTTCTTTTAAATAAATAATCGTCTTTTCTCATATTAAAACAACTCCACTTGGTGCCCGAGGAAGAGCCTTTTCTTGGAGTAAAGGAGATATTAATTCTTCTGCTTCTTTTTAGTGGGAGTACAAAACTGCTTCTTTGGGCGTAATTTAATTACATGAAAACGACTTTGAAAAGTTCATTTTTCTCCGAATTGTCGTGATGCGCAGACCTGGCTCCCAGTCGGTAATGAAGAAATGCGAAAAATGAGTATTCCTTGTTCCACTTGTTCTTTACATGAAATTTTGCATACTCCATGCGGGTCTAGTGGGGGCGAGAAGAGCCATGTTTTACCCTACGAGCGCAAATCAGATGTTTCCGCGCATCTTGCTAGCTGCCACTTGTCAAAATGTGATATTACTGAAATCAAACTTATCATCGCAAGAGCTGGAATTCGAGGATTTTTGCCATCGCAGCTTGCTGGCATGACCATCTGCACAGACAACTATTGGGCACAGACAACTATTAGGAAGATGTTGGCGAGCACAGAAGTCATGCCAACACCCTGGCCATACTGGGAAAATTGTTAGTGTGGCGGGATAGCATGTAATATTTTTTGATCCTCCCAAATCACAACAATTTTTTTAAAGGATAAACTGAGAAAATATAGGAATATTTGAATTAGTAGACACTTTCACAATAACCATAACTACAAAAAAATGTGGTATGCACTTAGGCTGCATCATTATGTATACTACAGGGGGGGCAGAGGATTTTGAGGGGGAACTCAAAATTTAGGAATTGGAAAAGGCCTAAAAATTATGTGTAAATTGTCAATCATTATCATTATGTGATCATCCTGACCAGCATCATTCTCATCCTATCATCCTGATCATCATTGTCATCTTAAAGGGGGATGTCATGTTTTTCCTTCTGAGCAAGTGGGGGGAGTCATAAAAAAATTCTTGTGAATTGTGGGGATCTAAAAATATTGCATTGTCTAAAAAACATCCTCTGCCCCACCCCCCTGTAGTATACCAGGAGCGAGTGATTCGCTCCTAAGTATACATAATGAATGCAGCCTTACATGATCCCACAGTTGCGACCTCGCCAAACAAAAGACATAATTTGCCTATTACATGCTTTCCCGCCACACTAACAATTTTCCCAGTATGGCCAGGGTGTTGGCATGACTTCTGTGCTCGCCAACATCTTCCTAATAGTTGCCTGTGCCCGATAGTTGTCTGTGCAGATGGTCATGCCAGCAAGCTGCGATGGCAAAAATCCTCGAATTCCAGCTCTTGAGATGATAAGTTCGGTTTCAGTAATATCACATTTTGACAAGTGGCAGCTAGCAAGATGCACGGAAACATCTGATTTGCGCTCGTAGAGTAAAACATGGCCCCACTAGACCCGCATGGAGTATGTAAAATTTCACGTAAAGAACAAGTGGAAGGAGAAATACTAATATTTCGCATTTCTTCATTACCGACTGGGAGCCAGGTCTGCGCATCACGACAATTCGGAGAAAAATGAACTTTTCAAAGTCGTTTTCATGTAATTAAATTACGGCCAAAGAAGCAGTTTTGTACTCCCACTAAAAAGAGGCAGAGAAAAGGCTCTTCCTCGGGCACCAAATAGAGTTGTTTTAATATGAGAAAAGACGATTATTTATTTAAAAGAAAGCAGTATGATTTATTTGAAGACCGAGTTGCGGCAATGTTGTAATAGGCCCTTTGCAGCTAAGCCATCACGTGACCTACTTTTCATAAAATTATGGGTTATAACTTAACAAATGCCAGAAATGGAAAGAGCGCATCGAAAATACCAAAATGGCCAAGTTTTATGCCCCTGGCATTAAAGAGTAAGTTTATACGACAGCTTGAATTTTCGGAAAATTTAGAGGATTTGTATGGAAAATGTGGTCTTGCTCTCCAGCAACATTTTCCATACAAATCCTCTAAATTTTCCGAAAATTCAAGCTGTCGTATAAACTTACTCTTTAATGCAAGGGGCATAAAACTTGGCCATTTTGGTATTTTCGATGCGCTCTTTCCATTTCTGGGATTCTTTAAGTTATAGCCCATAATATGAAAATTTTGTCGGAAAAATTTGGTCACGTGACCCCAGCTGCAAAGGGCCTATTGAATTGGAATGCAAAATGAAATTGACAGGATTGAGCAGAAAAACAAAATGCAGTGCATTGGGCGAAAAGGGGAAATTTTTCAAAGAACGTTCACGTAGAGACTTAGAGCAATTTTTTTCGGGTAAAAATTAATCCAATTTCCTGGAAATGAACCCTAAAAAAGGTTTTTTCATGTGGAACAAACAGACATCGGGTTTTCAGTCAATTTGCATATTTGTGATGCGTATCGGATATCGGTCGTTGGTTTCATAGCATTGTTACGGACATTTGCATCTGTTGTAAACAACGAGAAAAACAACCGAAAATGTTTATTTGCAACTAATGAGGCGGGCTGTTGATGTTAACTTAAGTTCCAAAGCGTTTTTAGTTGGACAATAAGTCTATCGGTCGTACCGCCAAAATGTAAGCGTACATGACAATGGCGCAGATTTGATAATTTAGCACAATTTCCTACAACGCAGGGCGTAGAGTGCCCACAGATTTTATTCTGTAAATTACTAGTCTGGCCTTAGCTTAGTACTTTTATTATTATTATTATTATTATTATTATTATTATTATTATTATTATTATTATTATTATTATTATTATTATTATCCAAACAAATGTGATATTTGTACATGGGACATAATGGCTGACTTTCACTGAAAAAATCAGCCAAATCGGAAAAGGTCCGAAAATTGCCTTCTCCGTTCTTACGCGGACAGCCTCTTAAGCTCGGAGGCACAGTAGTGTAGTGGTTGGCGTGTCGGACGTGCAAGCAGGAGGTTTGGAGTTCTAGCCCTAGTGCTGGCACTGTGTTGTTTCCTTTGACAAGAAACTTTACTCCACACTGTCTCTCTCCACCCAGGTGTATAAATGAGTACCGGCGATATAATGCTGGGGGTGACCCTGCGATGGACTAGCATCCCATCCAGGGGGGAGTAATAATACTCGCAGGTGCTTAATGCTATAGAGACCGGGATAAGCTCCGGCCGTGTGGGCATCCTGTGGCTCGTGTGCGCCTTTGCCTTTACTATGCCTTAAGCTCAGCGGTATTGATACGAATTCCTGTGATTCAGTAAACTTTTACGTCCTTCCGGGCTTTGCTTAACAGAGATCAAACGGATCAATATCAGTTTCTGGGCAACTGTGCACCTACCCCTCCCCTAATCCAACAAGTTATAATGAGTTAAAAAGTTAGCGTTAATGTTGGTTTAGGGGAGGGGTAGGTGCACGGTTGCCCAGAAACTGATATTGATCCGATCAAACCTAGTTGTCGCTTAGTCAGTGTAACATAAAAAAATATAAATTGATAGCCTTTTATTTCAATACAAGAAATTGGGATAATCAAACGTATTGATAAAGTAAGTTATAACACCGTAAGGTAAAAGGGATTTGCTGACGTTTCGAGTGTTAGCCTTTCGTCGGAGCGAATGTTTCGAGTCTTAACCCTTCAGCACCTCCCTTTTACCTTACGGTGTTATAACTTACTTTATCAATTCGTTTGATTATCCCAATTCCTTGTGTTTCAATTCCCCACCGACGCAGCACCAGTTTCTTTAGAAACTATTCTCACAATACTTTTTACGCGGGATGACGTAGTCAGCCAGCGTATAAAATTCGGTAGCGCATTCCTTTCGTCGTCTTGGGAGTCAAAAATTGCCTTGTTTTTTTAACTTTCCCGTATCCCGAGCCCGTCCCGAAAAAATTGTGTGATTTTTATTGGCTGTAACTCCGAATCACGTGCAAGTCAGGTTGGATTGCACCCTGGATATCCATGATCGCACAATCAGGAAAAAAAACATACTGCGTCAGCAATTTTAAACCAACACATCCCGCGTAAACGCCTTCAAGCGTCTTCTTGTCTTTCAATAGATCAAAGCACAAAAGCAAGGGTTTGAAATTTTTTAGGCCTACATGAAGAGCATTATCTCCCTCGTTGTCTTCATAATCACTTTTGTCAAATGTGGATTTTTCTTTGGTGTTTGCCTGCATGTGTTGTTTATGTACCGTTGGAAATGAAAATGCAGCTCTCAAAGAAAATAACGAAGAAAAAATGTGATAAAATTTGATTTGTTCGTTTTTGCAGAGATCAGGAAGAATTGGAAAAAGATGCCAAAGAAGGAACACAAGTCAAGGAGAGAAAAGCATCCAAGAGGCAAGAAGATCCCTATAAGGTCTATGAACATCTGCTACTGAGCTTGGAAGAGGTCAGTTTTTCAAATACTTGTAACGTGATAAACCATTTCGGTTACTCACCTATCTAATAGGCTACCGACAGTTTGTCGAGAGGCTGCCGACAAGCTTCCGACAGGCTCCCGAGATTTTGCCGACAGGCTACCGAGCGCTTGTTAACAGGTTACTGACAGGCGAAATGCAGGGCCTGAATTTTAAGCACTGGATGTTTTTTACCCCGGTGTCTGATTTCTAAATTCGCTATTTAACAATTAGATTATGAGCTCGAGATTTCTTTTTAAACAATATTGTTTCTGTCGAGAAACTATCGGCTGATAGTTGCCCCGCGGATATTTGATGTTCTGAAAACAAATATTTGCCCAAGAAGCGAACCTTCGAGGGCAAATACGCCAGTTTTAAGATCATCAAATTTCCAAGGGGCAACTACATGTATCAGACTGATAGTTCCGAGACATAAACACTCTATTGTCTTTATTGTTCACCACTAAATTTTCTTCCGCGCGCCAGTTGAAAAACAGTCAAAAGCCAGTAAATGCAGATCAATCAATCAATCAATCAATCAATCAATACTTTATTTATACACGTAACGCCTAGGAGCTATATAAGCTCGTTCATAATACGTACGTGTGTGAAATTACATTCACAAAGGCCATACCACAACACCGGGAACTACGTCCCTACTCTTTGCGAACAGCGTGTGGGTTTTTTAACGTCCCACGAAGTTATTACAACCAAGGGTTCAAATATTTATTCATGTGTACAGCCTGTCACAAATGTCAATAATTCGCTGGTTACATCTCCTTCGTTGACCTCGACGAAGCGAGTAGCCATACTAACTAAAATTTCATGGACAAGGACTATCCATCCGGGTATTTTCCTCGGAAGTGCACTATTTAAACAATAGAGTGTTTCTGTCGAGGAACTATCGGCTGATAGTTGCCCCGCGGAAATTTGATGTTCTTAAAACAAATATTTGCCCAAGAAGCGAAGCTTCGAGGGCAAATATGATAGTTTTAAGAACATCAAATTTCCAAGGGGCAACTATCGGACCGATAGTTCCGAGACATAAACACTCTATTGTCTTTATTGTTCACCACTAAATTTTCTTCCGCGCGCCAGTTGAAAAACAGTCAAAACCCAATAAAAGCAGATCAATCAGATATTTATCAATGTGCACAGCCTGAAATTTCAATAATTCGCAAAATACATTGCTTAAAAAATACGGTATAACTGTCAGAAAATTCACATTTTCACAGACGGGCACTATCCATCCGGGTATTTTCCTCGGAAGGGCACTATGCGCTGATAGTGTGTCTCCGCGGACGAACACTATCGCGTCACGTGATCAATTTAAACCAATACGAATCGGAGAAAATTTAGTGGTGAACTATAAGGGCTGTTATAGTTCAGCGCTAAATTTTCTCCGATTCTTATTGGTTTAAATTGATCACGTGACCCGATAGTGTTCGTCCGCGGAGACACACTATTTAGTGAATAAACCCCTTCCGGCGGCTGGTATATCGGAGGATAATGGCCGCGGCTGAAAGATTGTCCGAAAAATGAACATTTGGCCGAGAAGCGAAGCTTCGAGGGCACGTGTGAAATTTTGATTGAACCAGAGCTTGACAAGCTGTCATGTCAAACATACTCTCGCAGCGCCCCTTACATGAAAATGTGGAAAACACGGCACTTTTGGTTTATTTTGCCAACTGTTTTTTCGAAAACAAGTCAAAGCAAAACATTTCCAATGGATTAGAACAGAAAATCGAACCATACCACTAACACTGCGAAAGAAATTAAACCCATGAAACAGGGAATTTGGAAAAAATGGTGTAGTTGAAGGAATTGTTCGCAAACTTGGCTTTATTGCTGAATGGCGGGCGCCGAGGAGATCGAAGAAAAAAAAGGGTAGGCGAACTTTAGTTCCAGTTGCAAGAACAGGTTGAACTGACTGAACAGAATTCTTTTGAGCTATAAATCGAGCGATAGTATCGGATGACTCGAATAGTTGTTCTACAGTTAGTCGTGTACTGTACCACTTGAGCGATTTATCGTTTGCGTAGTTTATCGTTTTTTGCTTGGAAAAGTTTCTCAACCGGCAGCTTTAAAGACAAGGGGAAGTGTACCTTGTGCAAAACCAGCCTTTTTGCACATTTCAGTGGGGAGATTTTCAAGAATTTGATTGCCCAAGGGTTCGTAACTTTTGCTCACCTCCAGGCCAAAAACACCAGCAGTTTATTTTGATTTTCTGTTTTATCTGGAGCTACAATTGCGACTAGCTACTTTAAAATTACGATGTCACTGGATTATAAAAACGAGTTTATTGTAAAAAAAACTTGAGACTAACTTTGTTGTGTTTTCTTGCGACTGAAAAATTGCAGGGCAAATATTCACGCGGCCGGGGTATATCGCCTGTTATAACCCACCGATTAATTTTTGAGCAATTTTATTGGCTATTTTGAGTCACGTGGTACAAAATCGGAGGACGGGTATCACGCAATACCCCCCGTCCGAAGCGATATTTGTCGTCCGATTTTTGGATCACAATTAAGAAACGGAAACATTCAGTGTTCGGTGTTTTCTTTATTTAATTTCCATGGAAAACAAACAAACTCGTTTTTATAATCCAGTGACATCGTAATTTTAAAGTAGCTAGTCGCAATTGTAGCTCCGGATAAACAGAAAATCAACAAAATAAGCTGCTGGTGTTTTTGGCATGGAGGTGAGCAAAAGTTACGAACCCTTGGGCAATCAAATTCTTGAAAATCTCCCCACTGAAATGTGCAAAAAGGCTGGTTTTGCACAAGGTACACTTCTCCTTGTATTTAAAGCTGCCGGTTGAGAAACTTTTCCAAGCCAAAAACGATAAACTACGCAAACGATAAATCGCTCCATACACGACTAACAGCAGAACAACTATTCGAGTCATCCCATACTATCGCTCGATTTGTAGCTCGAAAGAATTCGGTTCAGTCAGTTCAACCTGTTCTTGCAACTGGAACTAAAGTTCGCCTACCCTTGTTTTTCTTCGATCTCCTCGGCGCCCGCCATTCAACAATAAAGCCAAGTTTGCGAACAATTCCTTCAACTACACCATATTTTCCAAATTCCCTGTTTCATGGGTGTAATTTCTTTCGCAGTGTTAGTGGTATGGTTCGATTTTCTGTTCTAATCCATTGGAAATGTTTTGATTTGACTTGTTTTCGAAAAAAACAGTTGGTAAAATAAACCAAAAGTGCCGTGTTTTCCAGATTTTCATGTAAGGGGCGTTGCGAGAGTATGTTTGACATGACAGCTTGTCAAGCTCTGGTCCAATCACAGTTTATATAAAACAATTTTAACCAATCACTGTACATGCAGTGTTTGCATCAGTCGCCTGAATCCCCAGTCAGACGACTTGTTTTTTCTTTTTCTTCAACAGGTACAAAGTAGAAATTAATTCACGATCGCGGAGGGTTATAAAATAAATAAACCCCTTCCTGGCTTACTGGTATATGGGAGGATAATGCCCTTGGCTGAGAGATTGTCCTCAAAATTTCACATATGCCCTCGAAGCTTCGCTTCTCGGCCAACTGTTCATTTTTCGGACAATCTCTCAGCCGCGGGCATTATCCTCCGATATACCAGCCGCCGGAAGGGGTTTATTTACTAAATACCCGTCAAGCTATTTGACACCACGTGACCAAAATAGCCAATAAGATGGCACGAAAATTAGTCGGTGGGTTATAACAGCGCATAGTGCCCTTCCGAGGAAAATACCCGGATGGATAGTGGGTCCGTGAAAATGTGAATTTTCTGACAGTTATACCGCATTTTTTAGGCAATGTATGTTGCGAATTATTGAAATTTCAGGCTGTGCGTATGGATAAATATTTGATTGATCTGCATTTAGTGGGTTTTGACTGTTTTTCAAGTTGCGCGCGGAAGAAAATTTGGTGGTGAACAATAAAGACAATAGAGTGTTTATGTCTCGGAACTATCGGTCCGATAGTTGCCCCTTGGAAATTTGATGTTCTTAAAACTAGAATATTTGTTTTAAGAACATCAAATTTCCGCGGGGCAAGTATCAGCCGATAGTTCCTCGACAGAAGCACTCTATTGTTCAAATGGTATCTCTTCGCGGACGTACACTTCGCCTCCCGTGATCAATTCAAACCAATAAGAATCGGTGAGAATTTTGGTGAACTATAAGGGGTGATAGTTGATGAGGCCGAAGGCCGAATGAACTATCACTTCATAGAAATTGAGAGCGAATACGGTAATCTAATTGTTTTAGTAAAAATAATAATAAACGAATCATGTGTCAGGGAAAAAATACCAAAATACTAAATCTTCCTGCGAAACTTTGCTAAAGCGTGAAGAAGTCGCCAATCTTCAACCAAGTGCTGTCTAACAGCTGTTAGTATCACCCAACTAGTGGACTAATGCAAATTCCGCAATCTGATTGGCTACGCTACTAAGGGACTATTAGTCATAGTCCTCGAGTAGCGAAATTCGTGACACTTTCTTTCGTTTTATTCCCAAATAAATATTCCTTCAACTGGCATTTGCTAACTTTATTATTGCCTTTTCTGTCCGACCAGCTGGATGATACTAAAACAATTAGATTCTAATTGTTAGTTAGACTGCAGTAGCTCAGCCAATCAGATTGCGGCATTTGCTTTAGTCTACAAGTAGATCTTTACTAATATGGCATAGCTAATGCATAATAATGAGTTCACGTGTGCCGTATCAACTAGTTCCCAGCCCAGAAGGCTGTTTTATCGCTTACCAGTCGTTTCGTACCCACGACCAGTTCGTACCCAGACGATTCGTACCCAACACGGACGATTCGTACCCAACAAATTAAGACGTTTCGTACCCATCCTATTACCAAGTTGTTTTGTGTCAAACAGTATCTTGTTCTTGTCAAGTATTGTGTTTTACCTATTAAATTTGACGCAGTGCAAAGTGAAGCAACTAATAAACTGGTACTGTTTAGGAAGTCAAACTTTCTTTACAATTTGTAAATTGGCTTGTCCCGATCACGAGCGACTCAGAATCGAAAGAAAAAGCTATTGACTTGTATTGAGCGCGCTCGGATTTAACCGGAACCTGTTCGATCTAAAGTTAAATCTAATCAAGCAGTGACTTGACTTCGCTTCGCTTGACTTCGCTTAAATATGTTTTTTTAACATAAACAAAAGGGGTTTACTTGTATCCTACTTGTTACCTCTTTAACGACATGTCGCACGCAACAATCGAGTAGCCGATCACAAAAAAAATTTGTGAAGGTTGTGTTGCGCGTGCTCAAGCCGGTTTTCTTTGTCAAAATGCACTTATGAATCAAGGAGGATAAACAGTCAACATCATTCAAGGTAACTTCGGTTGACCTTGATCTTTAATCATACTCAAAGATGCTTTTTGTTATGAATGTTGACCATGGTACGAATCGTCCAGAGGGTTGGGTACGAACCATCCGAGATTGGGTACGAATCGTCTACATTTGGGTACGAATCGTCTGAGTACGAACTGGTCGTGGGTACGAAACGACTGGATACCGTTTTATCTCTTAGTATTCTCAGGTAGTTGAGCATCGCACCGGTTTTTAAGATCACGGGTTTGAGTTTCTTGGCTAGACTGCAGAATACCCTGGCACCTTGACTATTCTCTGTGTATCATAGCAATGTAACAATATGTAACAATGGTAGCCATGTATTTTTCACACTCTCGTTTCGAGTGCTGAGGTATTCTGCAGTTGCTCCATCAGTTCTCTTTTCAAACTACTCTTTAGCAATTGCTAATCGAGAATGTCCGCCTTTATTTACATTTCCATCAGATTCTGGACTGTTAATATACCATATGATTTATCTCGTACACGCAAGTTGTTGAGTTATTTTTATTCTCCTGTAGGCATTTTTCCTCTCTTATGGCCTTGGATGTCTTTGTGTTCGGGACAAGGAAAAGGTGAATAATGGATCTTTTATCAGGATTCCCTGATTCGCTTTCTCTCAGTTTGTCAAATTTTGATCCAAAGCTAAAGTTAAGCACCATCTATACGGCCGTCGCTCTTCAGCCAACCCCACTACCCCTCCACCCTGACTACCCGAACTGCTCCTCCATAGAACCCAACCACCCCTCCCCCCATACTACCCGAACTGCTCCTCCATAGAACCCCACCACCCCTCCCCCCACACTACCCGAACTGCTCCTCCATAGAACCCAACCACCCCTCCCCCGACACTACCTGAACTGCTACTCTATAGAACCCAACCACCCCTCCCCCCACACTACCCGTTACTGCCCCTCCATAGAACCCACGACTTACGACTCCTGATCTTTTAAACCTTTCACACTGTAACCACAAAAGTGACCAATCTGCAACCTCTCCTCACTATGTAACAGTTAATGACTGCTACCAAGCGGAACAGGGAATTTTGTTTCCCGAGAATCTCAATGTTTCACGAGACGAAGTCGAGGAGGCATACGTTCAGATTCGAAGTACGCAAAATTAACTGTTCCCCAAAGGAGCGGTCTTAAAGTGATTTGTTATATAGCAAAACAAAAACGTTCTGATCACGTGCAACAGCGGTCAACATTTCGTAGGCAACAGTGAAATGTTTTCCGTTTGACGTCATAGTTTTCGCAATGTTGCCCGCTCCTAGCATTTGGCGGTGAACAATTTCATTGTTAGATATCATGTGACCATGAACTAGCCAATGAATGGGTGCGCTGTCGCGGGAAAAACGCCAGCTATATAACAATGCAAAATGTTATCAAGCACACATGATGGGATTGAAAAAAATATGATTAACGTAAGAATTGGTAGAATTGATTAATCACCAGATGCTCCAAAGTAACACCTAAGTAAATGTACGGCTGTGTCTAAGGAGAATTATTACGCAGATCTTCAGAGGAAAGTGGCTGACCTGTTTATCTTGTGCACATGTCTAAAAATAGTTTATTCAAGAATTTAAGATATTGAGAAATATCGTCTCTAAAAACGCATAAAAATATATGATAATTTTACGCACATAAATACGATATTTTTACGCATTTTCGCAAACTTCGTGTTTTGGACGGTGGCAGTAGTTAGAGTCGTAATAGCCAACGACGAACGAAGGGCTAACGCTCGAAACGTCAGCACCTTCCTTTTACCTTGCGTTGGTATAACTCAGTTAATCAATTCGTTTGGTTTACCCAATTTCTTGTGTAATATCGATGTCCGTTTTATTGTCTTTGCAGAAACCGATGTCCCTAGATGAAATGTGGTGTACTTTTTGCTCGGCTAAGCAAAATTTTGTTCCAAGTTACATCACGTATCATTATTTCCGTTCAAAGGGATGGATCCCCAAGGCTGGCATTAAGTACGGCACAGATTTCGGTGAGAACAATTTATCTAATTACCAGTGTATATGAGGCTGTAATGATAACACATAAATTTACCTGTTGAGTAGATATAAAATGCGGTCCTGTTGCGAATGCCAAAGTTAGCAGGCCGTTCTTCGCAAACTTCGCAATTTATTTCCCCTTTTCACCGTCACAATTCCTCGTTTAATGCTCACCGATCGAAAACTGATTGCACAAGGTCTGTTCTTCTCACGCTTAGGTTATTTATATCTAGAATTACAAGTAACTTGAGAAACTATCTTTGACAGGTCCGCTTAGTGTTAATTTCATAACGCAAGCGTCACACAATCATTCTTGCTCGCCTCAATACAACTAGAACTGTCTCAACACACTCCCCTATTTGTTCCCGTCACGGGAGCAAATACAATTTGAGCTAGGTTCTTTGTCCTCCTTTTATTGAGGAACTAGAAAACTTAACCAGAGTTCGTGTTATCAATATTCCTTAACAGTCTAGTCCATGTTCAGCTAACTCCTGGACTCGTAATCTGGCTGCGACTGCGGCATCACGCCTCGGCCCGAACACCGACGCTTCAGGATTCAAGGGAGGTCTCTGTGCTTCTCGAGACCTGTCACAGGACAGCTCTAGCGGATACAACTGCTGCACAGCTCGCTCCAGATAGCTCTTTCCTGCTCGAAGCTTCACTGCTCTCACGATGTCGTCGCGTCCAGCAATCAACTCCTCCACGATTCCGAGCTTCCACTTGTTCCTGTCTTTGTTGTCGTCCTTGATGATGCACACGTCTCCAATCTCAACTCCACAAGGAGAGTCTTTACGTGCTAAGGTGTGACGTTCTCGCAGCCCGCGAAGGTACTCCCTTGTCCATCTTTTCCACATTGCTTCTTTGCACTTCTTCAGGTATTTCGCTCGCCTTCTGAGCGGTGGGTCCTCCTCAAGGTATGTTTTCCTTTCAGGTAAAACATTTGGCTGGCTGTAGAGCATCGCGTTCGGTGTCAGGACTGGTAATTGCGCGTCTTCCTCAACGTAAGACAGTGGGCGACCGTTCAATGCTATTTTTACATCTAGGAAAACTTCTTTCAACTCATCGAAGGTCAAGTAGGCGTTGCCGATAGTCTTCCTCATTGCCACCTTGACCAGCCCCACCATGCGCTCGAACTGGCCTCCCCACCAGGGAGCTCGGCTTAGGCTAAACTTCCACGAGATTTGGTATCGTGCAAGGAGATCGTTCAGCTTCTCGTCGTTCATCACTTGTCTAACCCATGCGGACGCCCCGATGAATGTACTGCCGTTGTCGGAGTAGATTGTGCTAGGTCTGCCACGCCTTGCTATCAAACCTTTTAAGCTTAGGAGGAACTCGCTGGTCTCCATGCTTCTCACCAGGTCAAGGTAAAGCGCTCTTGTCAAGCTGCAGGCATACAGGATAAGGTACGCCTTTCCTTCACGTTTGTTAGTAGCTTTAAACTTGATTGGGCCAGCATAATCGACCCCCACAACTTGAAAGGGATAGGATCCTTCGGTACGATCTCGCGGCAGTAGCCCAGGGGGTGGTGCGGCAAGGGCAGTTGCCTGGAACCGTTTACAACCTGAGCATCCTTTCACGATACGCTTCACCAGTCGTCTTAGCCACGGGACCCAGTGCTGTTCTCGTACCTTGGCCATTGTTAACTGCGTCCCGCCGTGTAGAGTGGATTCATGGGCTTCTTGTACAAACTTCTCTGTGTAAGCGGCTGTATCTGGGAGATACACCGGGTAGAGGCCCTGTATTCGTCCCCGGCATTCAAGGAGTTGCTGGTCGTTTAGCTGCAAGTTGAGCTGCAGGCGGTCCTGTTCATAATTCTCCGACTTCATGCCTTCCTGCTGTGCTCTTCTCTCCCAGAATCTTCTTTGAATACTCAGCTCTTCGGTGGTCAGCGGTCCCGTTTTCCTTTTAAGTGGTGGACTCCTTGTGTTACGGGCAAATCTCGCGACCCATCCGCAAATGCGCAGTACGCGCCAGAGATCGTACTTGTTGAGAACTGCATCAAACTCATCTGCCTCTTGCTCGGTGGCGAGCTTGAATATCTCACGAACCGTCTTTGCTTCTGCCAGTGTTTCAGCCGTCGCGGTTGTGGTCACGTCAGCTGGCCAAGCGCTTGGGTCTAAAAGCCATTTTGGACCACGCCACCAGAGGTCGTTGTCTTGTGCTACAGGTCCTCCACGGCTCGCTAGGTCAGCTGGATTCTCTTTGGTGGGAACGTATCTCCACGTTATCCAATTCTTCTCTTGGATTTTGTGCACCCGGTTATGCACAAACTGCTTGTAATCGCCTTTCCCTCTTATCCAATGGAGCGCAACCGTACTGTCTGACCAACAGAAGACTTGATCGACCGGATAACCTTCCAGGGCTTCTCTTACGTTAGTGGCCAGATTCGCTGCCATGTGACCAGCAACCAGCTCTAGGCGCGGTATGGTAAGGCCCTGCTTGGCCAAACGAGCTCTAGCTGCTACAATACCTTGTGTGACACCCGAGGGTTGCGTTACGATAGTGAACGCTCCTGCTGCCACTCCCCGTTCACTTGCATCTCCAAAGACGTGTATGGATATGCTGTTGATTGGTTCCTGGTACCGGACTAGCGCCCTCGCGAATGTAATTCTTGCCGGTTGTCTCGATTCCCACTTGGCCCACCTCTCTGCAAGGTTAGGAGGCAACTGCTCGTCCCAACCCACTCTAAGGTTGCAAGCGTCACGATAAAGTAATTTTCCACATAGTGTGAGAGGGGACACCACTCCAAGTGGATCGTAGATCCTCGCAATCTTGGCTAGGACTCCCCTTTTTGTGTTGTCGGCTTTCTCGGTTGGCACAGCGACACTTAGGATATCTCTCCGCTTATCCCACTTCAGACCAAGTATCGCCCCACCTCCCCCTTCTGGTGTCCCCAGCTGTTGCTTAGCAAACGTTTGCTCTCCAGCACTCTGTTCGGTCTCAACAGATTCTAGCTCAGGGACGTTAGAATGCCATTTGTGCAGTTCGAAAGCGGCGTCAGCAAATATCTCTGTGGCTGCTGTTTTGTTTTCTCTGGCCTTGGTAGTTGACACTCCTCCACTAATTAAGTCATCAACGTAGAGGTTCTTCTTGATTTCACTCACGATCTCAGGACGCCTGTCGCTCCAACTGTCTAAGTGTTGCTCAATGACTCCTGCTAACAGGAAAGGTGAGGGAGCCAACCCGAACAACGCTCTTGTAAATCGTAATGTCTCGACCTCTTTCGTCTCCAAATCCTTCAGCCAGTGGAATCTCAGTGCATGCCTTTCTTCAGATCTTATTCGCACCTGCAAGAAGGCCTTCTTAATATCTCCAGTCAGAGCAACTGGGTTGAATCGCCCCCGCACCAACACGCTCCAGAGTTTGTTCTGCAGTGGTAGACCAGTGTTTAGACATTCGTTTAGGGATGGCGCGCCGTTCCAGGCCCGTGCGGAGGCATCGTATACAATCCTCAATTTCGTGCTTTCTGCTGTCTCGCGCACAACACCCTTGTGTGGAATGTAGAACTCCCTTCCTTCGACAGTGGTCGGGGCGCGCTCAACTATTCCAGCTGCCAACTGCTCCTGGATCACTGCATTGTAATCATTGAGAGATTTGGACTTCTCTAGTTTTCGTACAAGGCTAGCTAGTCTGCGTAAGCTTCCCTCTTTGTTACTTGGCAAGGGAGGGTGATCAACCTTCCACGGGAGTCCGGTTTCGTACCACCCTTCTTCACTCCTGCGCAGCTGTTCCTTGAACTCATCGTATACGACACCTTGGTCCCCTGTAGGCGAGTCAGCTAACCCGAGCACGTCTAGTTTGCACAGTTCGTCATAATCCACGCTCGACGTTTGAGTTAGAAGCATATTGGTGGTGTCGATTTCTTTACCGGGAGAGGTGATGGTCCAGCCCAGTTTCGTGTAGCAGGCTACCGGGTCCCATTCTCTTCCCACGCGTTGAGGTACAGTGGTACTGATTCTGGGGCATTCACTGTTTCCTAGAATTATGTGGACAGGTAGGCGGGGTCTTTCATCAATGTCATCTAGCGTTATGCCCTTTAAATGAGGATGTTTCTCTACGAGCGTCTTGTAACGTGGGTTGTCCAACATCATGAGTTGCGGTTTCTCTACTTTAGTGACGTCTGCCTCCATCTCATAGTCTCCCCTGACCGAGCGAAGTTGGATTCGATAAACTTCCATCACTCGATTGCTCGCGCCCAACATCATCTCTATCTTACGCAACCCAGAATAATGAAGTTTTGCACCTATCCTTTCTAGAAGTGCGGCCGAAGCGTAAGAACTTCCCGCTCCGGAATCAAGAAGAGCGCGACATCTGATTCCAGCGACTTCCACAACAACCACCGGGTACACTACCAGACCGTCGCCAATTTGCGCAGCTGTCATCGAGTTATCTGCGGTTCCTTTGTCACAAATTGAGGTGTGGTGTCTTCTTTTGCAGTACAAGCACGTTCTCCTGCTCTTGCATTCCGTCGCCTTGTGATCATCTCCGGCACAGTTAAAGCAGAGGCGTTTCTGTCGGAATATCTTCCTTCGCTCGCTTGTATCGGTGACTTTAGTGCATTCATGTGGCTTGTGGTCAGCACTGTTACAGAAAACACAGCCACGCGGACGCGTTTCGACTTGATGAGTGTTGTACATTGCGTCACGTGAGGCTCTTTTGGCAGTATGAGGATCCTGGTTCTTTTCACTCGGTTTGACAGGTATAGGGTTTCTTTCTGTCCATTTCTGCAGCTCGTATACGAACTTCGGAAAGTCCCATTCCTGCCAGTTATCATCTGTTCTTACAAGGTCCCCCCTGATTCCCTCTAGTTTGTCGATGGACATTCGAACGTAACCATTGACCTCTCTGAGTTTGCCAAGTGTCTCTAGAGCTTGCACATTAAACGACAGCTTCTCGTAGAACTGGTGAATCTTCACTACGTTTGAGCCACTAATTAGAGGTAACGCCATGATGTTCTGGACATAAGCATTCACAATTTCGGACGTTTTACCATACTTCGTAATTAGAATGTTCTTAGCCCGCTCATACCCCTCACTGGAGAATGGGAGACCATCTATCCCTGTTCTGACTTTAGGTTCCAAGAGATCTTTAAGATAAGCGAATTTAGTTACCGCCGGCACGTCGCCACATTTGTCGATTTCGACTTCGAAAATGTTCCAGAAACGGAGCCAATCCGTATGAGAGCCATTGAACTTAGTAGTAGTTAGCTTAGGTAGTTTAGTGCGCGGTGCCTCGCTGGCTTTAACTTCGCTCGATTTCGTTGCGTATTTCTTCTTGGATTCTTCTAGTTTGCGCTCAAATTCCAGTTTCTGCTCAAGCTGTGCACGTTCAAATTTAAGCTGATCCTCGCGCTCATTCGCCTTACGGGCCCTCTCGGTTTCTTGAGTCTTAAGATCATCTTCTAATTTAATGGAGGCTAAATGTTCATTTAAGAGTGTAATTTTAGTGTCAACTTGGGCCACGTGGTCATCAATCTCTGCGCTCCACTTTGTTATATCATCGTCAGAATCGCCCCTTTTGAACCTTTCTTCAACAACTTGAAGCTTTAAGCTATCGATTTGCTTTACTATGGTGCTCAGTGCCTCGCGATGGCGGGTGAGAGCGAGCACACTCCCCGAATGCTGTATTTCTTGCGTTTTCCCCAAGGTAAATATAAGGAGTTTAACTTTACCTTCAATGTCCGCTTCCAGTTTATCCATTTCGGTTACGGTCAAGCGATTTCCACGTCCCGTCGGAGGTGCCACTGTGTTGCGAATGCCAAAGTTAGCAGGCCGTTCTTCGCAAACTTCGCAATTTATTTCCCCTTTTCACCGTCACAATTCCTCGTTTAATGCTCACCGATCGAAAACTGATTGCACAAGGTCTGTTCTTCTCACGCTTAGGTTATTTATATCTAGAATTACAAGTAACTTGAGAAACTATCTTTGACAGGTCCGCTTAGTGTTAATTTCATAACGCAAGCGTCACACAATCATTCTTGCTCGCCTCAATACAACTAGAACTGTCTCAACAGTCCTAGCGCAGCGCAAAATTAAAATTCCAATGAATTTTAACCTGCTCTCACAGAACCGGCATTAAATATGTATAAAATCTGGTTAAAGTCTGGTCCAAGTCTGGTCCAGGTCTGGTCCAAGTCTGGTTAAAGTCTGATCCGGTGCTAGCGCAGCATGAAGTTAACTAAATTTGTGAAAGTGGTATTTT
>OX453276.1:10501052-10536052 GCA_949710005.1 Ricordea florida | reverse complement strand
CTGAAATGGAGTCTCAATTGGGTAGGCCAGTAATTGAATTAAAGTTTTGTCACCCCTCTCATAATTAATGCCCGGTCCCTAACCACACTTAAGAGAGTAGTAATAGCTAAGAATCGAACCTCACATTTCTTCAAGCATGTAAGTTGCAGGTTAACCTTTCACATTGTTAATTAGTCTTATTGGCTTTGTAAAACAACTTTTTCATAGTTTTTTAGTTGCATTGAATTGATCGTAGTTTATATAATAAACAGAATAATACATGGACGTGTGGAGATACGAAATTTCTCTTCTCGTGCTCAAGTTGATATTTCACTCGTTCGCTGCACTCGTTTGTGGGATATCGTCGAGAAATTTCAAATCTCCACGCGCCAATATGTTAATCGCTATTTATTTAAAATAAAATTTATTCGTTCTATTTCTGCCCACAGTTATTCCGTCATTGTTCAAATGGTTGACTCTCAAACGCTGGAAGATGAGAATGAGAGTAATTCAACTTCATATCGAAAAACAACGTGGTCTCAGATGTGTGGAGTGAGTCGCGTGAATGAACAGACAGCCAAGGTAAGAATAGACAATAAATTTTTTTTGTGTCAAGTTTCAGTTTTGGTTAGCGAAATAATAATAATAATAAAAATAATAATAATTTTTTCTTTTTTGAACAAAAAGTATTTTCTGTTCCGTCCTTTTATTATTATTATTATTATTATTATTATTGTTATCATTATTATTATTATTATTATTATTATCACCAAAACAACCAGCTTTGTTTAAAATTCATGTGCAATAAAAAGAGATCAAGAATCAATATGGCTTAAAGGTACTATAGAATTTGATAAAGATTGATAAAAGTTGATAAAACGATGAAAAGAGAAAAAAAATATATATATATATATAACAAAACACATAAAACACAAATAATAAGAAAACGTCCAGTTCAGTCCTGCTGATTCTTTGTCAATTTATAGGTCCCTCTCTTTAACATCTGCACTTCTTCTCCTCTTTGTCCTTGAACCTCTAATGCTGAGCAACGCACTCCGTAGAATTGCAAGATACTTTAGCTCTTATCCAAGAGATTGTTGTGGAATAGGTCTCCAGCTTTTTGGCGGCGATGAGTTCTGCTAGTCGTGAATGGTAACGCAGGCATTCATTTGCCATTCCCCCTGTAGTGATGATGATAATCATCATCATCATCATCATCATTATCATCATCATCATAATAATAATAATAATAATAATAAAAGCGTAACTCACGTATTATCGGGATGCTCAGCCCTCGCCCAAAACAAGTATTTGGCAAGACAACAATGCGCTGAAAGTGTTTTATTTTGAGCTGCTACGAGAGTTATAGCTGGTCGAAAGTCTTCCTGCATGGTATTCACCAGTCAAGCCTGAACCAGAATACGTCCGGGGGGATGTCCAAGCATTGTGGGATATACCAACTTATGGGGAGAGCCATGAATTGCCAGCTAACAGAATCGATGCAAAGATAGTGAACCATAAAAGTAAGAAAGTAGTAGGTTTGGAGATAAGTTGCCTGTGAATCGAGAGCAGAAAAGAAAGATGAAGAGAAGTCAGTGAAGTATGGCCCTTTACGATGGAAGTTACAAGAACGATACCCTGGATATACAGTCCACCAGTACAATATTATCATGGACGTGCTTGGAGGTTTGTCAAGGACTATGGAAGAAGGATTACGGAAGTTGCTGAGAAAAAAGACAAAAGATGTGCTACCAATCATGCAGAAGTCGATAGTGTCAAGTACGTTGAATATTGCAAGGATGTTTAAGATCATAACATGAACTGTAAAACTATAGAAGAAACTCTTGAAAGGCTGAACATTATAAGAACATTACCCAAGATGAAGTTTATTCTTATTCAATTTGAAGGATATTCTTAAACATTGAAGGAAATTTAAGTATAAGGTTCCATACATTAGAAGTTAGATTAATGTATGCAAAGTATTTATTTTATAAGTTTTACATAAATCTTATTCACAGATTGTAATTCAGTTGTTGTTATTTATATAATTTTATGTTATGGTAATGGCATGGTGATAGTTTATATGCCGCACATATCCACTAATTGTCCATGGCGGTTTTCAGTTCTTACTCTAGGGCAGGGCTCGACTTTGAGAAAAAAATCTGGGGGCCACCTGGCCTTCAAGTTTTCATTTTTGGTCGCCAGGACAAGTATTCTAGTCGCCAAAATTATCATCAAGAAAAAATAGAATATAATACACTAAAGGTCTTTTAATAAACCTCAACAAACGATGTCATCGGCTTCATACCCGAACACGAAAGTATCAGAGTATTGAACTCAATAAGAAATTTTAAAACTAAATAAAAAAATCTTGGGGCCAGCCTGGCGACCAGGCGTGAAAACTTAGTCGCCAGTGAATAAAATCTAGTCGCATTGGCGACCCCACAGGTCGCAACGTCGAGCCATGTAGGGTGAGGTCGGACGTCAGCTTGTAAGCTGGAAACTGTTATCACTATTATCATTATCATACAAGTGCTTTTTTCTATGAGCATGTTCTTTTCTTTAAATTTTAAATTGATTGCGATCACGTTATGCAAGTTGAGTTGTTAATAAATAGTATTGTTATTATTATCATCGTCTTTATTAATATTTTGCAAAGATTGTGGATCCCAGTGATTACAGTGGCTTACATCCATGTGCCACCTGAGTGATTTGCTGACAGTGTATATGTTGTGGTTCAATTTTATCCGTGGTTTAAATTTTATTTCCCTTTGTTTCAAACTCATTATTATACATTACCATACCAAAAAAAAGACGAAAAAAAAAAGAAAACAAACAAACAAACAAACAAACAAAGGAAAATAGAATTTAAACCAAGGAAAAAAACTGAACCACAACATACACAACGTGCGTAATTAATTACGTTGCCAATTAATTATAAATTTGTTGAGTTTATCACACAATTTAATTGTTTCTTTGTCAGGAAGTAATGATTTCATATGTCATCAAGCCTCTTGGTGAGCTAGCAGTTTTTTTTTCTTATTCCTTTCTCTAATTTCTTGTTTCAAATTAGTTTACATTTTCTAAGAAAAACTATATAGATAATGATATCATTCTTCTATATGCGACGAATTTTTTGATCCTGGCGACCAAATCCTGAAAGTTAGTCGCCAAATTTGGGACTAGAATGGTTCATCATACCTTACTTAGAAACGTAGTGGATTAAGAAGATTTTAAGAGAAATCTGCGGCAAACGTCCTCGTTAAGTTTGTTTCCAAAACGCAGCACATGTATCTCAATCGATAACTAGACGCCATCTTGGATTTAGGTGAGCTTCTGTCTCACCCTGGTGTCCACCGAGAAAAAATGAGCTAATAGAAGTTATCTTCCATACTGGGTTCTCCTGCTATGATAAGGGGACAGAATCTATTTTTAGATCCGGAAACTATTTAACTGACCAAAGGCTGATGTCCTTCTCATCACGTGGTTGTAATTTCAATGCGCCATGTGGAAACCGCGCAGCCATGTAACGAGATATAAATAGATTCCGCGCTAAAAATAGATTCTGTCCCCTTATCATATCAGACGGGGTTATGTTCTCTTTCCTCATTTTCTCTTGTGTCCACTTTGTAGCCCGTGTAAATTTTGCGGGCTCATCTTTCATCGCATTTGGCACGATTCTTCGATTTGAATCGCTGAAACTAGTTAAAGATCTTCTTGCTAACTTCATTTTGGAGGGTCTATCCAGAACGCTGGCAGCGTAAAAAAAGTTTTGTTTGTCTTTAAAAATGGCGACCAACTTTTTGGAATTGGCTACCACTTTGAAACATTTAGGAGCCAAGTGATTACCAGAAAAAAAAAGTTTATTTCATGCCTGTTAAATAAAGATACGAACAGTTTATAAATTCTACGTTTGCCCAAGAGCACAATGGAGCTCATCGAGAGAGCTTACGCCGTTTGCTATAGAAGGATCTTTGTTTAAAAAAAACTTGCCCAATTAACATCCGCTTCTCCCTCTCTGATGGAGCTACAGAAGCATGACCAGTCAAAATGGTAAAAATCTTCAGACATTGGCAGCCGATAGGGTAAATACTTCCTCTGTGACGCGGGTTTAAAAACTCGGAAATTTAGAAAAAAAATAATGTATGAATTCATAGGCTTTTTTGCCGTCCAAGAATCGCGCAACTTTCAAAAGCCAAGAATCTCTCTTACTAATAAACGCAGCGTTCCGAAATTTCGCTCGTTATTAAGTTTTACAAGCTTTTTTTTTGACTATTGTAACATTTTTCATAAGGAATCACAGAAGTGAGAGAATGTGAGGCAAACTGTAACTGTAATGCAAACGTTTTCCTTCATTGCGGTAACTCGCGAAATGTTTTTTGAACACTTGAAGAGAAATATCGTATTTCTGCTCAGCCATATAATAAAGGTTGTTATTTGTCTGTCGTGACAGGTATGACCCAAGAAGAAATTGCCTCCTCACCGAAGTGTATTCCAAGTTTTAAAGTACAGGTGGGTGCAAAGGTCAGATTAACAGTGCTATCAACTTCCCTATAGAGCCTGTTCCCTCACGTAATCAGCGGCCATGTTTTTAACGGAAACAAAAGAAGAAGTTTGCTGAGAATAGAATTAAACAAGAAGGCGCCTGAAGGCGTTTACGCGGGATGTGTTGGTTTAAAATTGCTGACGCAGTATGTTTTTTTGCTGATTGTGCGATCATCATGATGGATATCCATGGTGCAATCCAACCTGACTTGCACGTGATTCGGAGTTACAGCCAATAAAAATCACATTTTTTTCGGGACGGGCTCGGGATACGGGAAAGTTAAAAAACAAGGCAATTTTTGACTCCCAAGACGACGAAAGGAATGCGCTACCGAATTTTATACGCTGGCTGACTACGTCATCCCGCGTAATAGTAGAATTAAATTTTTGGAGGATTAGTTTGAGGCACCAACCAGGCCTCCTTTTCTTTGTTTCGGGACACCAACATGGCTGCCGTGACATCATGTGCATACGATCTATTTAATAGTATAAAAGGAAACGTGATACGATTTTTTTCTCTGTGCAGGAGGTTATTTTCAGGAGGTGGATCCCAGAGAGAGCAAGAGATCCAGACAGAGAAGAGTCATAACTAAACAGTTATATTTTGCCAACTTGAAGACTTTTCTTCGCTCTCTCTCTCTCTCTCTCTCTCTCTCTCTCTCTCTCTCTATCTCTCTCTCTCTCTCTCTCTCTCTCTCTCTCTCTCTCTCTCTCTCTCTCTCTCTGTAACTCCTCGTACGTAAGGGACGGACCATTAGAAAAGTGATGGGGGGGGGGTTGGGGAATTTTCAGCTCGCACGAATTTTTTTTTTCGCTCACTGCTTGTGTAGGAATTTTCTTAAAGGTGAACCCCTCTGCACGAATTTTTTTTACTACGTGTGAAAAAGTCACTATCGGACCTTCCTTCTGCATGAATTTTTTTTTACCTTCTTCTTTGCATGAATTTTTTTTCTTGGCATTTTCCCTTGCATGATTTTTTTTTTTGTTTTTTGGTTCCCCCCCCCCCCCCACATCACTTTTCTAATGGTCCGTCCCTAAGTTATTTATGAGATACGCTGATAGTGTTGTTGACCTTTGCAGCTTTCGTGAGATATCATATGTTGGCAACCCAAAGAATAGGAAATAGAACAAGTCTCAGTCCTGAAAACAGTCCCAGTCCCAGCCCTGAAAACAATAGAGTTAGGTCGCTTGGAGATCCAGTTAAAATTAGAATACTGAGGCATACGAGAAGTGTAACCCTGCTGACCGATTGAGCAGGGCGTAAAATTAACATCTTTTTCCGGTAGCCACTTGGCTTCTTAATATTTTAAATTGGTAGCCAATTCCAAAAAAGTTGGTGGCCATTATGTTTAAGAGCTCACATGGTTGACGTTGGCCAACTCGATGAAAAATGAGCCCGCAATTTGCACGTGCTACAAAGAGGACACTAGAATGGTTCATATACAACGTAAAAGGTTACGTAAATGTAAGATGGCGTCTTGTGGATTTACGACTTGCGGCTAAATACAGGAATCGATCCGAGCTCTCATTGGATAAGAGAACAATGGATTTTTTCGGGGCTTCGTCTTTCCGAGGTAACCCGAGTAGCGTATCGATTTCATTCTTCGGAAATTATCACGAGTTCTCGAGGTCGTCATGCGAAGCGGGAAGACGGCGGGAAATTCGATTGCATGTTCTTTCGCTGTGACAGGGATTTTGTTCAAAGTGAAGTCGCCCTCTACAGTCAAGTGACCTTTTTTACATTCAGGTAAGATATCTCCATATATACGTAAACAAAGAAAAAAAAATTAATTCTGTGACCTAGAAGACCTTAAGTCTGTGTATACGGTATTTGTTTTCATTTGCAGTCATGTCCGAATTGTAATCTAAGTTAAATAAAGCAATACGCTTCGATTTTTTCCACGATTTCTTTGCCATATTGAAAAAAATACGACTTCAAAATCCGATGACTCTGTCGGTTTATTATCCAAAATTCAACAGGAAAAGTTTTAAGACAATGACTTGCATATATTCCTGCGGCGTGCAGTGCTTTCTGTTGAGTGCTCCCGCTCAAGCAAGTTTTTTACATACTTCAGAGATGTTGCAAGCATTGACAATTTGCTGATTATGATTTATACATAATTTTTGAAAGGGAGTAAAAATATATATAACACAACACTCTTATGTGGTGGTCTTCCTAAAAAAACTAGCGTGACAAGTGCGTGAGTCAGCGTGACACGGGGAGCAAAACGTGGATAACTATATTGATTGATTTATCGATTATCAAGCTATCTATTTATCTATTTATTTATTTATTTATTTATTTATTTGGATAAGAGATGACCAATTACCCCCAAAAAGTCACCCCTGTATAGCAAAATTGGAGAAAAAATTATGTACAGAAGGCCGCGCACAAACACAACACGAAAAAAAAAAACAGCTCAGAAAATTTGGTCACTAAGCACAGAAATTACTGGCCTTTCAAGATGTACATGTACAGGTTCGCTAATATCGGCTATTGATTCTACTATATCATAACTTATTTACATGTATGGACATGTGGGGAAAAGTAACTAACTTGATGATTTTAAACGACATAAGAACACGCAACTTTCAAGTCATTATCCCTGTCTCCTACAGACACAGGTTTTCTTGATCCTTTTGACATGGGTGAAGGCAGTTATCTTCTTCTAGATCTTTGTGTGCCTCTTCTTCTTGCAGAATGTAATTCGAAGATTTGTATTGTGAAACAAGATGGGTGACAAAGAAAAATGGGGTTTGTAACTTACTTGGTTGGTTATGAACTCAAAGTCAGTCGGTTGATATTTTTCTTTTTACAGAGGAGAGGAAAATGATACTTTGGTTCACCAACGAGGCTGCATTAACTGCATTGATTGAGGCAGGCAAGTGCGTATCCGTAAAGGAAGTCAACAAAGATCCCGAAGATTTGCCTGGAGATGCCATTGGTGCTGACATAGATTCTGTCAAGGAGCACTTTGAAGAAGATGCTTGGATACAAGTTTTATCAAAAGGTGATCGGCAGTCATACTTCGGAACTACAAAAGCTTGTTGGTAATTTAAAATATGTTAAGGCTAATAGAAACGAAATTGATTTTTTTTGCAGTCGAGGAAATTCAAAGAAGCTGGACTTGTTTCTGCTGCAAAGTTGCTTCCCATACAGACATGGTGGAATGTGAAAGCTGTGAACAGTGGTTCCACTGGTAAGTGATAAGCACCTGTAAAGGATTCTGTATTATATTTAACGAATAAAAAGCTAATTAATAAGGTGAATAGAAGAAATTTATTGAAAATGTTATAAGAAATACAAACTTTCCTGTGCATCATCAACTCAAATTAGCATTCAGGAAGTTGCTTATTTTTCAATGCTCAGGAGGTCCGAGACGTAAGTCAATGATTTTCATGCTGCAGTTCTGTTATATAAGCATGGAACTGAAATAAAACAATCATGTTTGTATGAGCCCCTCTCTTTTTGTCAACATACAGTGATGACTACTCTCCTTGTCCTTTTTTTCAGGAAAAAAATGCATCCAGACACAAAGCACAACACGAGTCGATTATAAATCGAGGCTGTTAATTACTTTTTTATTCCTATTTTTACTACAACAGGTGAATTAAGACGAAAGAAAGAAAATCCTCAATACAGTCATTTTGAAGTGCTTTCTTAGCAAAAAAAGAAATAAATTAATGGCGAAAGTAGTAACCATGTAATGTGTTTGTAGTGTTTAACCCACATTTCTTTTGCTCATTTAATTATTTTGTTTTCAGGACCTGTGCAGGAGTTAAAAAGGCACCTGCTTCCTGGTGCTGTTCACATTGCCCATCAAATATCAAGAAAAAGAAAACCTTAAAAGACTAGAGTTATGCAATATAACAAGCAATAACATTCTAAAATGAAAATTTAGCGTTAAAAATGTTTTGCATACCACGCATGATGATCTCTTCCTGGAATTTAAAAACCATCAGGCACATGTATGAGATACAGAAATGGGGGAGAAAATCCAATCAAGTCAAGAAAAGTTCTTAAACTAACTGGAAATTTGAATATATTCAGACACATGCATGGATGTAAGCTAATAAGAAACAATGCAGGCCAGCTTTTCTGTTCTGTGCACCTTCAAAACTTCCCCGAATCTTTGATTTTGAGTGATATTTGCAGCCAGGTATCTTTTTTTAGCCTGTAGCTGGATCTATACTACATGTAGCACTGCTGCATCCCTGCAAATGAAATCCCATATTTAGTTCTTTATATTTTAAGACATACAGAAGACTTCTAAGAGAACTCATTTTACTCAAACCATGTATTTAGTTCATAATTAAAGATGTTTATTACAGGAATGAGCCCAAAGTATTAAATAGAATCACTTGAATGGAATCCTGTAGTTAGTTATAAGGATGCATAAAAGTTAAATTTGATTACAGAAATGAATCACAAAGAATTCGTAATTTTGGATAAATTAAAATATTTAAATATTTTAAATATTTACAGGAACCAATACCTGAAGAAATCATTTGAAATGAATCCTGTATTAGAATATGAAGATGCCTGTATTTAGTTATAAAAATGCGTAAAAGTTAATTACAGGAATGGATCCTGTAGAATTTATTTGGATCGAATCCCGTATTTAGTTATAAAGATGCCTAAAAGTTAATTACAGGAATGGATCCTGGAGAATTTATTTGGATCGAATCCTGTATTTAGTTATAAAGATGCCTAAAAGTTAATTACAGGAATGGATCCTGGAGAATTTATTTGGATCGAATCCTGTATTTAGTTATAACGATGCCTAAAAGTTAATTACAGGAATGGATCCTGGAGAATTTATTTGGATCGAATCCTGTATTTAGTTATAAAGATGCCTAAAAGTTAATTACAGGAATGGATCCTGGAGAATTTATTTGGATCGAATCCTGTATTTAGTTATAAAGATGCCTAAAAGTTAATTACAGGAATGGATCCTGGAGAATTTATTTGGATCGAATCCTGTATTTAGTTATAAAGATGCCTAAAAGTTAATTACAGGAATGGATCCTGGAGAATTTATTTGGATCGAATCCTGTATTTAGTTATAAAGATGCCTAAAAGTTAATTACAGGAATGGATCCTGGAGAATTTATTTGGATCGAATCCTGTATTTAGTTATAAAGATGCCTAAAAGCTAATTACAGGAATGGATCCCAAAGAATTCACTGGGATAGAATACTGAATTTAGTTGTAAAGACGCCGGAATATATGTATATTGACGAATTCATTTGCATTGAATCCTGTGTGCAGTTCAATAGCACGCCTTTATAATATAATTGCAGCAATAATGACCTACCAACCTTGCAATGAAGATGACTGAAATAAATATTTCGCCCACTTTGTGCTTGATTTTCTTATAAGGAGGTTGCGATCACCAGAACACCAAACATCTCGTAGAATTGAAAAACATGACCCGTAAACAGTAACACTTGACTTGCGTGAAGTCGAGATCCCTGTACGTCTTCTCGCGCGTCTCGTGATAATTTCCGAAGAATGAAATCGATACGCTTACTCGGGTTATTGTTCTCTTATCCAATGAGAGCTCGGATCGATTCCTGTATTTAGTCGCAAGTGGATTTACGTTCGTACACGCCTTTTGGAAATGAGTTTAATGAGGAACTTTGCTGTAGATTTATCTTTACAAATCTTCAACAATCACTAGGTCTCTAGGTAAGATGTGATTAGAAATTCTAGTCGCCAATTTGGCGACTAACTTTCAGGATTTGGTCGCCAAAGTGAAAAATTTAGTCGCATTGGCGCCTGTATTAGGCGCAATTTGACGCCCTGTTGAGGCGCATCTTATCCTGGCAATGTACGATATTGACACCGTGCTATTATCTGATTTCCGTTTCGCGTTTGCGTGATAACTATAAGTTGATAGGGTTGTCCAATTCACACGGCTAGACAGGAGTCAGTCTTTCTATTCGTGAGAGACTTAAAGTACGTGTTTAGCGTGCTTCTCTCGGGTCGTGGCTTCCAGGACGAGTAATTCGCGGCGAGACTTCCCTAAACTCCAGTGGACTCGATGCGTGCCCATTGGACTCGGATAGCATCTATAGTGCAGTGTAATTTGACTAGATGATTGATTGTGAGAATTAGATAGACTTAAATGACGCGTTAGTCTACGTGACACCGAAGTACCACTGAATTTCTTACCGAAACGTGCGGTCGTTCTCGTTGATTAGAAAGTGCTAAAAAGTTACGACGAATTATATCAATAATGTGCTAAATTTCATCTCTCACTCTACCATTGCAGTTTTAGCAGGGCTATGAACACTGGCAAGCATAGACTGGTGTTTATACAACTTCTCTCTATTCTTCCCTCTAAGAACCCTTCTACTCCAGCTTCTTGTTTTGTCCTGGCTTTGTTTTACTCTTTCGTCGCCAACTTGATTCGTTCACTATTTTCAAAATCATCAGTGTATTGTACAATTTTAGATATACTATCGAAAATGTAATTTATACAAATATTAAAAATATGTATAAAAAAGTTTAATGTGCAAGACAAGTTGTGTATCTCGTGGTTCAATTTAATCCTTAGTTTAAATTTTATTTTTCTTTTGTTTCAAACTCATTATCATAAAATACCATACCAAAAGACAATGGAAAATAAAATTTAAACCAAGGAAAAAATTGAACTACAACATCTACATTGATGATAAGGCAGTCTAAATAGAAACCTCGAGGCTTATAATATTAAGACTACCTTAACTAAATAAAGCCAAGTACATCGGCAATTATTTCCCTTAATGTGCTACTGGAATGCAAATGGAAAATAAATAGTAAGAATAAGTGAAAGTTTATGATAAGCAATTAATTAATCAGGAACTTAAAAAACCAATTTCAGTGGCAATCAAGGTAGGTTTTAATAAATTTATTAAATATTTTTTATGTTTGCTTTAAGGGAATTCAAGGTAGGTCTAAACATCAATTCACTTGGAAGTGAATTACAATACTGCGGACCATGTGAAGCAAGAGTAAAGTTTTTTTATTAAATAGAGTGTTTTACTGGGAATTACACCACTCGTAAAATGAGCAAATTTGGTTTCATACGAAACTACATCCGGAAACGTAGTGGCGTATTTTCCATATATCCTCACTCGTGAGGATATGGATGACGTCATTTCCCGCCTTGCACGATTCAGTTTGTGTACAAAGCCGGCAAATGAACGTCTTAATGTGTTTTTGACTATATAATAAAAAGGAAATTGCGCGCTAGTTTAAATATATGAATTTAGTATAAATACTCAGGTGATTATACAAAATCGAGCTTTCTGATTGGTTCGCTATCTCGGATTATCAGCCGATAATCACCTCGACGAACAAAATGGCTGCCAGTCGTTCGCGCGCTTTTGATGAAATAAAATTTTTTCGTGTTGTAAAATGATTTTTCTTTTTTTGAAATAATCACCTGTGTATTTATACTAAAACAATTATTCGCCTCAGGCTCAGAGATACTCGGTGAATATTCACCTCGACTTCGTCTCAGTGAATATTCACCGAGAATCACTTCGCCTTCGGCGAATAATTACGCGGGATGACGTAGTCAGCCACCGTATAAAATTCGTTAGCGCATTCCTTTCGTGGTCTTTGGAGTCAAAAATTGCCTTGTTTTTTAGCGGAGCCCCATAACTACCGTGCGAGGATAGAAATTGAGAAAACCATGCGTTTGAGTTTTCATGGTCATCGTGGCTAGCGGCATGGCTCGCGTGCGCCTAGCGACGACGACGACGATGTTGCCCCAACATGGCGGCCATAGTCATCCGGGATATTTAGAAGGTCTTAAACCGAAACGAGGCTTTGTTTTTCGCGGCTTGCCGCGGCTACACAACCTACAGCCAGCAGTCTACAGCAGTATACAATGTTTTGCTGAAGAAACGGATTATTCATAGCGGTTTTGGAGGAAAAATTTTCTTCCTAAAAGTTTTCAAGCGTTTTTGGAGGGACATAAGCATAAAGCTGAGTTTTTTCTACAAGTTTTCAAGCATTTTTGGAGGGACTGTGTGAGGAGCTCCGCTTTTAGGTTTGCCTAAATCTATTTAATAACTTTCCCGTATCCCGAGCCCGTCCCGAAAAAAGTGATTTTTATTGGCTGTAACTCCGAATCACGTGTAAGTCAGGTTGGATTGCAACATTGATATCCGTCATCATGATCGCACAATCAGCAAAAAAACATACTGCGTCAGCAATTTTAAACCAACACATCCGCGTAAACGCCTTCAGGCGCCTTCCTGTTGTTAATTATGTTCTCGTGGAGAGTACAACGTCTCACGAGTGAGCAAAGCGAACGAGTGAGATATTGCTCTTGCCACTCAAACGTAAAATTCGTTTCTTCTCCCCACCTTGTAATATCCTCTACCTTGATATTGGTTCTATATAGATGGGGCCAATAAACATTACAGTATGTGCGAGACACCCTCTGAGCTCTCACTGAACTTTCTTCACCTGAGGGGGGTTGTGTGCGTTGCAAATGTTGCACCTGCTTGTTGGGGTCTTCAAGGGAAGTTCTTGCACTCCGCGGGAGAACTCTTCTGTTTCTTTCTTCAAATGTTCACTCCCAAGGTTCTTCACAAGGAATTTATCCCTGCAAACGCCTTGTCGAGTGTTGGAAAACTCTCCCCACTTTATTTATTGATCTGAAACGTTTATCAAATCTTTTGGTAGAATAGCGATAGTCACGCATTGGATTTTTACATGAGCGCGTGCGGGGACATTACAACGAACAAGTAAACTTAAAAGGGACCGTTTATTTTTTATAAGGGAGGAGGGGGCAGCTCGTGTGATTCGAGAATCACATTTAAAAATTACATGACCCCTCCCCCCTCAGCTTGCCAGTTTTTCACATGACACCCCCTTCCCTAATCAAAAGAAAAAGACGCCAATTTCGAATTAAAACGTCACACAAAAGTTATTGCTTAAATATTTCACGTGACGCCCCCCTTTCCCTAATTTTTTTTCGCATGCCCCCCCCCCCTAAATCCCACAAGGCCTCCTTCCCTCTATCGTAAAAAATGAGCGGTCCCTAAAATAACATGCACAGTTTAAGTAAATTATTTTGTATAACGAGCACGCCTCATCTTATGGTTGTAACAGCATAACCCAAGCCGTCAGACCTTTGATATTATTACGCAACAATTCATTCTGGAGTGCCAGCATCCGAGAGTGTTATACCATATTCTAACATGTTTCTCTTAAGTTATCAAAATTGATATGTCCCCATGAACTAGAGGAATTGTCGACTAAACGGATCTGCGCTGTCTTTTGCTGGTAAGCGTCTACATTCCAGCTTCGCTCCTCCATCGTTTCGCTGCATTTACCAGTCTCTCGGAGAACCTCAACGCCCTCGACTAGCAGTTCCACTCGTACGTCATCGCTGTTACATCCTCCACCAATGAGGAAGTTCAACTCACGGCTCTCGATGACGAATACTGGTGACGTCAGCGATCCTTGGGGATGGTCTGACTGCACTGCGCCAGGGGATCCCGAAGGAGTAGGCCGATCCTCAAACCCTCCTATCCACCAGTAGCCCTGGTGCTTTGATGGTTCTCTTTGTCGAGCGGACGGGTTGTCTCCGAATGTGGGCTGGTTATTAAACGCAGTGCCTGTCTTGAGCCATTCCGACAAACCGTGCTCAAAATCGAAAACGACACAATCTGCGACAAGACAGGAAATATGGCTGTGTTGAGAAGGAATAAAGGACCCAAGTAATTTGAAAGCTATCTACTAGTAAGTGAGTAAGTAAATAAACCTTTAATCAGCAGAGTATTCATGTTGTGGCTTGTTAGCTGTTACTATCTAACTAAATCAAATTAAAATATAGGTGATCACAAAAAAATATGGAATTTAGTAAACGACAATAAAAATAGAGGAATGACCTAGAACTATTTACAATAAATTATCAAATTATTGTATATAGAATGTGAATATATAAAAAATTTCATATACGAGAATTGCGGAAGAAAGACTCAATAGGTGGAAGATCGTCACAGTTATGTGATTTTTTTTTTCAGGCCTTATCTTTACAACTGCTTAGGGTACTCAAATAAAGTCAACATGTCAAGACAAAACAAACCCAGTTTTTCTTCGCTTCTCTGGGCATTCCTCTTTGGCTTAAGGAAATTTAAGATCTTTAAGTAAGCTGAACGCGTCACCAGTTCCCATGCGCAAACACAAAAAAAGTATCAATTTACCCTCTTTGCAGCTTCTCCCTTTGTGTCCAGTTGACTTGCAGTTGCACATATATTCCTCTTCCTTTTCGTAGAGGGGAATGCATTCTCCTCCATTGGCACAGGGATTTTGTTCACAAGGATTCTATTAAAGTAAACAGGATTCTGAAACTCCTTTGTGCTTGTTTATGTTAATTATGTAAGGTAACTGAAGGAGTAGAGAAAATGTTTGCATTAGGCAGAACTTATGCTTCGGAAAAATATTTTTGGCGACTCACGGAATTAGATATTCTATCAAAAGAATGTTGGAAGACTGACAAAGAAGATCATTGCAAAACTCCAGAACTTTATCAACGGCAGACTCCGATACATTTTGGGAGTATGGTGGCCAAAGAAGATATGCGAGAAGTTGTGACAACTTATTAAGCAGGGGAGGATAAAAATTACCATCCGGCGAAATAAATGAAGGAGGAAAGGCCCCTTTGTGAGGGAGTCTGCTACTAATTGGCTCTTGAATGGAACTCCCAAGGAGACAGGG
This sequence comes from Ricordea florida, assembly GCA_949710005.1. Lineage (NCBI taxonomy): Eukaryota > Metazoa > Cnidaria > Anthozoa > Corallimorpharia > Ricordeidae > Ricordea > Ricordea florida. The sequence goes on along the minus strand of OX453276.1, from coordinate 10,520,802 downwards.
CAGACCTATGAAATCATGGAGGAGGCCAGTCGGAGCGATTATTGGTGATTTGCATGGCAAAAGAATTTTTAATGTGAGCACCGTTTTTGTTACGTCAATTAAAGGCATTTGCAATATTTAGTAATGGCAAATGTTCTGGTCTCTTACCTAGATTATCAAAAAAATCTAAATCTAGCTACACCGTGGAAAATCACAAAAAATAGATCAAGACGATTAGACGCTAAAAATGGGACTCTAACCAGAATATTTTCGGCAACATGTGATGTGTTTTCTGTAAGTGATCAAACGAATCTATCGTATTTTTGACCTAGATTGTCAAATGCATTAAGATACTTTGTTTTCCCCTTTAAGCCAACGTGAATATATCCTTGAATTCTACAGTTCCTTTAGAAGTGATTATTGTGTTATTAAGGAGTTCATAGTTGCTTTTCTTGTAGCCGTTTTGTCCAAAGTTGTGCGACCTACAGTTTTTTGTAGCGAGGTACTTAAAAGCGCAGGCATTTTCGTCAGGAACTTGAAAATTTCCCAGAACGGCTGCTGTGTCAATGAAAACTTCGTTTTGCAAAGTCTGCGTAGTTGAGGTGAGTAAAATCTTCTCGATTTGCAATCTTAACTGGTTGAACGCCTCATTTTTTCATTTATTTTATTTCATTGGAATTTTGCCAAAGGTAGAAAGTATGACAAGAAATGACGAGGAGGCCTCCAGAAACCACCAGGAATATGCAAGGGAGGTCTCCTCACACACTATTTAATAAAGTACATTGATAAACATGCGGATCAGTAAAGAAAACAAGAACATGTCTAAAAACGTTTATGAATAAGGAAGAACTTTAAAACAATCTTCTTTTGAAGGAAGATACGGTCTCTCAACTAATTTTGTCTTACAAGTTAAGGAATTCCAAATTTTTGGCCCTTTGAAAAGAATAGTAGATAATTTCTTGTTAGTTCGGCAAGCACGGGGGCGGTAATTATTAGCCGTTCCTGTTAAATGCGAGTGAATTTGTCTGTTTATGATAAACAAGCCAAGAAGTGAAGAGGGGAGTAACTTATGATGGAACAAAAACGGAAATGTGGCGATGTGAAAGAGCTTATCTTAAAGATACTAAAAGTTTTAAGTTACAAAAAAGTGGAGCTGTATGACATTAATTGCTAGCGTTCGATATAGCTCTCATAGGTCGCTTTTGGAGTAAAATATTCTAGTTAAAACTTGTTACATAAGTAAAAGACAGTACTATATTACAGTGACGTAGATAGGGATAGACGAGGGCAGTTAATACAACTTTAATTTAGTTCGCTCAGACAAGTAAAATCTAAACTTGTGAATTATGCCTATCGATTTAAACATTTTTGTACGAGTATTATCAACATGAGATTTCCAGGAAAGATTTTCATCCAAAACTGCTCCTAAAAATGAACCGATTTTTCTTTCTTAAGCAAAATGTTGTCAAGTAAGAGAGAGATGTTACTGCTGATATTCTTTTGCCTAGATCTAAGAATAACATGGTTTCCTTTGTGAGTTCAGTTGTTCTGGCTTTTATCCAATTATCTACGAGTTCCAGTTCGCGTACCACGAAAGCCATATTGCTCTTGCTTTTGAAGTAGTATATTGTGATTTATAATGGTAATTGAACTGAGTGGAGTGCAATTTGGTCTGAAATCATACGCGTGATTTCAAATATCGAACGAGCGCATAGCGCGAGTTCGATTTGAAATCACAAGTATGATTTCAGACCAAAATTGCACGACACGAAGTCCAATTACCACTTTATTACACTCATTTTGAAATCACAGTTTTTTTTCAATACTACTTATTTATTTATCCACTTCAGGGAGCCCAGTTTTTGAAGAAGAGTAACTTTTTAAAAATGATGCGATTTAGAGCAAAAAAATGGTGCAATTTGGGAATAAATCACACCGCTATGAACCAATCAAATTGCAAGGATCACCTGTGATTTCAAAATGGATGTAATAAAACGTATCAAAACCTTTGGACAGATCAACTGAGAAAGAACCCAAGAGTAAGGGTCCATCCGCACTGAGGACAAAACTGTTTGTTTTAGCTTCAAAATCTGTCAACACATAACTTTGATGGGTGCGGAAGTTTTGTCCGGCACGGACAAAAAGACTTCTATAAAAATTCGTCAAAGGGCCCACTATCCTGCTTCAGAGGCTAGCAAACTTTTTGTCCGTGTTAATTTCTTTTGTTCTGGTGACAGGCGTCAATGATAAGTTCCCGTTCCAAGTTGGGTTACTGCTTTGCGTTCCGATCTCGTTTCCATAGCTACTAGTCATGGATCCTCGCTATGGCCAATATCCTTTCTACAACAACATAAGGCTGCATTCATTATGTATGCTACAGGGGGGGACAGAGGATTTCAGCGGCTCGTTTTTTTTTTTATATCCCCCCATCCAAGGTCCGTACAAATTTTCATAGTCAGCCGAAAAATAAATTACCCTTCCCTCCTCCCTCATAAGAAATATCAAAAGAAATATCTGTATAATAGTATAATAGTACACCATATATGTTTGTTAAAACTATTACAAAAGCTAGACAGAATCTTACAGAAAATAAGCATCCCCCCAGGAGATATTTAAACAATTTTCACATCCCCCCTTTTTTGCTCATAAAAATTTTAGAACCCCCTAACATCCTCTGCCCCCCCCGCCCCCCTGTAGGATACATAATGAATGCAGCCTAAACCCGAAAAGTTGGCCTACTTATCCGCCCAGTGCTGTAACACAAAAACCTGGGGTACTTACCATTTACATGGGAAAACCAGAAATTCCAGTTGGAAAATCAAATGGTTCGTGCCATTCCGTTTGGGAAGCTTCTGAAAATATGGGCTGTGATTTGTGGTGATGCTATTTTTCTGCTCTTTTAAGTCTCTCTAACTGATGTGGATATACTTTATAGCGATTCCTTCTCTCGCAACGTGGCATTCAACTGTTTAATGTTTTTGCCTGAAATTTCCAACCGGATGGTTTCTGTAAATGGTAAGTACCCCTGTTCTCGGCCGATCAGACCCTTTTAGAGAGATAACATGATCCGAGTTCAAGAGATACCGGTGCAAGGGAGCAAGCAAATCAGTTTGAAAGTGGAGAAGCCACGAGAGAAAAAGGCAAGTGTTATGACAAATGGACAAAAGACGAGGAAAAGTTGTTGGTGGATCTGTGGGTCAAAAACCATTAATCGCTTCGCCTGAAACCCGACTCCCCTGTCGGCAAGCCAAGTGACAGTTTACAAACGAGCATTGGGGATGCACCAGGGCAAATAATTTTTTGTCGAGCAGTCAAAATAAGTCGGATTTTGCCTCAGACAAAAAGAGATTTTGTCCTCAGCGAGGATCGGCCCTAAATTCATGTCGATCAATCGAAGAAGCTATTTTATTAGTGCAATGAGTAAGTGCATGGCATGTGGAGTAGTTTTTCCTGAATCCAAGTTGGTAACAGTATATATACATTATTTCCAATCGTTCAAAAAAGTTAATTGAACGATTATGCATGACACGTTCGAAGATTTCAGAAAAGTTTGATAAGATTGAAATGGGTCGACGATTGGTAAATAGTTGACGGCATCGGCTCCAAACAACGGAATGACTTTTGCAGTTTTAAGCTTACCTGGAAACAGGCCCTTGGCCAAGGAAAGATTAGTAACGTGTTTCAGGGGCACTCAAATAAAACTTTCAAAGAAATTCTTAATTATATGCGTGGAATGTTATCATAGCCAACACCTTTTCCAGAGCTGAAAGAACTTGCAATATCTTGCAATTCAACCAACCACAGTGGTAGGTTCCAACAAAATCGCTTCGCTTATACTATCTCCAAGAAAAGATTGAAAAGCAAAAGAGGTGGGAAATATTTAATTGGTTAAATTAGGACCATTATTTATTTATTTATTTATTTATTTATTATTTATTATTTATTATTATTTTGCCATACACACAAAATATACTTGTAAAGTTTAAAAAGATGAGGCAAGGATGCCCAAGAAAGCCAACAAGGCTTATGAAAAGAACCACCTTTTAAGATGATGTCAATTAATTAATAAACAATTACAATGCTGGCATCGGATATTTAACTCTAAGTACTCATATTTGTTTTGAACATAGAAAATAATCATTAAAATAGGATAAAAATGAAAAAAGGCTGAACGTGTAACTGCAAAAAAACAAAAGACGAGAAAGAAAAAGTGAAAAAAAAAAATAATGTAAGAATAAACGAGAAAAAAAAAAGCGAAGAAGCGAAAAACTGCACACAAGCAGTAGAACTAAATTGTGCTTATACCAAGAAAAATGACAAGTTTAGAATTGAAAAAAGCAGTACTAGGGGCATTCTTAATTTCAGAGCTAAGGGAATTAAATATTTTAGGCCCTTGAAAACGAAGTGAAAATTTCGGCTCATCCTCGGTGTAAAAACCTGTTACGCTCACGAGTGACGTAGAACAAAGGAAACAAAGGAGACAAAACAATAGAGACTAGGAAAATAATAGAGAAATAACAAAGAAAAACTTCACAGGTTTTTACACCGAGGATGACCCAAAATTTCCTTACATTTTTCCTACAGTAAGGCAAACGGAAGAAATTCTTGCTTCTAGTGTTATATGAATGTATGTCACAGTTACTGCGATTTTCATAATTCTGCGAACTCCCGCGTTCAATTTCCAACCGCCAACTGGCGTCTTTGCTTCCGTCAATCAAACTTCCGAACATTTTCCGAGTCCAGGTCGACCATCCGCCATTGAAAGAAAATGCCACGTAAGTTCGGCTCTTCTCTTCGATGGCGAATTATTCGCCTGAATATTACCCACCGTGTAGACTCTGAATCGGCCAAACTAGAACTGACATCAAGAGAATCCGCCATCTTCGCCGTCACACGTGTGTTGATCCAGCTGGGCGGAGTCAGTGCTTCGGAAACTGTTCGACTGCCATTCGAGCGACATCCGAAGTTTGATTGACGGAAGCAAAGACGCTAGTTGGCGGTTGGAAATTGAACGCGGGAGTTCGCAGAATTATGAAAATCGCAGTAAGCAAAAACATGTCATTGAAACTATCAGGAAGCAGGCCGTTTTTATTAATATTGGAGAATTATTCCCAGAACTTGTTTTCAATTTCATAAGGATCAGTAATCGTCGCTTTATCTGTCTTAACATAGATCAAAACGAGTAGAGGCTGAAAATGCGACTCTAACCGGAATATTTTCGGCAAAATTTGATGTGTTTTGAGGTAGAATATACATTAAGACATATGTATATATATATTTTCAACAACTTGTGGACAACTAAATGCTTTCTTTTACCTTTAAGCCAACGTGAATGTATCCTTCCTTGAATTCTACAGTTCCTTTAGAAGTGATTATTGTGTTATTAAGGAGTTCACAGTTGCCTTTCTTGTCGCCGTTTTGTCCAAAGTTGTACGACCTACAGCCTGTTGTAGCGAGGCATTCAAAGGCGCAGGCATTTTCATCAAGGACTTGAAAATTTTCCAGAATGCCTGCTGTGTCAATCAGAACTTTGTTTCGCAAAGGCTTTGCGTAGTTGATGTGAATGAAATCGCCTTCTCGATTTACCATCTTAACTGGTTGAATGCCTCGCAGGAGGAAAGCGAAAACGAAGGCGGTTTCTAGCAGCATTGTATTAAGTAGAGCTCCATTCAGTTGTAATTGCATTAAATACTAATGTCAAATTACTTGCCAAGCCTTGACGACTTCTCATTGAAAGTGATCCATATTCTACTTAATTATCAATGACAAAGTTTTGTAAACAGGAAGTTCTATGTGGTCATTTTATATTCTTTAGAGAGCTCGGACTGTTGTACAGCTGCATTTATTTTTCAAGTTAACTTTTTCCAGTTCTAAATTGACCCTGTTTGTTTAAAGTAAAACAGGTAAGAGATTTATTTTATTCATGGTCTATCCATTTGTTGTGAATTATGGCAGTCCGCAGAATTGGATGGCAGAAATTAATTTTGTTATTGGTACCAGCTATTCGAAGACACAAGAAGCTTTCTCGGACGTCACTCACAGTAAACAGAAGACAGATGCAGAATTCGATGGCAGAAATTAATTTTGTTAATGGTACCAGCTACTCGTAAGCACTAGAAGCTTCCTCGGATGTCACACACAGTAAAAAGAAGGTAGATGCAGAATTCGATGGCAGAAATCAATTTTTGTCATTGGTACCAGCAATTCGTAGGCACCAGAAGCTTCCTCGGACGTCATTCACAGTAAACGGAAGGCAGATGCAGAATTCGATGGCAGAAGTTAATTTTGTTATTGTTACCAGCTATTCGAAGGTACATAAAGGTTTCTCGGATGTCGCATACTGTAAACAGAAGGATCAATCTCATTTTCCTGTCGGCCACGAATTCATAATCAACCAAGGTCTCTATGATAATAGCGAAAGCTGCCTTGAGAGCTCCAATCGTGTGAACCATTAAGGGAATCTTGCCCCGGGGGGGAGGGGGGTACTCTTTGGCATTTTTGGTGGGGGTGTGCCGCCCGCATCTCAAAATCCAGACCCAATTTCAGACCAAAACATGCCATTTTTCCCACCCGTTTCCAGACCTGGCCACAAAAATCCATACCCGTTTTCAGACCTGACATTGAAAATATACACCCGTTTTCAGACATGGCTTTAGAAAGTCGTTACATTATTAACAACTTGTTATTATATATTATATCACACTGGCTTTGTAGTACGTGATTAAGCATAGCGTATGCATCAGTGCTGAACGGAAGTCAACGTAACAAAGATGAGTAGGTAAAATTTAGCTGGAATGATATATTACATCAATTTCTCTTTCTCTCTCACCAGTTACTCGCCCCGGTTGCTGGGAAGAAAAATAAGTTTATAAGCTTTCGTGAACGTTCCCCCGATAACCATACCCAATTTCAGACCAAAATGTTCAAAATCTATACCCGTTTTCAGACCAAAACGGCTCAAAAACCATACCCTTTGGGGCGGCACATACCTATATACCTGATATAGGGGAGTACCCTCCCCCCGGGAATCTTGCCCGGGCGAATTTCGTATTCAGCCGTGAGGTACCGTGGTAGATCTGGAAAACGGATGGCACCTTTGCGTTTAATGTGGGAAATTTGGCGTAGAATATTTTCGATGTCCGTCAGCCGTAAAATGAAACTCATTGCCCAGTTGATTTGTTGCGAATAGAGCGAAATAAACTTCATGTTCGCGTAACAGTGGCATCGTTCCTTATTCACTTTCAAAGCAACCTGCTTACCCGTAAAGAGTTTCTCAGTCGTCCTAAAAAACCAAAAACTCGCACATGACAAACAAACGGACCTCGACGTTCGCGTCTTCGGAGCCATGTTGATTCAGCGGAAGACGTAACATGACACGTGGGAACTGCCCAAGATTTTCATGCATGCAAGTTGTCTTCATAATGGCTCGTAGTACACAACAGTTGGGAAGGCAAACCAGTTTCATAGTGAAAATTAGTAACTCCTTGAATTGACAATAACCGGTGTGTTGTGCGTTGAATGCTGCTCATGGAGTCTAAAACGCGGCGATAGAAGTCTACAGGTAGCAGTTCATTTGCGGCGTTTGACCTCTCGGAAAGCATTGAGATCTGTGTGAATGTTCACCAACACTTTAGGGTTAGTGGCATACATCATGGCGTTAGGATAAAACTTAATTTTCTTTCCGGTGGCGTCAAGTTCCTGAGTTTCAACAGGCGTAATTACTTTAACCTTTTAAAATAATATAATTGCCACTAGCAGGCTAATCCAGGAATGGGCGGTCAGCGGAGGCTGACCCGTGAGAAGGATAACGAGCAATAAATAGATAAATAAATAAGTAAATAAATAAATGAATGAATGAATAATTGAATGAGTGAATGAATAAAAAAAAGTCTAAACGATATAAATGACAAACAAACAACGTAAGACCGGACTAGCCCATCACCAGATTAGCACACTATGTAAGGCCGCAACAAAGTTGGTTACTGACGGTAAAGTGCGAGGGAAAAATGCCTGAGGTAGAGCGTTACAGATAGTGCGTTGCAGATGGTGCGAGAGTAGAAAGAGAATTGAAAGGCACTGATTTTGGCTGGAAGAAGGAAGAACTGGTATTTATTACGAGAGATATTGCACTGTTTTACGATGTTGAAGAGACTGCCAACCTAACATAATTATCATCTCCGTGACACTACTTGACCTGCGGTAGTCCCCTGTCGTAAAGCGGGTGGCTCTGCGCAGGACGGATTCCACCATGTAGATGTCCCTCTTGGCGTGCGGAGACTCTGCCACCGACCGTTACTCGAGGATTGGCCGAACGAGTGACGTGTAAGATCGCTCCTTAATCGGGGCGGGGCACGATGAGAGGTTCCTCTGTAAAATACCTAGGACTCTATTTGCCTTCTTTTTAACTTCCTCTGTTTGCTTGTCTCAACGAAGGCTTGATGTTATATAGACGCCTAGGTATTTCTGAAAGGTGACACTCTCAAGAGTAGAGCCACATAAGTAATAGACCCCTAGTGATGGATAACGCTTCAGAGTTATAGACATCAGGTAACACTTTTTCGGCACGGAGGCCATTTGTCATTTCTCGGCCCAATATTCCAGAAGGCGTAGGTCTTCTTGGAGAAAAGCCTGGTCATCAGGTGCATTGATCGGGCGGTATAAAACGCTATCGTCAGCAAATAGCTTCACGTGCGACTTATCGTTGATGAATAAGAGGAATAGGACTGGGCCTAGGACTGTGCCCTGAGAGACGCTGGAAAGCACTGGGGACCAGTTCGAGCAAGACCCGTTTACCACAACGCGTTGCCTACGACCTGTAAGGGAGCCACGGAGCCAGGCCAATAGCTTCTCTCTGATGCCGTAGTATTCCGCTTTCAAGAGGAGGCGTTGATGGGGGACAGTGTCAAACGCCTTGGCAAAGTCCAAGAACACAACATCTACCTGACCGTGGGCGTTTAAGACAGAAGCCCAATCGTGGATCACCGAGATCAGTTGAGTCTCACAAGAGAGGCCTTGCTGAAAGCCTTGCTGGAGATGCGTTATAATGTGATTCGTACAGAGATGACTTGTAACGTGCTTGCAAACTATGTGCTCCATTACTTTAGAAACCAGACATGTCACGGATACAGGACGATAGTTCATGGGGTCCGCTCTGTTGCCTTTCTTGAAGATAGCTCTAACGTTGGCGTCCTTCCAGGCAGCGGGTAGGGAGCCCGAGTCGTAAGACTGTTGGAATAGTGAGGCTAGTAACATGGCCAGTTCACTGGTGGCCTCTATCAGAATACGTGCTGGCACCGAGTCGGGACCTGGGGCCTTGTTTGGCTGAATGTTCATTAGCTACTTATAGATGCCGTTAGCAGAGAAGATCAGGTCAGCGACCTCTTGGTAAGGGGAGTCGTCAAGCACGTGAATGTTGGTAAGATCCTCTTGCGTAAAACCTCTATCGTATTGAGCACGTAATGCCTCCGCTTCGAATGCATCTGACGCACAGATCTGGTCTCCTCGGAACAAAGTTGGTATAGCCAAGGACTCGGAGCGTAACAGCTTGAGGTACGACCACGCCCATTTTGTTCCGCCAGAAAGGCCAGTAACAGCACAAAAGCGGAAACCATGGGGAGTAACTGGGGGATACCCTAAAGACAGAACTAGGGACCAACTTGCTGGTAGACAGCGGCTTGTTGTTCCCGCCAATATTAATTAACAATAATATTAATGTCACAATCCATGTCACAATTTGAAGGTGGCTCTAGTTCTAGTTTAAATAGACGTGAGTGTCTTACTGGAAATTATACCACTCCTAAAATGAGCGAATTTGGTTTTATACGAAGCTACATCTGGGTTCGGTCCGTAGTGGCATATTTTCCATATCTCCACTCGTAAGGATGTGGAAAATAAAATCCTCATTCCTGAGGATATCGATGGCGTCATTTCCCGCCTTGCACGGTTCCGTTTCTGTACGTCTTAGCTTCAATATATGAATTTTATGCTCTCGTGGAAAGAACAATTTGACACTGCTCTTGCCATTGGAAGATAAAATTCGTTTCTTCTTCTCACCGTAGGATATCCTCTATTTATATCATAGATACTGAGATTTCCTCACGAAAGAAAGAGTAAGTAAAAATGATACGTAAAATGCATTAGCCAATAGGAAACGCGAACGATGAAAACTCACTAGTGAAAAAACGTCGTTCGTCCAATCACAAACGCGAACGACGAAAACTCACTAGTGAACAACATCGCATCGCGATTTCGATTAAATTTGAACCTATAAGCCTCAGTCAGGTTTTTTTTTTTCAGTTGAAAAATCTTTATAAAAGTTGTGAAGTTATAAACTGACGTTTTATTTCTTGTGTTACTTCATTAAATATTTGATTTTGAAAGAGAAACTGATGTTTTAGTTATTCTAGTTTTACACGCATACATTGCAGTTGAATGGGTTCCCTAAACACGCGCGTAAGATTGACAAAATTTGGCTTTTCAAAAATCTCAGTTTCTATAAAATAAACAAATTACACCATGGAAAATGCTTTGTACGATTTTTTATTCACTCGTTGAGTTGTATGAGAAAACTCACTCGTTCGCTGCGCTCACTCGTTCGTATTCTGATACTACTCAACTCGTGAATAAAAATCGTACGCGCCCATTTTCCATCGAGTAATCTCTATTTCTATTGGTTCTACTTAGATGGGGCCTAAAATCATTACGGTATGTGCGAGACACCCTCTGAGTTCTCACTGGACGGTCTTCACCTGAGGGGGGTCGTGTGTGTTACAAATGTTGCACCTGCTTGTTGTGGTCTTTAAGGGGAGTTCTTGCACTCCGCCGGAGAACTCTTCTGTTCTTTCTTCAAATGTTCACCCCTAATATTCTTCAAAAAAATTTATCCCTGCTAAAGCCTTGTCGAGGGATGAAAAACTCTTCCCACTTAATTTATTGATTGTTCTGAAACGTGTATCAAATCTTTTGGTAGAATAGCGATAGTCACGCATTGGATTCTTACATGAGTGCGTGCAGGGTCATTACAATCAATCAATCAATCAATTTATTTATTTATAGTCGATAACGTGGGGAGTGGTAACCCAATCTCCCGAGGCAGGGGCTCATGTAAGAAACGCTCGACAACCAGACGTAGAGATAGGCCACTACAACGAACAAGTTAACTTACATGGACTATACAGGACCGTTCATTTTTTTATGAGGGAGAGAGGACTGGTGTGATTCGACAAGCAACATTTAAAAAAATTGCATGAACTCGCCCCCCTCAGCTTGTCAGTTTTTTACATGACCCCCTTTCCCCAATCAAAAGAAAGAGACGCCAATTTTGGATTAAAACATTATCACACAAAAGTTATTGCTTAAATATTTCACGTGACGCCCCCCCCCCCCCCATTTCCCTAATTTTTTTTCGCATGACCCCCCTAAATCCCACCAGCCTTCCCTCTCTCGTAAAAAATGAAGGGTCCCTAAAATAATATGCACAGTTTAAGTAAATAATTTTGTATAACGAGCACGCCTTATCTTAAGGTTGTAACAGCATAACCCAAGCCGTCAGACCTTTGATATTATTACGCAACAATTCATTCTGGAATGCCAGCTTCCGAGAGTGGGGAACAAGTGTTTGGCCATATTCTAACAGGTTTCTCTTAAGTTATCAAAATTGATATGTCCCCATGAACTAGAGGAATTGTCGACTAAACGGATCTGCGCTGTCTTTTGCTGGTAAGCGTCTACATTCCAGCTTCGCTCCTCCATCGTTTCGCTGCATTTACCAGTCTCTCGGAGAACCTCAACGCCCTCGACTAGCAGTTCCACTCGTACATCATCGCTGTTACATCCTCCACCAATGAGGAAGTTCAACTCACGGCTCTCGATGACGAATACTGGTGACGTCAGCGATCCTTGGGGATGGTCTGACTGCACTGCTCCAGGGGATCCCGAAGGAGTAGGCCGATCCTCAAACCCTCCTATCCACCAGTAGCCCTGGTGCTTTGATGGTTCTCTTTGTCGAGCAGACGGGTTGTCTCCGAATGTGGGCTGGTTATTAAACGCAGTGCCTGTCTTGAGCCATTCCGACAAACCGTGCTCAAAATCGAAAATAATACAACCTACGACAAGACAGGAAGTATGGTTGTGTTGAGAACAAACAAAGGCCCCAATTCCTTCGAAAGCTATCTACTCCTTAGTGAGTGAGTAAGTAAACATTTTATTAGCAGAGTATTCAAGTTAATGAGTAAGTAATTAAGTAAATAAACGTTTTATTAGCAGAGTATTCAAGTGAGTGAGTAAGTAAATAAATAAAAGTTTTATTAGCAGAGTTTTCGAGTGAGTGAGTGAGTTCATAAATAAACCTTTCATTAGCAGAGTTTTCGAGTGAGTGAGTGAGTGAATAAATAAACGTTTTATTGGCAGAATTTTCAAGTAAGCGAGTGAGTAAGTAAGTAAATAAACGGTTTATTAGCAGAGTATTCAAGTGAGTAAGTAAAGAAATAAAAGTTTTATTAGCAGTTTTCAACTGAGTGAGTAAGTATATAAACATTTTATTAGCAGAGTTTTTAAGTGAGTTTTTAAGCATGGGAACACAAGGGTAGTGTCCAGTCTTTTGCTGTACGTTACAGTTTTTAAACAAGTAAGTAAATAAACGTTTTATTAGCAGAGTATTCATATGAGTGAGTGAGTAAGTAAATAAACGTTTTATTAGCAGAGTATTCGAGTGAGTGAGTAAGTAAATAAACGTTTTATTAGCAGAGTATTTAACTGAGATAATTATTAAGTAAGTATATAAATAAACGTTTTATTAGTCTTCGTGTTGGGGCTCGTTAGCTGTTACTATCTAACAAAATCAAATTAAAATATAGGATATTCATAATAAAATAAAAAAAAATATGGAATATAGTGAGCGAGAATTAAAATAGAAGAATGACCTAGAACTATTTACAAAGAATTATGAAATTATTATTAATTGAATGTTAATATGTAAAAAATTTCATATACGAAATTTGTGGAGGAAAGACTTTTAATAAGTGGAAGATTGCAATTGTCGCAGTTATTTGATTTCTTTTTTTTCAGGTCTTATCTTTATTAAGTTTTCTCACATAACCGCTACAATATTTTACTTACTAAAAAAATATTACAAATTAAGTTTTTGGTAACGTTTGAAACTACCGGTTTTACAGGTTCACCGAGCTAACCTGAGCGTCGAAGGCACAAACGTCTAGTGAGTACACCGGGGCATGCTTCCCTTGGAAATTTTTGAAATTGGTCGCTCTGATATGCCATTTCCTACTTTTCGTGGACGGGAATTAGTTAACCGGAAAGATAAGGCGTAGAAAGAGCGTACGAAAAATAGCATGCAGTCGAAGCTCTCATAGCGAGCACTCTCGTAAGCGACCAGCTCTTGTTACGACCGCCTTTGTGAAATCCCGTTTGAACTGTCACTTAAACTGTTCATCAAAAGCGCCAGGTATTTGCAGCAAAGTTTGATTGGCTCATTTGGCCGAGCTCATTTTTTATGATTGGTTAGGGCAATATGTTTCCTCGTAGACTTTGGGCATTCAGTTAAGAACTGTTCTATCTAAGGCTATTTTCCTACTATTTCACTAGCCTGCAGGCAGGCTCTTCCGTTGAAAATGGCGCGCCGTCGAAATATAAGGGCTTGGTGACTATAGTCTAGAAAGGAAGAGCAGTGTTTACGTTGGTCAATTCGTGATTGACACCTGTGAATTAAAAAACCCGCAGAGATTTACATTTCAACTCAACATGGTGAGCGCGATCGCGGAAAGTGTATCGCTTCTACCTAAAACTAACTCATTTTTGTCTTGAAAAGCTTCGAGAGAAATTCATCTTAAGAAGGAGCAAGACATAGCAATAAAGAGACTTCTCAAGGAAAATTTAAAGGATGAGTTGGCCGTGCAGTCTACAGGCTTTGGAAAAAGCCTTGTGTTAGATTGTTTCTTTCTGTCGAATCAACTTCGTCAAGTGCCAGAGTCCTTGTAGTTTATCCCTTTAAGAGTATCATATCCGATCAAAGTGAATAGGCCGGATCCCTTGGATTGACAGCACTGAAAGTCGAAAACCCAGGAATGTTTGAAAATCTTCCTCGAATACCGGACATGCTGTTTACTTTAGCCGAAACTGTGTGCGCCGATTGTTTTCGAGATGTTATGAGAAACGGCAAGATGTTCATTTGGTTGTTGTAGATGAATCCCATACGATGGAAACGTGGGCCGGAACGAGGTAGGTGTGGTTCTGGGACTATGTACACTAACACAGTATATGCAGACGTTGTGAAATTAAGTAGTGCAGACTCGAGTGGAAAGAGTGACCTTCAGTAGAATAATACAGGCACGACTGCACTAATCAGCGAGAGCTAAGACTGTTGGAAACCCTCTCTCTTGCAAGGTTTAAAAATAGGCTAGCGTTGCATGCATGTGGCTACTGCATTTATTAAATTTATTCGGACCTTACTCCAAACGTGACGATGTCGGTGTGTGGGGCACGTTGACCTTGGACCTTCCAGATATTTCCCACAATTCTTCGCGGTGCGCGAATTGTATTGTGTATTGTGATTGGTTAAATACTAGGCATACGCTGATTGGCTCACTGACTCAATCACTCGTGTTTCCTTTGACATATTGGCTCCTGCATTATTTCATATGCAGTAACCAAAAAACGTAAACGAAAGATCTAGAGAACCATTATTTTGTCTTGAGCGCACACTTGAGCGGCTACCTGAAGCGCCATTCGCTGGTGTCGGTGTTTTTCTACTGGGAGATACGACAGCACAAACCCACTGCACTGAAATGCAGCGGCCAAAGAGGCAAGCGCAAGTAAAATTGAATTTACCGCCAAAATACTTCGCTTGTCCGCCATTGTGGTTGTTTTGTACTTAGCGATCGCGCACTAGTCTTCCTCGGCGCCAAATTCAATAATCGCGATAGCTCTGGGGGCAAGACTTTGCATGTAAAGGACAGCTATTTTTTGCACCTTGTAGAAGGGTGACTCTCCTAAGAGGTTCACCCTATCTCCATGTAAACAGGCCCTTATGCACGTGCGTAAAGCTATGTTTTGATCCTCACGCATGAATGAACAGTTTCCTTAAGAAGTCATTTCCGCTTAGATCTGACTGGTTCGTTTCGCTTTGATCATTTGACAGATCAGTGGTGGGCATAACTGAGATCCCTGCAGGCTGTCCTTTCTTTCGACCCCCCGCTAATTTTTAACGGAAGAGGATAATTCGAGACGACTGCGCGCCATTTTCAACGGAAGAGGATAGTTCGACTGCGCGCCATTTTCAATAGAAAAGCCTGCTTGCAGACTAGAATCTCACTTACTTTGGGTGCAAGTTCTTCCTTTAAATCCAGTAGATGAACAGTTGCATGTAAACTCTTCATCGCCTTCAAACACAGGAATGCACTTTCCATCGTTACCACAAGGGCTTTGTTCACAGATACTCTAGCAATGTAGGAAAAACGTCAGTGAGCGGGTTGAAGAACTTAGAGTAGTAGAGAGCAACTCGCGTACTTTTCTGCAATCGGACTGGCTAGCGCCCTCAGTACCCATTCAGCGATAGGCTGCAAGTAGGTATTGGGGTCCTGGTGGACACGACACGAAAGAGCTCCTAGGATTAATCTGGCAGTCACAATAATGGTTTTTATATCTTAAGTGCGACAAATTGCCTAACGAACAAGCTAATAGGAATGACGTGAAGGTGAAAGGGAGGAAACGAACTCGAGAAGGAGGCTCCCAAACAGACGAAGAAGACTGTAGGCAGCCATGTGAACAATGCAGCGATGCAACGAACTCGAAGCTCAGCAGCATTGAAGAGAAGCTCAACTTGCTCTTGAGTTTCCATCCCGAGTTGGAAAATTTTAAGTCTAGAATCAATCAACTCGAAGAACAAAATATATAAATCCCTACAAATAAGCCTGCAATATGCTCAAGTAGAAATCGAAGATCTAAAACCCAAGGCAAATGACGCGTATTTATACAAAGATTTCTTAAAACTCGACTTCTTTCGCTTATTTTAAAATTGAAAAATGGTTAAAATGCAGGAAAAGTGCAAAAAATGTCCGATTTTCCGTATTTCAATCAAAAATTCTAAGGAAAGAAAGTCCACATAGACTTAGAAAAGAAGAAAACAGAAAGCGCAACAGTTCCAAAGGACGTCTATTATTATCACTATTGTTCTTGAAACAAAGGACCGTATGCATAATGAATTGTTTAGGGTAATGCACATGTAAACATTTCTTGTTCAGTATTGCAGAGTGAGACAGTATGGCTACAGCATGCATAGGGACCTGTGCAGAAATCATTCCCAGGCAAGATTTCCGCACAGGTCCCTACTTCATTAATAACAAGAAATGTTTACATGTGCATTACCCTAAACAATTCATCTGCTGCATGCATAATGAGTAGGGACCTGTGATGATTTCTGATGAAATGATTTCTGCACAGGTCCCTACTTCATTATGCATGCTGTAGCCATACAGCATACCTAAAAAAACCCGTAAGTGTCTGGTCCCGAAGAGACTTATCTATATAAGGTAGAATAAATATTGTTAAGACGTTAGCCTTCTCCAAACTTGTAATCATCTCCAATCTTATGAAGTCCAAAAAGCTTTGCAACAGAGGTCAATAAAATAGTTTTCGATTTTACTGGAAGCAAAAAGCCGCCAAAATAAACAAAGACAACCCTCATCAAGAAGAAATCGGATGATGATAATGCTCGCGCTACGAAAACACAGGGAAAAGAATTTCCTTAAGCTTTCTCTTCGAATGTTTTTTTAAGCGGTTTGTCGGTTTTCAGACGTTTCTGGAAATGCAAAGCTGCTTTGAGCCTGGTTTTCACTACGACACAAGCATAAGCAAATAAAAACAAAGAAAAACGTGTCCTGTGGGGCTTTACAAGACAAAAGGACGGTGTTTTTCTTTGTTTGTTCCTTTCTCTTTACTTTGCTTATGCTTGCTCTTATGTCGATGTCTTATGCGCGTGTCGATGTCTTATGTCATACGCTTGACTTCATTCCTTTGTGTTCTCCTTTGCTTTCTGCTTATCCTTGTGCTTGTATCCTAGTGAGAACGGTTGCGCTCCGACTCAGAGGCACCGTGGAAGTATATTCCATAATCGTTTCTCTCTACTGTCGGCGGTACTGAGCTCATTCATTGTAATTATGACTACTACAACCTTCTTGATCTCAATGGCCATCTTCCTAAATTTTAGAAACAAATTATTCCGCATCATTGGCAAGAAATCGTGGCTACGACACCTCACAGCAAGACCGAGGTACTGTCTCAGACAATCTGGAACAACAAATTCATTACGATTGACAAGCAAATTTCGGACCTTTCTGACGAGCACGAAAATTTGTTTCCTGCTTTTCCTTTCCTTGCGCAATAAATACGTGCTAAATTGCAACTTTTTGCAATATTATAGTCTTTTATCTGCGATCCCTCAAAGTTGCAAGAAGCTCCGAAGCGTCTACATGTTAATTCTAGCGACTCCTCTACACCTTCGCCGCCAATCTGTACTGTAACGTGCAAGATGTTGTACGACAAACTGTTAACCTCAGAAAATCTTCGACCTCCCACTTCAGAAAAAAAAACTCTTATCATACGGCATCGCAAAAGAGAATTTAATTAAAATTTATCTTATGTCGTTCATAGCCACAAAAGAATAAATTGGCAATATTCCAGCTCAAAATTATACAAAACATTTTAGCCACGAACATTATATTATACAAAGTAAACAAGGTTGCCTCCCCGTTCTGCCTTTTCTGTTCCTCTGATAGTCAAAACATACGTCATTTGTTTATTACCTGCCCGCAAGCGTCTTTCTTTTGGTATAAGTTCCAAAGATGGCATTCTACCGTAAGTAACGCGAGTTTACTTCTCTCCGAAGCAGAGGTATTATTTGGAATCACTCGGCGTCTCTGTACTCGCCGTTTGTTCTTCAGCCACCTCATTATGCTAGGCAAATATTTTCTTTACATCAACGCTCTAAATAATACTATGTTCGTTTTCAGCGACTCCATCTCATTAGTGCAGGATAAATGCTTATGCTTGTGCTTATGTAACCCCGGTTCACACATATTTTTCTGATGCTTATGTTTATGCTTATGCTTATGCTTATGTCAAAGTGTGAACCAGCCCATAAAATCGAGATAGAAAAAATATTGCTGTCACGTTGAATGGTGATCACCATGAGAGGGAATTTCCACAGAAGTGGAAATTCCTTCTCACCATTTAAGGTGTTTCCCTTAGTAATTTGTTGTGAGGTTTTCTTTTTCTATATTTAAGTAATTACTATTGTATTGTAACTCCTTAAGTAACGTGATGTGAAATTTAGGAAATAAATAATAAAACTTTCTCTTTCACGTCCCTTTCTGAAAGAGACACATCAGAACAAATCCTGATGAAGAATGCAAATATTAGTATTGGTTTGGTATTAATTTCAAGAGAATTCGTCATAACTAAAAAGGCAACATTAATTTTGTCCTCGGATGTATTTCACGCAGGCTCAAAATTCTGCTCTGTTTCTTGGTGTCATAAATAATAAAATTCTGTTTATGCAATTTGACAGCTCTAGATGTCTTCGTTTGTTTTTACTGGAATCAAGTCTCCTTCATCGCATTTTTTTTTCGTGTAGGCAAAGAAAAGATTCCTTTGTAGACAAATGGGACTTCAAGGGCAAAATTCGATTTGCAAATTCGGAAACTAAACAACTCGAACTTTTGCATCAGTAGTCGGAGTTGCAAACTTACAAATGTAAACAACTCGGTTTTTTTTGTCGTTGTTGTGTCATGGGCTTGTACCAGATAGTCTTAAAGATTGTCTGATTGCACATATAGAGTTACAAAATGTAGACGCTGTATGTGTTCAGTGCCATTTCAACAAATAATACTTGAACGTGAAATAATGAAGTTTGGTGTATTTACGTAGGCTCGATTCCTCTTGCCTCCTGTGGAGGTCTTGTTTGAATTTTCCTTCTTTTCCTCCTGCATCGTTTGCTCTTTCTAGCAGATAGTCAGGTGTTGCTTCGTCCTGAATCTTCTGCATGAACTCCAAGGATTTCTTATTACATATAATAAGCTGGTTAGAGTTTGACCTGGACTGTGCAAGCTCACTCTGTACTTCATTCAGTCGAGCCGGACTAAAGACGCTCTATAATGCGCTATTTTACGCGATTCTCACTGAGCCTCCAATTTGTCCAGGCGTTTTAGAATTTCTTGGATAACGTTTTTATCACTGACTTCGATGTGCGTACTACTAATATAAGGGTTGGCCCCGGTTATTACCCTTTTCCATATTGGAAATAAAACCTAGAGCCCTACTCAAGCACGTCCGCTCAGCTCGACGACGTTGTGCAACCTCAAGTCGGATTTTCTTTTCCCTAAATGCGTGTGATAGTACTGAAAATTACATATTTCACGGTGTTAAGATTTTTACATGATTTTCGTTACGGTTGTTCAAAACTTTTTATGTTTATAAGCACATGCTCGTTTGCGCAGAGTTTCGATGTATTCACGTAATAACTGAAGAATTTAAATTCGTCATTAACTTAACTTTCGCCCGTTAGACAGGGAAACTGAAACAGCTTAACACCGCCAGTTACTGTGGTCCGCTGTAGATTCTCCGGATCGAATTGAAATTTGCTTTCAAATTCTTGTTTCATAGTTTACTTTACCTGTATCCCAACGTGAAAATATCCTGCCTTTAACTGTAAGCTCCCCTTTGAAGTAAACCGATGCTCACTGAGTATCTCGCAGTGTCCCCT
>OX453276.1:10466052-10496052 GCA_949710005.1 Ricordea florida | reverse complement strand
CAGCAAGGAAAAGGACCAGGAATGCAATCAAGTTAGATGGGAAATTGAATCTGTTATAGATAGTAACAAAGACTCGTTTTAGCTATACAGGACATGAGAGACTTAGAACGGAAACCGAGTAGGAACGACTTCAAAAAGATTGAGATACACTGGAAAATATGATAATCACAAGGCAAACTACAATGAAAACAGAATTTAAGGAAAATCATGGCAACAGCGTACAGACAGAATCAGAGGACGAACGAGGAAACAGATTACCATATCGTCGTGAAAAAAGTTTCAGGAAAGGGCAAACAGAAACCAACCGCAAAGAAATGAAAGATGACAGTCACGTATTATTTATACTGCAATGAGAATGCAAGTAGGTATTTTTCGTAATGAAACGATTGCCTTCCATTTTAAAGAAATTCCCAATACAGAGGTTGCAGTTGTGATAGCAATTATTTATAATTATGTGATCTGAGTCAGGATGCTTTGCGGCCAACCTGTTTTCCAGATTCTAAAATCCAGAAAACTACAAAATGGAAGTAATCCAGCTCTGATTTCCAATCAATAAATAAAGAATATCTGATTTTCAGATTATAGTTAACTCGATATTTGAAATCAGAAATCACAAATCACAAATCAGAATTCCGAAACCAGAATTCAGAATTCACAAATCAGAAACCAGAAATCGTAAATCAGAAATCAGAAGTCGAAATTTCTGAAAATGAGAAATTTAAGATTGAGAAATCAGAAATCTAAAACTGGATTTCCGAAATGCCACCTGTAATATCCAATTCCGTTATTCTCGGTTTATCTCAGTTTGCGATGTCAACATTGCAAAAATGAATCGGAAAACTCTTCAAAATTTCCCTGCCGGGGGTGGGTATAGATACGCGTTTACTTCCGGTGGTACCTTTAAGCCTGACCCCACCCCAGCAAGCGAAATTATTTCCCCTCTACGTGAGGAGGAGACATAATCATACCCATTTCGCGCCAAAATCGTCACGTGAGGGCATTTCGCACCAAAGGAGAGTTTTTACGTAATTTCTTTGTGTGCAGTCGAACACTTCCACCAAAATGGACAACTGCGAGATAAAGTTCGGCGAGTTGACTCGCCCCGTTGCTACAAAGAATGTTACTATAAGTGCTCTTGTGGCACTTTTCGAATCCATAACGCCCAAACATGCTGGCTACGTGGTCTTTCCGACCCGTACGTTTTTGCAGATGAAAATAAATAGTTTCCTCAACTGATCTCAACTGACCTCAACTGACGTCAACTGGAACGTTTCGGCGTATATGAATTGGGCTTTAGTCGAGTTAGCGAGATCAGAAACGCGAAGCGAAATTACGAATCCTCCTCCTTAACCCCTAAAGAAGCAATGGTACTCATCTTGTGGTTGTAGAGCAGCTAACAATAAAGCTATAAAGAACATTCGATTTAATAATGTTTTCGAAAAGTTGCTAGAATATGCTTTCTGCCGTTCCTTTCGCTCCCTCCCCCACTAAGTTTATTTTTATCAGAAGTGCAACATATTCACACCTCCCCCACTCAAAGGAGGGGTACCGGAAGTAAACACGTATTTGTACCCACCCCCGGCAGGAAAATTTTCAAGAGTTTTCCGATTCATTTTTGCAATATTGACATCGCAAACTGAGATAAACCGAGAATAACGGAATTGGATATTACAGGTGGCATTTCGGAAATCCAGTTTTAGAGTTCTGATTTCTCAATCTTAAATTTCTCATTTTCAGAAATTTCGACTTCTGATTTCTGATTTACGATTTCTGGTTTCTGATTTGTGAATTCTGAATTCTGGTTTCGGAATTGTGATTTCTGTTTTCTGATTTCTGATTTCAAATATCGAGTTAACTATAGTCTGAAAATCAGATATTCTTTATTTATTGATTGGAAATCAGAGCTGAATTACTTCCATTTGGCAGTTTTCTGGATTTTAGAATCTGGAAAACAGGTTGGCCGCAAAGCATCCTGACTGATCTGATATCATTGCAACAGTGAAAATATATTGTAGATTTGTTTGATGTAGCAGTTATGTTCAGCATTTTCAACAGAAAACATACCAAACAATAAGTGACTGGTTCTGCAGTATTATCGGTGATCAGTGCAAGTATTTGTAAATAAAGCAGTTGTCATTACTGACTTCTGAGTAGTATTTCTCTTTGCTATATTTCTTTCCTACATATATGTATTAAGTAATTACAAGGTTTCGTGGGGACAAACAATTTCCATACCCATTTCAAAATGGGTTTTTACCTTTGAGTTCCAAGTATCCCTGGGAGTTACTCTCTTAGCCCCCACCCTTTTCCCACAAATCAAAAGTTAATTTAAGCCCTACATTGCAAAATTAGGCGTAACATCTTAACCTTTTTCCTTAATCCTGTTTAAATCATTTTTATGATGTCAAATACAAATATTTAATGACAACCACAATACACAGTTGACCTTTTTCATTAGAAAAACTCTATAAGGGAGAAACTAAAGTTTGTAATGCTAAAATTTTTAGTGATCTTTCTTATATATTCATTGCAAGGGTGCTGTATGTAATAACAAGTCTTTAAAGTTTCCTAAATGGCCTATACTTTCAATCATGATTTTCCACACTAACTGTATGGACAAATAACTGCACTAGCATGATTGCCACAGGTAAGAAAATGGTAAGGGAAAAAAATTCTTCAAGGTCAGTGAAGAGTCAGGGAATTTCAAATCAAGTAAGTGAAAGTTTAAGTATTTGAGAGAATTAAGGGAAAAGGGAAATTTAAGACTACTAATTTATTTCTTGCCAATTTAGTGATGGTTTGGTGTGCTCAAGAATGTGACATGAAATGTGTTGGATTGGTAGAATTAAATGGCAGATTACCTGATTTTGGGTATCCAAGAAAATCAATCCTTCTTCCATAACCTTGTTATTTTAAGAAACTATAAATCCATGTACACTGTATGTGAATTTCGGAAAGCATATTAAATAAATAGGTGGAGAGGTAGGCTGTTAGGAGAGGTTGGAGGCCATTACCAGGACTAATTTTGGACTTTTCTTATTTAGTTGGAAAGGGAAATTTTTCATTTGTCAGGGAAATGTAAGGGAATTTCGAGATCCTGTGGCTGTGCAACCATGACTTGATTATAAGTCTAAAAGAATAAATGGTATTGTTCATAGTTGACTAATTTTTACCACCTCCGATACAAACCCTATTCAGAATAAAACTGTATTGCTTGTAGTAGCAGAAGAACCTTTTCTCAGAATAGGACATACACCCCCACCCCATAACAGTATATTATGTTTAACATAAAAAAATAACAATACCAGAAATTGTTATAATTATAATAATGCAATAATAATAATCATGATAAATACAAGAAATGAGAAAATACAAAAAGTGATAATAATTTAGTAACCGAAGTAAATACATAAATTGGGGTCTTATCCCTCATGAAAAACCATTACGAGTTCTTTAAAAACTACCTTCGCGAGGTTTTGCGGGAGTCGTATTTCTAGTACAGTGTGTGTCAAGGCAAACTTTGGTGGACTAGTTTCTTTAAAATTACTATACATGTTGGAAGAGATTGTTTTAAACAATTTTTCCTCGCGAAGCGAGGTTACTAATCGTGTCGCTTCCGGTCAAGACCACGTGGCTCGCAAGCCCGAGTAAAGCGAGCCGAGAGTTTTTATATATGTATATATATGTATATTTAACAATTATTCGCCGAAGGCGAAGTGATTATCGGTGAATATTCACCGAGACGAAGTCGAGGTGAATATTCATCGATAATCACTGAGCCTGAGGCGAATAATTGTTTTAGTATAAATACATAGGTGATTATTTCAAAAAAAGAAAAAAAAGCATTGTACAACACGAAAAAATTATATTTCATCAAAAGCGCGCGAACGACTGGCAGCCATTTTGTTCGTCGAGGTGATTATCGGCTGATAATCCGAGATAGCGAACCAATCAGAGCGCGCGGTTTTGTATAATCACCTGAGTATTTATACTAAATATTTATATATATCTGTATTTTAAAGGTGTCCGTTCGCAGGCCAGGTTACCTGGCAACATTACTTCATATGAATTTCGTCCATTATGAATTCCGTGAATGATGTTTTGAAAATAGGGCCCCTCCCAGGGGTTTTAGGGAGCAGGGGAGCATGGGCATTTATTTTTAGGGATATCGGGAGATCGTCAAATTATTTTCAGGGATTAAGGGAGCCTGGCTTTAGATTTTGGGGATCAAGGGAGATCAAGGGAACTCTGATTTTTCGATTTTTTTGCTCTGTTCCGGGACTGTTTACCTGTAGAAAAGCAGAGACTGATAAATGTTTTAGCAGTCTCAGTATTTATAAAGATAATTTCCATGAGGGGCAACTTACGTCACTTACCAGGGCCATCAGGTCCCTTTGTGTCATGCAATGCATCATGGGAGCATGGAGAAAAAACATTTTGGGGAGCTTTCGAATTTATTAACGGGGATCAAGGGAGAAACTATAGGAAAACCTGGGGATCAAGGGAGCGTATACCTCCCCCTGGGAGGGGCTCAAAATAAGGTGAATTTTGTGGAAACCGATTTTTCTAATCCTGGAAGTACATCCTAGCAAGAAGATCTCCGAGATGCACAAGTAAGAGTGGCGAGAGATCGTCGACGAGTACGTAAATTTGAATGCCGCCAAAATCAGCACACGGGAAGCGGCGACTCAAAGCAGAAATTGAGAAACGACGGTTAAGGGACGATAATATAACAAGAGGCATCGCAGCAAAGACAACAACTGTTCGCTCACAGTAGTGAGTAGGAGGAATTTCACCCACACATGTTGTTGTTGTTGTTGTTGTTGTTATTGTTGTTGAAATTTTTGAAAATTTTCGAAAAACTTTTCATAAAAATTATTCAAGGATTTAACAGAAAATTAAACAGGCCTTTTGCTAATAGTTTGTGAAAGAGCCGGCGTGGATAGGGTTTACACTTTCCATGTGAAGATTTATTAAAATAAAAAAAAATGATTTAAAAAAAGAATTAATTTACAAAAAATAGAAAATGGATGAACTAACTGTTGATCAATTGAAGCAACTTGCTAAAGAATATGAAATTGAAGGCCGGTCAAAATTAAGGCGAAAAAGCGCTCTTTTAGAAGAGTTGAGAAAAATTCCTGAACTTGTTGAAATGTATGATAATAATAGACAAGAAGAAGAAACACTTACCACACCAAATCGATTTAATCCAGAAACACCCCCGCCAGGGCCACCACCACCAAGAAGAAAAACAACGCCGCCAAAACCACAAATAAAAAGGCCAGATACACCACCTACACCAGCACCCAGAAAAAATATTCCTAATCAGAAGGAAAAACCTAAACCAGAACCCAGAAAAAATATTCCTAATCAGAAGGAAAAACCTACACCAGAACCCAAAAAAAATATTCCTAATCAGAAGGAAAAATCTACACCAGCTCCCAGAATAAATATTAAAGATAAAAAATCAAAAGTGGCAGAAAGAATAAAGTTTTTTGAATCGATTAAGGATACTAAAAATGATAAAAAACCAACCACAAAAACATTTTTCAAAAAATACAAAGTGGAAGATAGAAAAAAGTTTTATGATTCGATTACAGTTACAACTAATGAAAAATTACCTAATAAACAGAAAATTAATATAATTAAAAACTACAAAGTGGAAGATAGAAAAAAGTTTTATGAATCTTTAAAAAATCTAACAAATAAAAAAATAATAAAAAAAATTAAAGAGCCTAGAAAAAAGCCTAATAATAAAAAACAAAATAAAACTGAAACAGTAGAAAATAAAGATAAGAAAATTAAACTAAGACCCCCAACAAATTTTAAATTTATTCCTTTTGGAAGTGAGCCAGAAGAAATAATAGGTCAAAATAACATTTTAATAAATGCGGATCTTAATAATGATATATCTCAAATAATTATGGATAGAATAATACCAGAGATAAAAATGAGAACAAAAGTTGTATATGGTTTCAAATCAAGAATTCATCGTGGAAAAGGAGAAATAGTTGAGTATTACAAAACGCTTCCTAGAAAACTACTACGAGGAGATTTAAAAACAGTAAAAGAAATTGAGGAGTATATTGAAAAATGTGAAATAAAAAGACTAGATTTGCAGGACGAAGAAGTGTGGGGGAGCGCTTATCTTCCAGCAACGGAAGTTGTAAAAAATCCTGGTGTATATCAAGGTAAAGTTTTGTTTATAGAAGTTAATGTAAAATTAATTCATACAAATGAAACTTTAATGGGTTGTGGACCTTTACCAGATTGGCTTCGCAAAAAGAAATCTATTCATGCTCTTGATACTTATGATAATAAAATGTGTTTTTGGAACACCCTGGCGGTTTTTAAGAACTATTCTAAGGAGAAAAATAGACCAGCCGAAAGAATAAAACAATTATCTTTAGAACTAGCCCAACAATTTTATAAGAAACCAAATCTGAAAGAAGAAGATATAAAAGGAACGGATCTTGTTGAACTTGAAGATATCTCAAAGTTTTTTAATATTAACATTAGGATTTTTGAGCCAAAAGAAGACCAAGAAACTTGGGTTTTGGTGTACGGTAAAGGTAAAATCAAAAAACAATTACCAACTTTGGATGCGGGGCTTCATAAAGACCACTGTTTTTTCATAAAAGATTTGTCACTGTTGACTAATAGTTGGGAATGTAATGGATGTGGGCAAAGATTTAACAGGCATGATAATTATAATAGACATTTGAATGATAATACATGTACGGGAGGAAAAACACAAGTAATTTGTATGGGAAAAAAATGTGTTCCAACAATGAGCTGGTCAGAAAAAATATTTTATGGTGGAAATACCCAATTTAGTTATGTAGGATGTAGGTGGATAGAAAAACAGTCTGAACTTATAGGTAAACATATTCATCATGCGCTATGCGGTCATGGCGGTGAAAGATGTGTTAGACATGATGAAAAAGAGCTTTTTTTGGTGGATGGTTATGAGTCTTCAACTAATACAGTTTATGAATACTATGGGTGTAAATGGCATGGATGCCCCTGTTCAAGTAATGATACAAGTAAATACAACGAAACTATGAGTAAGGAAAATGTAATCAAATCTTTGGGGTATAATTTAGTATCTGTCTGGGAGTGTGAAAAACCTAAATTAAAATATGTAAACTTTAAAAAAAAATTTTTTCACTATCCATATTTTATTGTTTGGGATTCTGAAGCAATGCAAACAAAACAAAATGAAAATGTTACTGAAGATCTAACTTTTATAAATAAACATATTCCGATTAGTATAGCTATATCTGATAATTTATCGAAAAAAGCAACTTGTGTTGTGAATAATAATCCAAAAGAGCTTATAAAAGATTTTGTTAAAGATTTGGATAGAAGACAAAAAGATATTGTTAAAAAAGTACGAGAGGATTATCCTCTTCCGGATGAAGATAGTATTCCAGTAAAGGTAAAAACGATGTATAAAGTGTGGTGTAATCAAGTTCCTGTTTTAGGTTTTAATTCAGGAAAGTATGATATTAATATGATTAAGAAACATTTTGTAAATAGTTTTACCGAGTTGGAGGATAACCTAAATGTGGCAAAAAAAGAAAATAAATATATGTATCTGAAAACACCTCGTTTTAATTTTTTGGATATGATTAATTACTTAGCACCAGGGGTTTCTTTTGATGGGTGGTGTAAAGCAAACAACTGTGAACAACAAAAACTTTTTTTCCCCTATCAATTTTTAGATAGTTATGATAAACTTTCTCACATAGGTCCAGTAAAATATGAAGATTTTTACTCAGATCTAAAAAAGAAAATAGCAATATCATACCAAGAATATGAAGAATATAAGACCGAAATGAAAAAAAGAGGTTGTATAACCTTGAAGGATTGGTTGATAGAGTATAACAAAGGTGATGTTATTCCTTTTATAGAAGCTGTTGAAAAAACACGCGAAAAATATTCCTGTGATGATATAGACATGCTAAAAGACGCGGTATCAATACCAGGGATATCAATGAGATATGTTTTGAATAAAGCTATAAAAAATAGTAAGGGTAAATATACTTTGTACGCACCAGGAAATCCTTGTTATTGTAAATGTGATGATAAGTGTAAAAAACCGAAAAGCGGCAAGAATAAATGTGAAAAATGTTTTACTATAAGAAAAGAATGTAATATATGTAGTAAAAATAAAGCTTATGATCTTTTAAAAACAGGTATGGTGGGCGGGCAGGCACAAGTATTTGTTCGTTGGGCTGAGGTTAATAAATCATTTATTCGTTCTAATAAATATAAAAATCCAAAAATATGTAAAACTATACTCGGTTATGATGCAAATAGTTTATATTTATATGCTTCGGGGTTGGAAATGCCTTGTGGTAAAGAGAGATATTATGAAGTAAAAAATCCAAAAGATTTTGAATATATTAAAAAAGTTTGTAATAATATTCTTACAGATAAATTGTTTGGTTTCTGTCAAGTGGATATTCACACACCAGGGAATCTTTCGAAAAAATTTGAGGAGATGCCGCCTTTATATGTTGTAGATTCTGTTCCCGAAAATTTAATACCCGATCATATGAAAGAATATCAAAAAGCCACAGGTAGAAAAACTATAAAAGGAGCACTAAAATTGTTAAGCGTAACAAGAGCAGATAAAATTTTACTATATACACCTCTAATAAAATGGTATCTTAATCATGGTTTGGTAATAACAGCTGTTCATAAAATTATAGAATATAAACCCGGTAAGCCATTTGAGTTTTTTCCAAGTGAAGTAAGCAATGCGAGAAGAGATGGTGATATTGAGGTTATGCTAAAAATGATAAGTAAGACCCTAAGGGGCCTGGAGGAAGCTTTTGATGCAAATAAAATAGATGATGTCGTAAAACTTACTAATGAATTAAATCAATTCCCTGATATAATACCCTTTATTGAAGAGAATACAGAGAATGAAGTAATCACCCCAGATAACCACCTTAAATCATTGATTGAAAAACTAAAAACAAAGTATAGAGGTTGTAAAGAATTGGCTGATACACACAAACTAAAAGGAAACTCATTTTATGGTAAAATGATTGAAAATAAACAAAAACATAAGAATACAAGTTATACTCAAAATGTGCGTGTTGTTAATAGTGATATTAGAAGCCCGTTTTTTGTAGATATGGATAAGATAAATGAAACATATGAAATAACAAAAAATAAACGCAGTGTAGAAATAAAAACACCTTATCAGTGTGGTATATCTGTATATCAACTATCCAAATTACAAATGTTAGTATTTTACTACGATTTTCTTGATTATTATTTTGGCAGAAGTGATTTTGAGTTAATTTATTCAGATACAGATAGCTACTACATCGCATTTTCGGATGAAAATTTGGATAATCTTGTAAAACCAGAACTCAGAGAGGAATATTTTAGAGAAGGTAAAGAAAAATTCTTGTCAACCTCAAAATATCACGACAGAACGCCTGGGCTGTTTAAGAAAGAGTTTGAAGGAACAAGAATGATTGCTCTTTCACCAAAATGTTATTACGCCGATGATGGAAAGGGGAAAACAAAGTTTAGTGCTAAAGGAACAATACAGTACCAAAACGATATGACGTGGAATAGATACTATGAAGCTTTAAACGGAAAAATAGATAAAGTAAAAAACACAGGGTTTAGAGTTAATAAAAACGAAATTGTAACATATACTCAAGATAAATTAGGGCTTAACGCATATTATGATAAACGAAGAGTTGATGAAGATGGAATTCACACATACCCACTTTATTAAATCGGTCGAAGACCTCCCCGCTACGCGGAAATCATTTCAAAACAGAATCTGGTGGTAATTCAGTATCATAAGGTACAACTTGAAGCTCTTCCCTTACAAAACCCCGTCTTGGGCCATCCAATAAATAATATAAAACAGGTTGGTTGGGTGAAACTGTGCTTCTAGAAATATCATAAACTTTAATACTCCAAATCGGATCTGTAGCTCTCCTTTTTTCACCACCCTCAAGCTCACCAGGAGATAATAAATATCTAACCCTTTCACCAAAAGGTAATCTAACCTCGTCAAGACCCACAACTCGATTATAATTTTTTGGTTCAATATTAACTTCTTTCATTTTTATAGACTCATCAGGTTCTTTACCAGTTAATCTTGTTGGTGTATTATTCAAAGTTTTCAAAATATCTGGTAATCGTTTTACCCATACTCTTGATCGGGTATCACTTATCATTTCTTGTGCATATTGATGGCTGAATAATCGTTCGCTTAATGTTCTATTTGCTCTTTCAACAAAGGCTTGAGCTCTATGATTTCCGGCTTCACTTCTCTGGATTTTTACATTATGGTAATTCATAAGTTTTGTAACTTCACCCATAAATTCTTTTCCTGGATCAACCATTAATGTTTTTGGGTATTTTAACTTTCTAGAATATATTTTTCTAAAAGAATCTGATATTTCTCGACTTTCTTTTGAGGTTAATGGTTCAGCATCTTTATATCTTGAGGCTACATCAACAACAACCAATGCATATTTATATGTTTTTCTTCCAACTCTATCATGCGGTAAAAATAATAAATCCGCTTGGTGAATCTGATTAGGTTTATCCACAGTCCAATGTGGTCTTGGAATATATTTTGGAGCTGGAAGATATATTTGCCATATTGCCTGCTTTTGTAACCATTGTTTTGCTACATCTTCACTTACTTTAACCTTTTCAGCTAATTTAGAGATTGCAGAATATCCTTTCCAATAACCCTCAGTTGAATAATATATCCTACTGAAATTTTTTGATAACCTTTGGGATATATTTTCGTTACTCATTTAAAGATTAACCAAAGTATCTTATAAATAAAAATGACAACCGTATCTGAAAAAATTAACCCAAACAGGATTCCAAGAGATCCACTAGGGTTGAAAGCGGAATCAATATTGAACAGAATTACTCTCAACCCCTCATCGGCTAATCCTGGAGAAACTCTATATATAAATATTCCTAAACTTTCTGAAAATTTAGTTATTGTACCTGGAAGTGTATATCTAGTATTTAACTTAGATGTTGAGGGGCATGAAGATAACACACTAGTGAATAATGTGGGTAGTAATCTTGTATCCAGACTAAGGGTTCTTTTTGGTGGTGAAACACTACAGGATACTCAAAGATATGATCTATTTCAAACATACCATGACTTATTTTTAACAGATGAAGAACGAGAGGATAGATTAAGGCAAGGTATTTCCTCTGAAAACATGAGGAAGCTACGGTCAAATGCGGGTGATAAGGTAGACACAGATGCTAAGGAAGTAGCTCTTGCAGAAGTACACAATAACAAGTATCATATCCTACTAAACCATCCTATTCTCAAAGATCATGGAGTTTTCTACCCAAAGGCGTTAGCTCATCAACTAATCTTTGAGATTACACTGGCTCCAGTTAACGATATTGTTGTTTATTCTGACGATACCAAACCCCCAAATTACAAAATAACAAACCTTGAGTTGGAATATTCTTGTATATCAAGTGAAGAATTAGCCAGTAAGACCAAGGCAGCTTATCATGTTGGTAAAGGATTCTATTATGAAAATGTCACTCTACACAAAACTTTCACAATATTAAGAAATGCAGATAGCGTTATAAACCAGCATATTAATCTACCTAGAAGATCAATTACAGGGATATTATGTTTATTCACATTACCATATGGAAAAGGGGCAAGAGATTCCGAGAATTTTTTTAATCCAGGTATAACCTCAATCAATATCGATGTTAATGGCGTGCCAAATCGTTTCTACTCTAAGGGGATGGTACCTTCAGACCTATGGGAGTCGGTAAAGAAACGTTTCAGTGGTTACTCACAATGGTCTGTAAAGGAAAAGGATTTTTATAGTAAAAAGTTTGCTCTGTGGATAGATTTTAGAACTCATCCAGATAATGATATTCATGGAGGAGGACTAGCCTTAACAAATGCACAAGATGGTATAAAAATAGAAATGAAACGAAAACTTAGCGGTTCTAGTACGATGACCTGTTATATGTTTGTTGTAGCTGATGCATTAATGGAAGTTATGAATTCAAACTTAAGATCAATCATTTACTGACCGAAGGGAAGAACTTAGTTAATCGGTCTAAAGACCTCCCCGCTTCGCGGAAAATATGGAAGAATTAAGAGATAAAATTCCTTTTCACTGTATTATAACCGGTCCAACAAATTGTGGAAAGACAAAGTACATAATTGATCAGCTAAGAGGTCCATTTCGAAAATTGTTTGAATTCATTGTTCTAATATGTCCAACTTATTATAAAAATAAAACATATCATAATTTTGCTGTAGGAGATAAACGTTTCTTTGTATTATCACCTGATGCTAGTAACATTGATGAGATTAATGAGTTATTAACTGATTGTAAGACTTTATTTTCAGGAACAAATACACTAATAATTTTAGACGATTGCGCTGTATCCAATGATCTGAAAAAACGATCAAATAAGTTTATAGATTTAGCATTTTCTGGAAGACATCATGGATTATCAATGTGGGTTCTCACTCAGCAATTAACATCGATAGCAAAACCATTCCGTGAAAATGTAGCTTGTGTTGTTACTTTCCATAATCCATCACAAAAAGGTATGAAGATGTTTTTCGAAGATTATGGAGGCGATTTAGACCTTGAAACTAGTAAAAAATTTGTAGAACTACTAAAAAAAGAAAAATATTCTAGATTATGTTTATCTTTACGACATCCATTTAATTGCTATTTGGAGATCCCTTCGGGGTAGGCTCCGCCGTATTTCCTGAAACGATTTAAAAATAATCCATGTATTATCACAAAAGATGACAAGCGTAGAAGATTATATTGAAGAAGAAAAGACTGGAGGAAATACTGAGGTAAAAGATAATTATAATACCGAACGAAGAGAGGAACATGAACTTGAGATGAAACAAGAATCACTAGCTATTCTCGCAGTTCTTGGAACCACAAAGGAATATTTAGGAGTCGATATGAGTCTTGGTGATATAAAAAAATTATCGGTAAAAGACATTGAAAAATATTTTAATAGATATCAGGCAGTATTAGGTAAGAAAATTAACGGTGGGTTGGTAGATTCATCTCTTCAATTAGTTTCTAAAGTTATTTCTTACATGGTTCCCGTGGATGATATAGAATCTCTTTGTGATGATTTGAAGAATGATGATTTGGTTAATCGCGAACTGACAAACATTTTAGGGCTCTTAGCATTGAAAGCAGGAAGATTGGCAGCACTTGCTAGTGGGTTATTTCAGGTTGTTAAACATGTAAATTTCAAAAAAATTCAACAAGTTACAAGTACAACTGAGCATAAAATACAAGAGGTTTCAAGAATACCTGACCAGGATACTAAGCAATCTGCTGATGGGTATGATACTATTTACTGAGCAAAAACTGAAGCGATTTAAAGATTTCTTAATGATATGTAAAAATTATGTCTGAAGAAGTTGTTGAGCAAATTACAGCGGATCCGGTTGTTAAAGATAAAGAACCTAAAAAGAAAGAAAAAGACCCTAAAAAGGTTGCGGCTGGTAAAAAATTGGCAGAATATAATAAAAAAGCAAAAGAAGCTTTAGCCAGGGAAATTAAACGTGAAAAAGAACAGGCGGAGATAAAAAATGAAGAGAGTGAAACTAAACCAGAGAATGGAAAAGCATGGCTTCCAGAACTATCTTTTACTACTGTTTTGTCTATCGTTGGAATAGGGTTTACAGCATTTGACA
The DNA here is from genome assembly GCA_949710005.1 of Ricordea florida. Taxonomy (NCBI): domain Eukaryota; kingdom Metazoa; phylum Cnidaria; class Anthozoa; order Corallimorpharia; family Ricordeidae; genus Ricordea; species Ricordea florida. The sequence goes on along the minus strand of OX453276.1, from coordinate 10,482,314 downwards.
TGTTTATGAGATATCGGGGTGAATATAAAAATAGGATAGCAGATTTATCACAAGTACCAACACAAACTTTTGAAGCCCCTCCCATAAAGATTTATAATCCGCAACCACAAAAAACAGGAATGATATGAGTAAAGTAGTTTAAAGGTTTCTTACTGGTACAGTAAAAATTATGTCAACCGAAAACAAACTTGTGAAAACTGTTACTGATTCTGCAGTACTTATTGGTTTAGCAGCTGGAGTTGGATATGTAGCTAAAAAAGCAATGAGAGAATCATTTATGAATGACCCATCCTCAAGTATTACAAATTATGCAAAATGGGTGGTTGTATTGTCGGGTAGTATGTACCTGAAAACATATTTAGAGGATCAAAATATTTTACCAAAATAATTATGGCAACAATAGCAATGATGTTGGGTGGAGCTGTACTAAATGCAACTGCCTTTGTTGGTGGATCATATCTTGCAAAATATATATCTGGGGATAAAACAGATACAGAAAAAATACGACATAATAAGGCATTAGAAAAATATCAAAAAGATTACGCTGAATATCAAGAAAATAGACAGAAACTAATTGATTGGAAAATGAAACAAAAAGATGAAAAATATCAAGCATCAAAAAATCTTTCAAAAACTGATGAATCATTAGAATTGTACTCTGAAATGCACGAGCCAAAATTTAGTGATTATTATAGACCTAGTAACAATCAAAAGATGGGCGAAATGGCATATGTTGGTGGAGGAATGTTGGCATTAGGTTATGCAGCTAGTAAATTCTTTTAAAAAATTATTTTTGTTATGTAACCAGTAATTAGGTTATATAACATAATTTTATTTCTTATTTAAATTTTTACATAAGGCTTCCAGTATCTGAATCTTCGTCATTTTCAATAAAATTAGCAGCTGATTCTCTGTTAGAAATAATTACTTCTGTTTTACATTTACTTGGAATTAATCTTTTCATTTCAATTTTTGGTTCTACATTCGCTTCATAAAGTTTTACCTGAAGTGAAATACAAGAACCAATAAATATTGATTCAATTTTTATTGCGCATTCGGCGTGACATCCTTTATTCATTAAATCTAAAGGTTGTATTTCTTTATCATCCTTCATATTAAAAAATTTAGTTAGAAATTTATCTTTATAACAAATTAATTTTGCATATAGCGTTGGTCCTCGGTCAGGAACTCTACGCATAGAACTTTTACCATTTTCATCTGTAATTTTTTCCATTTGCCAATATAAAGGATTTAAACCACCCCTGGTTTTAGTAAGATCTTTTCTTTCCAATTCAAATCTGTCAATTTTTTCTCTATTATCTACCAAATGATCAATACAACAATCTACTATTTCGTTAAAAGTATCAATCCATTTTTTCTCTTCGGGTGTGGGTTTATCTCCACTCCATAAACATAAAGGAAAGGTATGTCCTGTAATTTTTTTTGTTTCTTGACTTAGATTTTCAGAAACTCCAAATGAATATAAACGTCCAGTTGGAATAACAAGTTCTCCTTCAGTTCCGTCTTTGTTTTTTGTAAAAATTTTAATTCTTTTAAATTCAATCTTTGGTTTGCTATTGGGGATTTGGCCTGAAATTGGTTTAGAAAAGATCATACGTTCTTTAGGAATATAATTGTTAATATTTATTAATTGTGTGTTTTCATTAGTCATTTTATTTTATTTTATTTATTTATTTTTTTTATTTTTTAAATCAATTTTATATTTTCAAAATAACTTTAGGTCTAAAGATTTCTTACTGATGAGTAAAATCATGGCAGAAGGAGGAGAAACAATACCATTATTAGAATTAACAAAAGGAGAAGATGATAAAGGTGAATCGGAGCCAAGACCATCAACATCAACCTCCATCGATCAGGGTTATCTTGGTTATTCAGAATATATGGCTGAAAGAAAACGACTTCAATGGGAAATAAAAGATAAAGAGAAAAAACCGATAGATATTAGAGAAAGAGATGAGAAATATGATTATAGGATGGTGGCGGGGGAAATACTTACAAATTATTTTCCAGATTACAACCCAAAAGACAGTTTATTTAATCCAACAATAGAAGAGGATGGGAGTATATGGGGGCAATTAACTGGTAGAAGATATAATAAACCACATTTAATTATTAAAGCCGATGGTGAATATTCAGATGATTTAGATTCTCTTCCACAAGGAATAAAAACATCACTAGGTATTGCTTATGAATCTATTATTTTAAAAAATTATGATCTTTTATCGAAATTGGATGAAAAAAATAAAGAAATTAAGGTTTTAAATGATGGATTAGAACGTTTAAAACCAGTTTTGGAAGCATATGAAAATTATATAGAAAAATATACCAAAATTGAAAAAAAAGAGATGACAGCTTTAATTGAAAAACAACAAACTAGAATCGCAGAAAGTGAAAGTTATTTAGATGCGGCCGTTAAACAGAAAATTGTTGCAAAAAAAGAGGTTGAAGAACTTAAAAGTGAATTAAATCTATACAAAGATGAAATAGATAAGTATAAGAAGGGACAGTCAAATTTAACAATGTTAGAACGAGGTAATGAAAGATTAAAAGCTGAAGTTGATAAATTTATAGAACTAACAAGAAAGAGTATTATTTACAACCAAGAACAAATAGCTGAGATTGAAAGTAAAAATGAAGAAATACTTAAAAATCTACCATTACGAGAAAGGGTAAAGTATATCTTCAAAAAGTATGGTTTTACAGTATTTGCCGTTGTAAGTGCTGTAGGTGTGGTTATTGGTGTTATAGTTTCTAATCTTTCTAGAGGCTTATCCACATTAGGAAAAGGTGTTGGAAATGGGTTGAAAGCTCTTGGTAAGAAACTCGGTGAAATATTACCAGGGATGGTTGGAGCAATTGTAAGCTTTTTATTCAAAACAGCTGGTGAGGTTATTGGATTTTTAGGTAAGAATGCTTGGCTTTTGATAATGGCTGTGGTTTTATATTTTGTGGACCGACTAAAAGGAGGAACAAGTGTAAAAAAGAGAAAGTAACAAATTTAAAGATTTCTTGTTGATCAGTAAAATACAATATGGATGACTACAAGGGAATTTATCCGCAATTACCTATTGATGGTGATCCAAATAATTTCAGACTAGAAAAGTCCTGTGAAGTACTAAATAATCTTAAAAAGGAAATTAAACATTACGAGGATGTTAGGAAAAAGTATAATCGAGCTAGAGGAATATTTACAAAAATAAGTGTTTGTAGTGGTATATTTTCAGTTATTCTATCTGCAAGTGGACTCGGAACATCTCTTACTGGTTTTGGCGCTGTTGTTGGTATACCATTAGGTGTTGTTGGTGGATTTTGTGGGGCGATATCGGTTGGATTCGGTTCTGCTTCTAAAAGACTTTCCCATAAAGTTAGTAAACATGAACAGACCGTTTCTCTAGCAAAAGCAAAAGTAAACACTATTCACGACTTGGTTTCAAAGGCCTTGAAAGATAACACAATCTCTGACCAAGAATTTTCTCTAATTTTATCAGAGGTGGATAAGTTTGAAAAACTAAAAATGGAAATCCGCCAAAAAACCAGGAAAGATACAGAAAAAAACTTAAATATGAATCAGATAAGAACAGAGGTTCGAGAGGAAATATTAAAGGAATTGGTAAGTCGAGATCGCTGAAAATTTCATATGAGAGAACTGATGTAGGATTTAATTGTTTTGCCGGTTATCGGAAAGAGCCGATTTAAAAGCAACATGTTATGAACAAAAAAATGTCATTATTAAATGATTTCAAAAATAGGTACCCAAGTGCTAATCTTGATAAATTTACATTTGTGTCTGATTCGTATGGAGGATATATTAAGTGGAAATATAATGGTTTAACTGTAATGACAAATGATGATCCTACTGGAAAAACATGGACTGATGACATATCACCTAATATGAAAAGACTTTTATGGAAAGATTTGGGACTAAATGGCGAAGAATTTAGTTCATTTCCTGAAAGTTTAACATTAACAAATAGATCTTATCCAATACCAGCTGTTAATTTTGATGACTTTACAAGCGATATAACAAAAATGTTAACTTTATTAGACATATACGTTTCAAATACGAAGAAATTCACAGCAAAGATGCGTAATGTTTTTACCAATCAAGTAGTTACTTTCAAATTTGGAAAACAAAGTAGAAAATGGTTGAATTCTCCTGATATGAATTATTGGCCACAACAACTTAACTTTGCAGTTTGGTGTGCAACATCTGGTTGTGGAATAAGTCCTTTTGAAAGTCTAAATTATCCCAAAGTAGTAAATAGCTTTATTAAATTTCATATATATTTCACAATAAGGAGGATATTATATGAATTGAAACTACCTTTGCCTGATGAGCAGCCTTTTGTGATAAATAATAATCCTTTTAGTAAAGTTGCATATCAAAGATTGTGCGCTGAATTTGGGATTAGTAATAATTCCGATTTTAGATGGAAAGGGGGTAGAAACTTTGGATTGGGTGATATATTCCTTGATTATGGTTCAGGATATCATGGAAAAGGTGGTGGATATCAAAATGTACATATTGTAAGGAATTATGATGTTGAAGCGGATCAATGGCCTGGTGAAGGAAATAAATTCGCTGATGAAGGTGGTAAGAAAGAAAAGGGTAATCTAATTTCATTTATACGTAATGATGACTTTGCCGATTTCAAATATTCTTGGTTTATCCCAACAAGCGGGTATGGCCTCACTAAAGCCGGACTTGGTAGATTAAATCGATCTGCTGAAGCTTTTGTCTATTGTATATTAGGAGCACAAGTTAACACTAGAAACTCGATTTATGGTAATGGTGGTGGCGCTATTGAGACACAACAAGAATTCTTGGCTTTATTTGAAAGTAGTGTGATTGAGAATGACATTTCTAGTTCTATCCAAAGGTATCAATTAGCTGTTCAAGAAGCGAAATTACGGCTTGATGTCGCTATTGCTCCTGGTGTGTGGTTGATGCCGAGTAATATGATAATCAATACTGAAAGCGTGACAGGTTTTAACAACAAACTTATGAAAGCTAGTAATGATATGAATTTTGGTGTGAATAATTCCCTAAACACTGAAACAAAAAAAGTTGGAATAAGTCATAACTTAGGATATTCAAAGGTAAAGTTACCTCATATTCTCCTGAAAGGTGGAAATGAAACGAGCAAAAACCAGCAGGAACTAAAACCCTCAATAAAAACAGACTCAACGCAACATGAAAAGAATATATTAGCATTTATAATTGTAGCTGGTGGATTAGCGTGGTATCTATTTCGGTAGTTCATGAGTATTTCACGTGATTCTGATTGTTTAAAAATTAGTTTTCACGTGTAGAACAATAGATTGCATACTTTTGCGACATAGCAACAAGCAAAACGTAAAGTGGTTTTGAAATTGAAAAGTAGATTTTATTTTTACTTTTAAAAGGCTGGTTTCTAACGTCGCTCAGGAATGTGATTACGTCAATGTAAATTTAAAGATGAATATAAAGTAACCAAACAAAAAAAAAACATGTTGAGCATTACCATGTATGAGCCTGAAACAAGGATTTATTTAGAGCCCCCGCTTAAAAATATTAGTGAGATGCAACTACTAGATTGTAATATACAAACCAAAAGATTGATTAATTTCAAGGATCGGCAGATAATAGAAAATGATAATAAGATTGGCTTCATAATAATTGAACCTGGTACATATTCTCTTCGTAATCTTCATTCTATCTTTTTTAATGAGCCTTCTAGGGAAAAGATAATAATAATTGAGACTGATACTTTTGACTATCTATATTCAAATAAGAACTTTAACGTTAAACTTACTAGAGCCTTGTCTATTAGTTTGGGGGTGCCTGAAATTATAATTCCTGGTAAAATATACCCTATAAATATACAGATTAAGGATCCATTGAGGCTTATGTGTAGTATAGTTGATAATAAGTCTTCATATATGAATAAAACAAAATATGGAGAACTTGTGAAACTCTCACCATCAACCCTACTTGCAAACATACCCTCAAAAGATTATCCAACAATTCCACTTCGAACATATGAGAGTGTCATAAACCACTTTGATTTAACCATATTAGACAATGAATGGAAAAAACTTGATCTTAAGGGTTCTCCTATAACTTTTAGCTTAAGATTTAGGTAAATTTTGTTATGTAACCATTATTTTAGTTATATAACATAATTAGTATTAACAAAAATAATATTATTCATCTGGTAAAGAATTAAAAATTTCTTGCTCCTCAATATCATAACACCAATCCACAACTCTTTCTGGTTTCCATGCATATTCCAATATTTCATCGTGTAAACTTCTGAAAAATTTCTCTTTTTGATTTATTTTATATTTATTTAAAGATACACTTACACTTAATTTTTTAATAAAAAAATTTTTATCAAAAACATCAATACTACATTCCTCATCATGGTAAGCAAGATAAACACCATTTTTATAAAAATGATTAATTTCATTCGAGTTTACAATAATCAAACCATAGCATGGGCAAAAATCGTATTCATATTTATCCTCAAAAAAACAATAATTAGCAGCTTTTAAAATTTTTTTTACAAATTTATTAACACATATTCCACCAACTCCAAAATCTATGTACTTTTCAAATCCAATATAATGTGTAAAATCATAATTTTTATTATAATATTCTACATTAAAATTTATGCGATTATTTAAAACATGGTTATATGTCAGCTTATCAAGAAAAAATTGCCTATTTTTTGATAAATTTTTTAGTAAATCTTCTTTTATTTCCTCAATAAAATCACAAATGATAAGTTTTTTATCATTAATATATTTAAGCTCAATGTTTCTATTTATATCCATTTTTATATTTTATTTTATATATTTAAATCATAATTCATTTTTTTAAATTTACAACCCTTACAAGAAGCTTTTTGCTTACCATGTTCACATATTTGAGATCCCCCACACTCTTTACATTGTTGTTTTTGTTTATTATGTTCACATATTTGAGATCCTACGCACTTTTTACAGCGGTACTTGTTTTTATTATGCTCACATATTTGAGATCCCCCACACTCTTTACAACAATATTTAATCTTTCCATGAATACAATAATATTTATTATTTATAGTATTTTTTGGTATTAACTTATTAATATCCTCATCTTTATATTTTTTCAGCTCTTTAATTAAATCTGGTTTATTCATTCTAGATCCTCCTTTAATTTTTAACTCTTTAGCAATATGTTTAAGTTGCCAAATATATAACCCTTTTAGTTCATCCATTTTCTATTTTTTGTAAATTAATTCTTTTTTTAAATCATTTTTTTTTATTTTAATAAATCTTCACATGGAAAGTGTAAACCCTATCCACGCCGGCTCTTTCACAAACTATTAGCAAAAGGCCTGTTTAATTTTCTGTTAAATCCTTGAATAATTTTTATGAAAAGTTTTTCGAAAATTTTCAAAAATTTCAACAACAATAACAACAACAACAACAACAACAACATGTGTGGGTGAAATTCCTCCTACTCACTACTCTCACAAAAGGCAAAGGAAACAGCAAGGAAAACGACTAGGAAGACCATCAAGTTAGATTGGAAACTGAATTTGTTATCGATAAAAACAGACTCGTTTTAGCTATACAGCATTCAGAATTTAAGGAAAATTATGGTAACTGCATACAGACAGAATCAGAAGGCGAACGACAAAACAGATTGCCATATCGTCGTGAATAAAGTGCCAGGAAAGGGGAAACAGAAACCAACCGCAAAGAAATGAAAGATTACAGCCACGAAGTATTAATACAGCAATGAGAATGCAAGTAGGTATTTTTCGTACTAAAAACGATAGCTATCCATTTTGAAGAAATTCCCTATACAGAGACTGCAGTTGTGATAGCAACTATTTATGATCATGTGATCTGATATCATTGCAACGGTGAAAATATATTGTAGATTTGTCTGTTGTAGCAGTTATGTTCACTATTTTCAACAGAAATGATACTTAAAATTAGTGACTGGTTCTGCAATATTATCAGTGATCATTGCAATTCTTTGAAAATAAAGGAGATGGTATTTATTACTGACTACTGAGTAGTATTTCTCTTTGCTATATATCTTTTCTACATATATGTATTAAGTATATAAAAGGTTTCGTTGGGACTGACAAGTTCCATAGCCTTTTGAAAATGGATTTTTGCATAGAGTTCCAGGTATCCCTGGGAATTACTCTCTTAGCACCGCCGCCCCCCCCCCGCCATTTCCCACGAATGAAAAATCCATTTAAGCCCTACTTTGCAAAATTAGGCATAACATCTTAACCTTTTTTCTTAATGCTGTTTTTAAAATTCATTTTTATGATGTAAAATACAAATATTTAACAACAACTGCAATCTACAGTTGACCTTTTACATTGGAAAGACTAAAGTTTGTAATGCAATCTTTCTTATATATTCATTGCAAGGGTGCTGTATGTAATAACAAGTATTTAAAGTTTCCTAAAAGCCCTGTGCTTTCAATCATGATTTTCCATACTAACTGTATGGACAAATGACTGTATGGACTAATTCATTTTTATGATGTCAATTACAAATATTTAATAACAACCACAATATACAGTTGACATTTTACATAAGAAAAACTCAACAGAGGAGAAGCTAAAGTTTGTAATGCCAAGATTTTTATGATCTTTCTTATGTATTCATTCCAAGGTTGCTGTATGTAATAGCAAGTCTTTAAAGTTTCCTAAATGCCCTATGCTTTCAATCATGATTTTCCACACTAACTGTATGGACAAATGACTGCACTAGCATGATTGCTACAGGTCAGGAAATGGTCAGGGAAAAATTCTTCAAGCAAAGGAAAAGTAAGGGAATTTCATTTCGAGTAAGGGAAAGTTTAAGTCTTTGAGAGAAGTCAGGGAAAAGTAAAATTTAAGAGTTCTAATTTATTTATTGCTAATTCAGCTATGGTTTGGTGTAATTAAGAATGTGACATGAAATGTGTTGAAGTGGTGGAATTAAATGACAAGCTGATTTTGGATTGCCTTTTTCCATGACTTTGTTACCTTAAGAAACTGTCAATCCATATGCACTGTATGCTACTTTCTGAAAGCATATTAAATAAATGAGTGTAGAGGTTGGCTGTGAGGTGAGGTTGGATGCCATTACCAGGAGTAATTTGTGAGTTTTCTTATTTAGTTTGTAAGCAAAATTTTATATTTATAAGGGAAAAGTAAGGGAATTTCAAGATCCTGTGGCTGTGGCAACCATGACTAGATTCTAAGCCGAAAAGAAGAAATGGTATTGTTCAGAGATAAGTAATTTTTACCACAACTGATACAAACCCTATTCAGAAGAAAACTGTATTGCTTGTAGTAGTAGAAGAACAATACTTTTACCCAGATTAGGACATACACCCCCACCCCATAAAAGTAAAAAATAACAATAATAATAATAATATCAATACCAGCAATAATAATAATAATAATAATAATAATAATAATAATAATAATGATAATAATAATGGTAATAATACAATAATAATCATGATAATAATTACAAGAAATGAGAAAGTAAAAAAAGTGATAATGATATAACAATAAGTAAATACATAAAAAATTGGGGTTCTATCCCTCATGGGAAAAAACATCATGAGATCTTTAAAAACTAGCTTCGCGAGGTTTTGCCGGAGTCGTATTTCTAGTAGTATAAATACTCAGGTGATTATACAAAATCACGCGCTCTGATTGGTTCGCTCAGTTTCAGATTATTAACCGATAATCACCTCGACGAACAAAATGGCTGCCAGTCGTTCGCGCGCTTTTGATTGAATAATTTTTTTTCGTGTTGTACAATGATTTTTTTTTTTTCGAAATAATCACCTGTGTATTTATACTAAAACAACTATTCGCCACAGGCTCAATGATTATCCGTAAATATTCATTTCGACTTCGTCTCGGTGAATGTTCACCGATAATTAGTGAGCCTGAGGCGAAAACTTGTTAAGTAGAACCACCAGAACCATCAGGAAACAAAAGCAAAATAAAACAAAAAGTGCCGAAATAGAGAATAATACATTGGTTTGCCGAGAGATGAAATTTCTCTTCCAAAGCTCGAATCGATATCCTACAAGAAAGCGCAACACGTTTATGAAATATCTATTTGAACACGAGAAGAGAAATTCCTTATCTGTACGCATGTATCATTCTGTTTAAACAAAAACCGGGTATTTAGGGACGGACCATTTTTTTTCGCTCACTGCTAGTGCAGGAATTTTTTTTCAGGTGAACCCCTCTGCACGAATTTTTTTTACTACGTGTGAAAAAGTCGCAATTGGACCTTCCTTCTGCATGAATTTTTTTTTACCTTCTTCTTTGCATGAATTTTTTTTTTTTGCATTTTCCCTTGCATGAATTCCTTTTTGGTTTCCCCCCCCCCCCCATCACTTTTCTAATGGTCCGTCCCCTACATAAAGCAATTTTATTGCAAGATACTGCACAAGTGTTAAGATAAGAAATTTCTCACTGGAAGAAATTTCTGTAAAACTTTAGTTTATATGACTAGGAACCTTGTGTTCTGAGAGAAAAAGTTTTCACAGCTTTCTATGTAACCCTTTCTACTCGTCGCTGTAAACTAAAGCTCCGTTCTTCAATTGGCGCCTACTGCACCATACCAACCCGAAACTGGTCGGTCACGTTTTAACTTGATCTCAGTAGACAACTGCAAAGCGAGCTTAACCAGCAGATTGTCTTAATAAGCCTCCTAATTTATCAAACGTCTCATAGCGTTTTAGCAGATTTCTCTCAGATCGTCAAAATTGATGTGTCCCCAAATACTGGAGGATGCGTCAATTAGACGGAGCTGTGCCTTCTTGTTGTGGTAAGCAGTAACATCCCAGCTACTTTCTTGGAGCGTCTCTGTACAGTTTCCTGTAGCCTCGAGGACTACGCTGTTTTCCACAAGGAGCTCTGCGCGAATCACGCTAACATCACATCCTCCTCCAATCATAAAACGTATAATGTTCCCCCCGATAATGAATTCAGGTGACACGAGTGTTCCCTGCGGAGAGTCTCCATCACCATCCAGTAAAATTCCAGCGGGATGATCAGGACTCGGTCGATCTTCGGCGCCCCCGATCCACCAGTTTCCGCGGTGATTTGATGGCTGCTCCCTTCCCCTGGCGGTGGGGTTGTCCCCATAAGTCGGCTGTTTGTTAAACGCAGTTCCGGATAATGACCAACCTGTTAAGCTTGTTTCAAAATCGAACAGGGTGCATGCTGTAAAAAAAAAATAGAAAATAAATAATTCAATTAAGAAAGAAATAGATAAATAAATAAAATGTTCGCAAAAAAGAACGAACATGCCTTTGTTCTTTTGGTTTAATCCATCGAACTGTGGTTGATGTGCCGTATCTTTCGTGTGAAATTACAACCGTTGCATGAGCTGAGCCTTGTGAATCTGAGAACATCAGTCAAACTCGGAAAAAAAAGAAGCTGGGTTCTTCCAAAGGAACCTAACCTCCGGCCTTCTGATTACCAGTTCGGATGCTGTACCACTGAGCTCGTGGGAGCAAATGGGTTATCAAACTAGCTTTACGGGGCAAATGAGTTTTGAAATAATAAAGATGGTGTATTTTGGGCGTTAAGAGATTGTTAAATTTATCAACAACATGACAACAGCAAACTCAGAAAAATGCAATCCGAATACTCTCAACGAGAAGACCCTCCAGTTTCACAGGGCTGCTAACAGAAAAGTCCACCAGACTAGAGGAGCTTAGTAAAGCAATTGATAGCTTGGCCGCTGGCAAGGCCCAAGGAAGCGACATGATCCACCCTGTCCTTATTAAGCAGTAGGAGACTACCGTGTTCCTGCCTCTGCAGCAAAATCTCTATCAATGCTGGAAGGAAGATTCTGTTCCAGAAGACATGAGGGATGCCGGAATCATAGCTTTTTATAAGGGCAATAGGGAGAGAATTCACTGTAATAATTACAGAGGCTTCTCTCTCCTACGTATTGTGGACATACTGTTTCCAAGAGATATTTTGACTTGTTTGCAGGTGATTGTATAAAGAGAATGGAGCTTGAAACACAGTGCAGCTTCAAAGCCGGAACGTCAACTGTATACATGATCTCCTGCCATCGTCAACTACAGGAGATGTGATGAGAACAAAAGATGCCCTTACATGTCACGATCATTCATCTCCCAAGGCATTTGATCTAGATAGCTGAAATGGTCTCTTCAATATCCTCTCAAAAATCGGTTGCTCACCCAAACAGCATAGCCTCGCTCTAAGAATCTTTTCACGCCAATATCATTGAGATGGTACAATTCAATGGCAACTCCTCAGAGCCATATGATATCTGTGGCGTCAAACGAGGTTGTGTTCTGGCTCCTATTACTTAATGATCGTCTTTGCTTTGGTCTTGAAACATGCCCTTGGTACAGCAAAAAAGGGAATCTGTCAACCTAATCAGTTGGCAGGCTTTTAATCAGGCTCGTCTTAAAGCCAAGACTAGTATTCGCGAAAGAGATATAAGAGGCAGGCTTTTTGGTAGCGATGCAGCAGTGGTAGCTCGCACCCAGTAGCAGAGACCGTTTTTCTGTAGCGTACAATTACTATCAGCTTGATGAAGACGTACGTTCTGGGACAGAACACATCAGTACCTTAAGCACTCACCATTAATGACTGAACTTGATGTTCTGCATGAGCTCACCTACATTGGCTCCATCATCTCTGACACACCTCTCCTTGGATCGTGGGAGCGACAAAAGAGTCAGAGAGGCATCCACAAGTGTTGCTCGTCTCAGGCCTAACAATAGACTGTGGACCGATCCAAGGATAGCAACAAAGAATCAGATAGTAGCTTACACTGGCTTCCTCCTTAGCACACTCTTGTACGACAACGAGAGATGGACCACATATGCCAGACGAGAGAGAAAGAGTGAACAGCTTTCACTTGAGTTGCACTCACCGTATTCTTAACATGGCAAGACGAAGTGCCCAATACTGAGGCCGGCTTTCCTGGGATATACACCCTGCTCCGGCAACGTACAATGAGGTGGCTAGCGCACTTCCACAACATGGAGGTCAGCCAAATTCATGAAGTCCTCTTCTATGGGTACTGGCATTAGGGAGCAGAACCAATTTCTACCCACAAGGATATCTGCAGAAAGGGCATGCAAGCCCTGAGCCATGTGAGTCAGTGGCTGCTGACAGGGAAGAATGGAGAATCGCCCTGAGGAAGCATCTTAAGCTAGGCGAGGAAAAGCTGGAATGTGCTGAAGAAGGAAGCGAGCCGATAGAAAAGAGCTTATCACTATCGGTAGATCAAAGACCATGAACAGGTGTGACATTTTCGGGCCAGACAGGTTGCTGGTCTCAACAAGAGGCTATCCAGAACAACCATAGATCTAGAATACTGAATATAAATATGCACGATCGACCACAGTCGGCTAAGGCATGTCTAACTGGCTGTTACTAACTGGCACGAACTTTATCAGGTGACTTCATTTTTCCCCTGGTGCGAATACAATACAATACAATACTTTTTTTGTACACGTGACATCCAGAAGCTCCTACGTTCTCGTTAAAGCGTTTACGTGTGTATGACATATGGCACCAGAGGTAGAAACGGACCACCACACCGGGAACTACGGTTCTGCTCTTTTTGAACAGTGTGTGGGTTCTTTAACGTCTCACAAATTATAAAGAACAAGTATTGTGAGACGGGACCTACGTTTTATCGTCCCTATCCGAGAAGACTTGAACGTCTAACCGTTTGCGAATGGCATTACAAAGGAAGCATTTTATCTTCAATTATTTCAAGATCCTGTGTATTGGTCCGGCTAAGGTTTGAACCCGCAACCTTCAGCATTTTAAGAGGTTGGTTGATTATACACTGTGGAAGGAAACTGGTTTATGTAATACGCTCCTAGAAGTAATAGATTTGGTGGGGGACCTTGCATCACATCGATAGCATTCAACGTCATCTAACACATCAGGATCGCACATTAATTTTAGCAAGTCATACGTTTAAACTCAAATAGTTGCTGGCAAAAAAAAAATGAAAAAAAGAATAGCAAATTAATATGGCTATCAATTTCCGGTTTCTTTCTTGTAGATACCTATCTCTTGTTTGTTTCGTTTGCATCACGTGATTCTCCCAAGGGAATTGCACGTACTTTGTAATTTTCTCAGAGATTTTGAGGATTGACGCGTAAAGCAGTTTTTCAAGGCACACGTAAACGTATATGTACACTTTTAGGATGTACACTTTTGATGTAATTTGAACGTGAAATTCGGAGAAACGTTTTAGTATAAAGGATTGCGTGGTTCATTGTGGAGCCAACAGACTACTTATGTGACAAGCTCCCCTTTTCTTCCTCTTGGCCATAATGAGATTTAACATCTTTAAGTAAGCTGAACGCGTCACCAGTTCCCATGCACACAAAAAAAGAAAGTATTAATTTACCCTCTTTGCAGCTTCTCCCTTTGTGTCCAGTTGACTTGCAGTTGCACATATATTCCTCTTCCTTTTCGTAGAGCGGAATGCATTCTCCTCCATTGGCACAGGGATTTTGTTCACAAGGATTCTAGTAAAGTAAACCGGAGGATTCTGAAAATCTTTTGTGCTTGTTTATATTAATTATGTAAGGTAACTGAAGGTAATGGAGAAAATGTTTGCATTAGGCAGAACTTATGCTTCGGAAAAATATTTTTGGCGACTCACGGAATTATATATATATTCTACCAAAAAATGTTAGGAGACTGACAAGGAAGATCATTGCAAAACTCTAGAACTTTGTCTACAGCAGACTCCGATACATGTTGGGAGTATGGTGGCCAAAGAACCGAGATATACGAGAAGCTGTGGCAACTCAGTTAAGCAAGATTGGATAGAAATTAAAATCCGGCGAAGTAAATGGAGGAGGAAAGGCCCCATTCTGAAGGGGTCTGCTTCTAACTGGCTCTTGAATGGAAATCCCAAGGAGGCAGGGCAGACCTTTGAAATCATGGAGGAAGCAAAGTCAGAGCGATTATTGGTGACTTGGATGGCAATTGAATTTTCGATCTGAGCATCGTTATCGTTACGTCAATTAAAGGCATTTTCCATATTTATAATGGCAAATGTTCTGGTCGCTTACCAAGATTATCAAAAAAATCTAAATGTAACTACACCGTGGAAAATCACAAAAAATGGATCAAGACCATTAGAGGTGAAAATGCGACTCTAACCTGAATATTCTCTGTGTTTTCTATAAGTGATCAAACGAATCTATCGTATTTTTGACATAGATTGTCAAATACATTAAGATATATGTATATTTTCAACAACTTGTAGACAACTCAATACTTTGTTTTACCTTTAAGCCAACGTGAATGTATCCTTCCCTGAATTCTACAGTTCCTTTAGAAGTGATTATTGTGTTATTAAGGAGTTCACAATTGCCTTTCTCGTCGCCGTTTTTTCCAAAGTTGTACGACCTACAGCCTGTTGTAGCGAGGCATTTAAAGGCGCAGGCATTTTCATCAGGGACTTGAAAATTTTCCAGAATGCCTGTTGTGTCAATTAGAACTTTGTCTCGCAAAGACTTTGCGTAGTTGATGTGACTGAAATCGCCTTCTCGATTTACCATCTTAACTGGCTGAATACCTCGCACGAGGAAAGCGAAAACGAAGGCGGTTTCTAGCAAGCATTGTATTACGAAGAGCTCCATTCAGTCGTGATTGCATCAAATACTAGCGTCAAATTACTTGCCAAGCCTTGACGACTTCTGATTGAACTTGATCAATATTCTACTCACTTAAATTTACATAATTATTAATGACAAAGTTTTTTTAAACAGGAAGTCTTATGTCTCGGACTGTTGTACAGCTGCATCTGTTTTTCAAATTTCACTTTTTCTAGTTCTAAATTGACCTTGTTTGTTTAAAATAAGACAGGTATAGGGATTGATTTTATTCGTGAGTTTCCATTTCTTGTGAATTATGGCAGTCCGCAGAATTCGATGGCAGAAGTTAATTATAATGTTCCCAGCTGCCTCTTAAGTAAGCACAGTATATTGAAGCTCAGTATCGCCAAATTTTGCTTTGAAGAGAAGTCTTTTAGAGCTTAGTTATCTTTCCTTTTTAAATGCCAAAGGTAGAAGGATTTATGCCTGATTGAAAAAAGCTCCTCCGTTTGAAGGTTATACCTAAATAAGCAATGTTTATTTATCAACAGAGTAGCAGTATACGCAGGAGGTGTTTGTTGCGAAAATTATATAGAAGCCCGTGGTT
>OX453276.1:10361052-10458552 GCA_949710005.1 Ricordea florida | reverse complement strand
AGGCACAGCCAGATTAATCTCATTTAGAGATTCTTTTCAAAATTTCAGAAGAGCATCTCTGCCCCTTCCATATAATACTCCCCCCAGGTACTTACCTTCCGTGACAGTCTGGATATTTGGTGGGCCTCGTAAATGCTTCTTGTGGCTATAAACATCCTGCAAGTACATTATTGTGCACAGAGCATTTGCTCTGCAGTCCATTTGTGTGTGGGAAATCACATGGCAGCAGTCATTGTTTCTTTTTCCTCAACAACTTAACAAAAGTGTTATCAGTTTTATATACAAAGAATACATCAGTGGTGAGGTGACCTTTCCCACCTATCACCAGAAACAAACTTGAACAGACTCTTTCATTTGACTGAGAGTCTAGTTATCATTCTTCCTTTTTCCTTATTTCATACTATTATTCAATTGTTCAGCTCACAGATAACACACATGACACAAATAATTATGGCAATGTGTTGCAGTATTTTACTTTTTTAAAATCTTACATTGAACTAAGAGGAGAGAGTTTTAAAGATGTTGTAGCTGTTTTGTTGCATTTGCTTTATAATAATAAAGTATTCTTAAATGAATTAACAATATGCAAGAAAAGGGTACTTTTTTCTGATTTTTAAAATAAAATGTGGCATGAAAAGATCTACTATTTACTGAATTGAGATGAAATCAAAGACTTAAGACAGGTATAAAATGGAAAATCTACATTCCTTCATTGTTATGGAAAAGTACTATACATGAAATACCAGATAGGAATTGTACCAAGGCCTGCAGTAAATTCAAACTGGCTGAATTTGTTCATATGAAAAAGCAAGACATTGAAACTCACAAAAAAAAATGATTAATTCCACACTGTTATAATATCATAGCTGGGGCAGTGCAGTCACAAAGATGAAATTGTTAATTTTTACAAAGGTCAGAAGCTCTGTTTTGGTCCAAACATTCAATTCCATGATGTGAAACTCCCCCTTTAGAAGTCTCATCTAACTTTAAAAGAAGACTTTCTTGTGAAAATTAATTTCAAACTGACTTTAAAACCTCTGAGCCAGCAGGCAGCTGAGAGCAGTAAGAGAAGGCTGTATTTTTTAAAGCACAGTCAACACTTCTGCCTTGGACAAGAGCTGTACGATTAATAATATTACAAACCAAGTGTATTTTTTTGGGAGTAACAAGAATGCCTTATTTTGCTGTTTTCATAGTGTAAGAAATTGATGTGTCCCAGTCAAGCAGAAAGTGCAACTTTGAGAAATTCACTCTGGCTAGTTCATGTGAATTTCTTATGTAAGTTATACATATACAGTTTATAGGCAGGGTCCTTGTCGAGAGTGTGTTTTGGGGTGGAACCTTGATGAATCCCAATTCCTGCACATGAAAGAAGCAACTATTGATACTTGAGGACTATTGGAATTCCCCAGGAGTAATGTGGAATATCTAGAGAACTTTATCTCTGGAATTCTTTTGGCATAAACAGAAATTGCAGTATATTCCTCAATAGTAAACACATACATAACTTGGGGGAACTCATGTCTGACCAGTCCATTTTAACGGATTTATTTACGGATATATATGTACCAGTGAGAAGCCATATGCATCATTCATCAACAAATGAACACAGATTCGATACTAAAAATACCTGTCCAACATCAAAAACAGGCATAGGAGACCCAAGCTTAATATTTCAATAGTATTGAAAAAGGCGTAAAAAACGATGAGCCACAACATTTTGAGCCAAAATTAACAATATAAATCAGATGTCATGAAATTATAAACATAAGAAATATAATTTCAAGAAATGAAAGTTTCACAATCGCTCAAAGGCTAGTCTAAATTTATTAACAGCCCGCACAAAATGACAATACCGAACTAGAAACTGACGCAGGTACTTACTTGGTTCTACCTGTGAAGAACCTGCGCCAGTTTCAGGAGAAATTCTTGATCCTCCTTCCTTCGCTTCTCCGCTCTTTCCTCCTCTCGCCTTTCTCTTGCCGCTTCAGCTTCGAGGAAGCTCTTGTCAGCCGCTTGCTGATACTCCACAAAGGTCTCAAACATTTTATCAAACTTACTAAATACATCAGAAGCGGTTTTCCTCTTTTTATTTGCTTTTAAGACGGCCGACTGACGGAGTACCGGCTTCTTTGTTTCATCGGTGTCCGTTGCACTTGAAGGAACAACATGGCGACCGCCAAAACTTTTAAAAATCGGCTTAAACAATATAGCTAAGAGAGAAATAAAAGATGTTAAAGACTTATGGTATAGTTATCCCAATACTACACTGTAATACGAATACACCTGTCTTGTATCCGCTTGTATGCATATCAAAAACTCTCAAATACGGCATGACTGAACAAAACTTTCACAGACGACGTCATATGTTGCTGTTGGAAACAATTCTATTGTCTGGCCGTCCAATCTGAAAGCATTTTATAACTCTTACCTGTTACCGCTGTCACACAATCGAGAGCTTTGTCAAGGTTTTCCGACTTTTCTTTGCTGCAGCAAGGGTTGTTTACGTTCGGTTCAACGTTTTCTGCTCTTGTTTTTTCATCTTCATCTTCGCCATCGATGGAAATTGTTGCGGACTTTATAATTATTTTTGGTTTGGTACATGGCTTGTCCGACAACAGCTCGTCCACTTCGTCAAAGAAAGCCGGCTTCTTCTTTGGTGTGGCATTTCCCGTCCTGGCGCATTCGTCTTTGTAGCTTCTATAGGCGCTTGTTAAAGTATGAATTCGTGTCTTACAGCTGCCGTCGTCTCTGTCTTCATAGCCTGCAGCTCGCAGATATGTCGCAATTTCTAGCCATATAGGCTTTTTTCTTGTACATGAGTTGAGCTGAAGCTGGATATTCTCGTCTCCCCATTTTTCAAGTAACAGGAGGGTTTCTTTGTGCTCCCAAACTCTTCCGCGAGTTTTGGTTTCTGCCGCCATTTTGAATGTGTTTTATTAAACACGATTGTTAAAACTACCTCGCGGGGTCGGTTTGTTAAACACGGTTTTAAACGTGTTTTATTAAACGCACCCGCAGTGTGAACGGCTAGTTTTATTAAATCTGTTTATCAAAACCAGTTTTAAACATGTTTAAGCTTTGGTGTGAACGGGGTATTAGAAGCAAGACGCGCCCGTAGGTCAAGAGCAATTTGTTGCTTTCAGAAATTTATTTGTGCTTATTCATTCCAATTACACTATAGGTCATTTCATCACTCGCTTATCCATGTTTCAAACTTCTACTCTCAGTTTGACAGTTTAATTTATAAGGCCCGGTTCAGACGCCGTACTTTAGCCGAGCCGAATCGAATTCAACGAACTAAGTTCATTTGAAGAACAGCGTCTGAATCAATTCGGAACGGCTGATTTAATTTAGATCGGCCCAGCAATTAATCCCGCCCGGCTCAGCCGGGAAGAACGGCTGTAGACCGGCTTTGACTTAGACGCCGCGTACTTCACATGAGCCGAATCAAATCCGTACATTATAGTAGTTTCGATTGTATTTTTACCTGGAAGCATGCGCAGAAGGTTATTTGGAGAACGAAAAAATGGCGGGTAAAACTTTGCACAGTCTCGTGCAACTCCAAAGTCCCAATATCAGGAACCGCGCGAGCGGAGACCATTTTAAAGTTAGTGGTAGAGCTAAAACGTCTGGCCTGTGAAAGCAAATGTTAATGTAACAGACACCATGCCTTCCGGTTGCGTCACCTACGTCAGAACAATAATCGATCATTTCAGTTTTGTTGTTGTAAGTGCTAGCATTCAGTTTTTCGTGCCACCCGAGAGATACGAGATATGTGGTTACAAGCTCAATTAGTTCAAGGACAAATAGAAGGGTCGTAGTGATAGTAGAACGGGGAAAGGGGTATGTTGTATTTATTTTGCTTTATAATCACTGTCGGAGTGTGTTTAATCGTTAAGGGAGGCTTATGTTTCAAATACTTTCGTTGTTAAGATATATCAGAGTACGGGCGCCATGTGTTCACCTCCAAATAGACTTTGATGATTATTGTATTACAGTTTTAACAGAATTTCAAGTTATAAAATTCATATTTGGAAAATAGAGGTTTGAAGTCTCTGTTCGTATAAAACATTTCGTCGATGCGACGTTGGCGGGTAAATAACGCCCGAACAGAGTTGATAGATGCCAGTGTCCGCCCCCCTTACAGTTAATATGAGTGTTTTGCCACTTATCTTGTCCTAGAAAAAAATCCAAGCAGAAAAGTGGTGGAGCCATGGCCCTGCTAGCGCCTCCCTCTTCGCGGCCCTGAATATGAATACGACACCGTGCCGTTCACCACGATCAAGTATATATTAGCGAGGCCCTGTTAGGGGTAAATTCCGACAAGCGACATGGCCATGAAATGGTGACACGAAAGAGCTGAAATGACGACGAACGACGAGCCGTTTACGCGAAATTACGACATCGAACTGCGAACCTTCGGAAATTAAGACGTGAAAAGGTTTGAAACTCAGACGAGCGACACAAAGAACCCCCCTAACAGGGCCTCATTAGCTTCAAATGTGGAATTTCCATATGCAATAATTGTTTAATTTTTGAAAAATGCTCTTGGCAAGGGAAGGAGCGTTACGTGACATGCCAGATAACGGCCGCAGAGGAGATCGTGACCTTGTTACTTATTCTTATGGTACTTTAATTTGCGATTTTCTCGATTTTCAACAAAAATTCCTTAAGGTCCCGCGCCAAAATGATCTCGCAAAAATTACCCACGCAAAATTTAATATTCCATTTCATGATTTAACGAGGACGTAACTGAAGAAATGGACAATGTCGACGGTAAATGCAAGTCGACGGTTTCATGTACGCCGTACTCTTGTATAGCTCTACTTTGTCACAAAGGAATATCTCAACTGTTTTAAGTTTTTTTCTTGTTTTATGATTTTGTTTAGAGTAATGGAAACCATTGCTATGGAAAATCAAAATCCGTGGTCAATTTTGAGACTATTCATGAATGCAGTCAAATCTTACTAAATTTCGTGAAATTTAGTTCCCTGATAACGCATCCTTTGGACAAATCGCGGAATAAAAGTCTCGCGAATTATGCCCGTTCCATTTTCGCGAAAGTAAGTTCCCGCGCAAATAAGTAACAGCAAAATAACTTAATATCGAAGCGATGCTGGTATTTTTCTTAAACTTTTTAATATTATTGATATCACAAATATTTCAACAAATTAAATTTTGTGCTACATGTCCACAAGCGATCGTGGATAAACAATTTTGTGTGGCTTACACAAAGTATGTAGCCACATTATGGCACAATCGAATTTATTTATTTATTTAATTATTTATTTATCTTTCCACGAAAGTCGAGCTCTTGTCACCGCCAAGTAAGTCTCATCTGTACGCATTGCGGACCTATTCATCTTAGCCATCTAATCCCATCATTCTCTCAGATCCATCGTGGCAGTTGTCTGTAAACACGTCGTATTCCTCTCCACCTGTTGCTACGTAGTCGCCAACAACTGCACCTTCGACTCTCTTAGATGCGGTCACTCTCCATGAGCTACTCATGTGGCGAGCATCTGTTACAACAGTCTGACCTGATTCAAAGGAACAGGGAAAAATTGATATCGCTTAAGTACGAAATTTCTATCCGAGTGTTGAGAAATATTTTGCGAAGAGAACGAGTAAAATATTTCTAACAAGAGAAGAGCCATTTCTTATCTCCAAGCGACAATGGAATTTTCTTTTTATGATATAAAATTTTGCGTATCCAACGAGTTAACAAATTGATAAAAAACGGTATCACGCCAATGATATCACACGTGTGTAATATCGCACATTTGTGATAATAGTTTTATCCATTTCCTATCTCTCGGTATATAACTAAATATTGCTAAGTCACAGTTGCTGACGTACTAGAAACACTTGTTTTCATGACACTTACTAAGAATGGAATCACCGACGAGAATTTACAATAAATTTGAATTTAAGTAAAGTTAAATTCCAGTAATTTTTCCACCGCTAAGCGAATAAAGGAAACAGAGAAATCATATACAAATGAATATAGGCAAATAAGTAAGTATATTACTATATAAAGTTCTAATACTGCCGATAGTTAAACGCGACGAAATACAATGATTATTGAAATCATACTACTTATTAACCGAGAATGAGGTCATTACAGGGAAATAGATAAATCCTGATAAATGATAAGTCAATAAATGTAGGCATTTAAGTAAGTAAATTACTATAAAATTTTCTAATACTTACTACCAATAATTAAAACGCAAGAATAAACAACTATCGCAGTAAATATATATATATATGTATATATATATATATATATATAAATAAATATTCGCTTATTCACTTTCTCTATGATGAAATATAATCACACGGGAAGAATATATTACATCCTAGGTAAATATAAACACACGAAAACATCACAATAAATAAAACATGTTCTGTACCTGATTCTCCGTATCCACTTCCTTTATGAATGAGCTGTTGGCTTCCATCTTCGAGCGTCACTCTTACTCCTGAGTGCTTAAATGGTAATCCTTTCATTGGTCTTTCTACTCTCTCCGCTTTCACAACCTTCTTGTTGTAAAGATTCCTCAGTCCTTCCCTAGTGCCAATATCATGTGGTCGTGTTTCACTGCTGCTGTCGCTATCACTAGAAATGCCAGGAAATATTAGTGTCTTTTCTGTATTAATGCGTCTCTTATGAACTGCAAGAACAACGACACTCTATTAAAACTTGTAAACCAAGAGATAATATAGCTGTTCCACTGATGTGTTTGTGTAGAACGAATTGCTAAGTAGTACAGTTTTATGGCCAGACATAAAATTTTAGAGCCACACTGTATAGAAAAACACAGTACAGTACTGTTCAGAAGCTTTCGAATGGTGACAATGCATGGTTTGATCCACAAATGAAAAAGTTAGAACCACACTGTATAGTAAAACAAACAGTACCACAGTACTATACTGTTTAGTAGCCTTTCAGAGAATGGTCACATTGCAAGGTTCGATAAACGAACAGTAAAAGGGTTTGAAACGCACTTTATTGTTAAACAAACAGCCGGTCATGGTACAGTACTTTTAAGTACCTTTCGAAAGACTGTTTCTTCCACATATGAATGAGCCACGTTTTAATTTCTAGGAAAATATTGTTGCAATACAATAGTGTAATTCAATGGCTTGCTTGCATATCTGCGGATGGAACAGTCAAACAATGGGTCAAAATAAATGTGTCAGCCAAAATATTTTTGGTGTACCTTGACTGGCTACCTCCAGAACTTCCCGAACCACTGCATTCATAACTCAAATCAGTAAAGCAGGCAACTAAGGCCAACACAGCAAAAATCTTCAGATAATGCATGACCAGTACCGTCGCTGTGGCTATCGCTGAGAAGCTTGTTTCTGAGCACTTATCGGTGATACGAGTGAATTACCACTGTATGCTGCACTGAGCTGCTTTTATGCAGTTCGGCGGATCACTGAGTTCCTCGATGACATGTCTTGGCAGATCAATGTACTTTGTCTGAAAGGCGGAATGAATCATTGCTGAAAGGGAGTCTGCGTTTGTTTGCGTTTTCAAGGTATGGCGCGTTTAATAAATACCAAGCGATTCTCGTAAAAATATCTTCCTGTTCTTAAATGTTCTTTCCTCTTTGAATTTCGCCCTAGCTTTATTTCGTTTAAAGGTAAAATTGATGGTTTCCTTCCGTAGAAAAACGAGAAGCTATCACTCTTTACTTTGGGAAATGAGGAAACATTCACTGGTAAACAGCGGAATGAAATCGTTGCTGAAAGGAAGTCTGCATGCGTTTGTTTGCGTTTACAAGGGATGGCGCGTTTAATAAATACCAAGCGACTCTCGTAAATAAATATCTTCCTGTTTGTAAATGTTCTTTCCTGTTTTAATTTTGCCCCATCTTTATTTCGTTTAGAGGCAAAATTCATGGTTTCTTTCCATAGACCAAGAACGCTCTTTACTCACGCTCTTTACTCACGCTCTTTACTCACGCTCTTTACTCACGCTCTTTACTTTGGGAAATGAGTCAACATTCACAGGTAACAGTAGAGTCTACTTTACTTTAACCAGTTCCCTTTAAGATCCGGCATTTTGTCGCTTAAGCAGATTACATAGTTCCTTCCTTTCGCTTTGTTGAACGGTTCTTTAAAAACGGGAAGTACATGCCATAAACCAGTAGTTACCCGGCGCTGACAAATTCCTCGGGTCCCCGCCAACTGCTTCAGCAATTCCAGTTAGAGTTTGATTTCCGTCCCATCTACTGATCAGCAGCGTTTCTGAATTTTACATAATTTCTAGATATTTGGGCTTTTTGCCGTAAATTCTGCACCAATATCTTTGCCACAGCTTTTGAACTTGTTGTACATTTTGTCAGGAAGTAATCGGATGAATTCACGAAAGAAGCAATGATTGTCAGGCCTCCTGATACCGGTACTTGTGGAAACTCAAACAAAAGGATTTCCGGAATAAATTACTGATGAGAAATCTCCGTCTTCGACCGGGCTGGAGAAACCCTATTGAAATACAAACTTAAACTTTAACGGTTTCTGGTGTTATATCCGCTCAGGAGGCGATACATTAAAACAGGAACCCTTGATGGGGTTTAAAATGAAAGCTGACATAAGCTCCGGTCTTTCATTCTATTCCAGAAATTGGTACTACTGATTACCTTAACCTCAGGAAAACCACTGTTATTTAAGTGTGATGTGCAGTTCGGTCAAACCACTCTTAGTAACAAGTAATTATTGTACAGTCGAGTCAGATCAAGCTTTCTATCCAGGGATGTAACGATACTTCCACGTGCTCCACGCTCATGAAACCAAGGCTTGTGTGTACCTTGAGCTTTTATTTAACAATTATTCGCCAAAGGCGAAGTGATTACCGGTGAATATTATATTATGATTATATTATTCGGTGAGTATTCACCGATTATCACTGTGTGTACCTTGAGCTTTTAAAATCTTTTAGATTGTTATAAATCTATAATCATATCGATGCATTGAATACTTTTTCTGGCGCAAAGAAAAAAAATGCTAAATCAAGATTATTTTTGAACACGTCTCCTTGTCTGATTTCTTTGATTTGTCCCACGCTTATATATGATTCCATATTTTAAGATCTGATTTACGTAATCTTTCTGCTCCTAAAGTTGTATGTGCCACGTGCAGGGGTTCATGAAAGCGACTCCAATGTCGAGAATAACTTCCGTTTCAAGGTATTAATTCCAGCAATAGCTATGGACGGGGCATGTGCTTTGTCATTATTTCATTAGAGCTGGAACTGAAGGTCAATTGAAATTTTATTCTGTTGGCAGTTCCGTTGACGAGTTTATATGTCAGCACCATTTTAGAACAAACATATAATTATGGTGTGATCTTCTGTGGAGGTCCTCAGTTGTGAAAAAGTGCTGAAACAAAACGTCGATGAGTCTGGGTTTTGGTCGAGTGTCGAGTGTCGAGGGTAACATGTCGAGTGTCGAGTGTAACATGTCGAGTGTCGAGGGTCCCATGTCGAGGGTATAATAATAAAAGGACCCAAATAATAATAAATAAAATATTAATTCTTTAAAAAGAAATTAAAAATAACTATGAAAATAGAATATTAATAGAAATAAAAAACGCGCGCTGTAGCGACGGCAGCGAATCACCCTGGTTGCGATCAATGCATCTGAAAAAGCGTTGACAGATCCGTAACAACAATTACCACTGCATCAGTTCTCATGGAGAAAAACAAGACAAACTTAAAGAGAATTATTTGATAGCAACCTTCCACCGGTGGTAAGTTTAGTGACTGTGTTCAATTCGAGGTTACTTGACCATGGTTTGTGCGAAAATAATCCAGGAAATCAACCACGGCGTGCGGCCCGTTGTGCAATGAAACCTAAGATAAGATATTCTATTATTTTGACAACTATCTTTGGAAAGTGGTCTCAGATTAAACAAAAAGCCTTTCAAAAGTGTGCAGTTACTCCCACACGTACTATCTCTCAAGTTCGATCAACACGTGTTTTCGTTTTACTTGTGCTTGAGTATTTTCGGTGTATTCCGGTCAAATGGAACACAAATGGCAAATGGGTCGTGAAACGGGAAAGTTACCAGGCGTCCAACAAATTATAAGGTGTGCGTCTCATGCTCTTAGATTACAGAATTTAAAATTCTGTAAAATACGGTTGGAAAGTGATAACAACGGGGTGACAGGCCTGCACAACTCCCATCCACGTGTAATAGCCGGTCAGTGTAAAATGGGGTTGACAGGCCTACACGACTCCCCAGCGCGTGTTCAAAATAGCCTTTTTATAGTTTGGCTCTCACGAGTATGTCTTTGAGCGACCGCCCTCTTTTATAAGATACAAGGGGCGGTTTTTTGTAGATTCCGCTCAGTAATGGTTGTTGTTCTATTAAATGCCAGTTTTTCGTGAGAATTTGCTTTAGGTTTGGCACTGATGGTTGGTATTGCGTGACAAAAGGCAAGATTCGTTGGTTTGTCTTTGGTTTCTGTTGAAGGGCTAGTTTCCTGTCTTTGAAGTTCACCTCTGAGAGGGTTATGTTAATAAGATCCTCTGGGAAACCCCCCTGGAAAACCGCTATGTCACAATTCAAAACAAACCTCATCGAAAGAGAATATCCTGAAACTCTTGTTTCAACAACTCTCGCAGAAATTACATTTGAGGAGAGAAAAGCTGCTCTACAACAGAAACGTAAACAAGACACGCGAATCTTGCCTTTTGTCACACAATATCTCCCATCAGTGCCTAACTTAAAACAAATACTCAACAACAACCATTGCTTAGAAAAATATTCAAAGATCCCCTATTGTCTCGTACAAAAGGGGCAGATACCTAAAGGATATACTCGTTAGAGCAAAGCTATAACCGGCTATTACACGTGGATGGGAGTTGTGCAGGCCTGTCACACCATTGTTATCGCTACAGCCTCTATCGTGGAGCGTACGTTCTTTATTTCTATTAATATTCTATTTTCATAGTTATTTTTAATTTTTTTTTAAGAATTAATATTTTATTTATTATTATTTGGTTCCTTTTATTATTATACCCTCGACATGGGACCCTCGACACTCGACATGTTACACTCGACACTCGACATGTTACCCTCGACACTCGACACTCGACCAAAACCCAGACTCAACGTCGATACATGAGAGTATCGCACTTGATGCCACTGTACAACTAAGAGTTAAATTCAGTACACGCAGCTTAAAAACTTTCTATGCCGTTAACTCCTTTAAATTTTTGTTCGAATTCAATTGATAGTCTTCCGTCAACGAGCCCAAACTTAAGAAGTTTGTAACTTACAGGGGGTTGTTCATTACACACGGCTACACTCCAATGGAGTCAAAGTTTTTCTATTCTTAAAAATTACATGTGTGACGTGCTTGTCTCGGACCTTGGCTTAAGGTATCAGTATAACCCATTTGACCATTCGCGCGCGGTCCGCTCTAGCGCTCTTGGTTTTGACAAAAACCCATATAAACCGTATATTTTTTGAAAGCTACTACAGATTATAACCCGATCTGTTTAAACAGTAAAAAATCTACTGGTTTTCGAAAATGTGAATACGTTAACAAAGCCTCACGAACCTATAAATCAAGTTCTACGCCCGCTAAAATTAGGTCGGAGAAAACGATTAACATGGCATCCGTTTCTTCACACATTGACCTCTGAAAACCGTGCCTCAGATTTTTGGCACATGCGTTTGTTATTTTTTTACAAGAGGATAAAGTTTGAATAGGGAAAAAAATTGAACTGCCCGCGAAAAAAAGGCATAACTTTTTAATGAGAAGAAAAATCAGAATTCGCAGACACGGTTTTGTCGGCGAACGTTCTGACAACATGCTCTCCAAATTTCAGCTAATTTGGTCCAGGGGCTGACGACTTGGAACTCGAAATGCACGTACAACTCGCCTATTTTTTACTTTCGAGAAACAGAGAAAAACTAAAATTCGGCGGCATCCAAGTGTAATGAGATTATCACACCAATGGAGAAACCGCAGAGGAATCAACTTTCTATATAACAATAGGAGTGTGACAGTTAACATGGAACAGGTACAAATTTCTCTCGACGGCACGCGTTAAATTATTTTCCTGTGAATAAACCGCTTTTTCATGTGTGAAGTCAGAATTCCAAGGCAAGTAAACACGAAATCATCTTTTGACGTTTGATGATGAAATTTTATGTATCTTGACTAATCTTTAAAACTATAGCTGGAAAACCATTGATTGACGGATTATGAACCCTTGAAAATAGGACCGCCCACTTATGTCTCGAATTCTTCGCCATGCTATGGCCATGTCAGTAAAGATGCCAAAGGCCCGTAGATCCCCGAGAAAATGCAAGCGCACAAAGGGAAACGCTGGAGCGGACGTCGTAAACGTAAACGTCTCTTCTTCAAATTCCTCTGCTTCGACAGTTTATTGCAATAATATTTTACGGCGACTTGCGCTTATTTCGGCTTGCTCGCTGGCTTCGTGATCGCGATCGAGTTCATCCAGCAATTTTTCTTGATTGTAATAAGACCCTTTGTCGCTTTCCGCTAATTTAGCGGCCCACTTTTTGTCAAAAGTGTTTTTTGCCTTCTTTGGCCTTCCTTTAGCCGATGAAAAAGGGCAAGATCGCTTGTTCTTCCTCGAAGACATCCGTGTACTGATTATGGCGCGCGAAATCGCGTGTCAAACTCAGCATGTTATTGGTGTCACGTGACACCTTGCCTCGACAATTAATATTCATTTGACAGAACTTGTCAACTCTCAATTAAGTAATTAGTGTGCAAAAAATCTTTATCGCGCAATAACTGGCGACGGATGTAATATTTTTTCGAGTTTTTTTTAATTTTAAAGATAACCTTAAGATTTATCCAGCCGTTTAAAAAAGTAAAAGTATGCAAAATGGCAAATTTTCCCCTTACTGATACCTTAAACAACGAGGTATCTTACTGTGAGAGGTCATCTCGGTTCTTCGCAAAAACAGAATAGAAATTGAAATATCATCAATTTGTGTTCTGTTTCGCCAATTTCTGTTTCATTTTGTTGGGATGCTCTAAATTCCGTTTTGTTCACTCAATTTCTGTTCTGACTTCCTAAATTCTATTCTGTTTGTTCAATTTCGCTTGTATTTTTTTATTATTAGGAATGAAATTTTGATAAAAAGTAATAGCATAAATGTTTTTTATAACAGAATTTAGAAAAAAGGATGTACATATACCAATAAGAAGTGTAGGGGTACATGTCCCGCCACCAGCAGATCTGGTAGTCGTTACTAAAATGCGGCGCGACTTTGTAGTTGCGGGTGCGAAGAGGCCAGGGAAATTGAGAAATGTGTACTTCCATGTTCACATGTTGTGTATTAGGAGTAAGCTAGTACATTTTCTGCCATCCCTTCTGACTGTTAAAACTCACGTAAGACAGTTGTTAGCACCACTTCACAGGCAACACCTGATTGATTCTTTAGGATTTTCCGCGTGAATAAATATTAGTGATCGCAAAAGATTGTGTGAAAAATTTATACATGTCATTTACTTTGTCCGAGAGAAATAAATGAATGTGTGACATTGCGTGACGAAAAATCCGCGATCATAACTTCGTGATTATTTTTTTTTTATTTTATTTTATTACAAACTGTACACTAATTACACTACTTACGATTACACACTGTACACTAATTACACTATTTACGATTACAAAATGAACACTAATTACACTACTTGTAACGCTAGGGTCTACTTACGCTACATACATGAAATAGATCTGGTTACAAAATTAACACTTAAGTACAACTAGAAATCCACTTAGAGTTACAAGTAAGGGCAAAGAAAGGAGAAGGAGTAAAAATCAATAACACATACGGCTATATACTTTTTATATTGTTGAAGTGAAATAAGAAACAAAGGCATGTGAAATACTCAGATGAATTTAGATATGGTCCTGTCAGGAGATGAGGACAATTAAAAAGGGACAAATAAAGCTGGAGAAAAGATATTTAATCAAACATTTATATATCCTGCAAGAGGTTTCCATTTCCTTGTGCCTCCCTTTTTTGTTTCTATTTCATATTGTAATTTTAATAGACATACGAAATGTATAAGGTTAGGGGAATTTTCTTTCGATTTAGCAAGCCATATGTGATATCGTGCTAACAGGAAGCAGTAATTGATGAGAAGTGCAAATTGAGAAACATCTGGCCTCAGACCCAAAGCGGTAACATTTGTCAAAGTATATTCTTTAGGTAGTAAATTTAAGTTTTGTAGCCATCCAGTGACTTTATTTCAAAAATATGATGTCTTATCGCATGACCAAAAAAAATGAATCAATGACTCTGTGGAGGTATGACAGAAGCTGAAGTTTTCATTAGCCTGGAGACCTATTCTAAATAAAAAAACTATTCGTTTGGATGTGTCTATGTAAAAATTTATACTGAAATTCGATCAGCTTTGTTCTCTTGGTGCACTTTTTCGCCAAAACGTAGGCGGCGGTCCAATTTATATTATCGTTAGTTGGTAGGCAACAGTCCTCTATCCATTTCTTTTGACTTGATTCTGGGGTTAAACTCTTGCTATTGATCACTCTTTGGTATATTAACGTAGTTGCTTTTTGAACCTGCAAAATTTTTGTTGAAAGCGGCTCATGTTCATAATTGGTGTTCTGGACATCTTGAAAGTTTGACTTGGTCCGAAGAGACTTTACAGCAGATATTAATCCATAGAAGGTGAGAGGGGGAGGGTAAAAATCATACTTTGAGCGAAAATCCTTTAACGAGAGAAAGGTGTCATTGTCCGGTCCTAAAAGATGTTTTACCATAATTATTCCTTTCGTGCACCAGTCTTTCAAAAATGGCTTGTTTGCTATTTTTATTAAGGAATTATGCCAAAGAGGTTGAACCAAGAATTGATCTTTAGATGTTATTTTGGAGTCGAAGTTAACCTCTGCCCAAATTTCTAATATTTCTTTTAGAAAGACATCCGAAGTTGTTATTGTTGCCAAGGTGTCTCTGATGTTAAGGTTACAAGGAAAAAGATTTTGGCAGCCAAACTTTTTGAGGGCCATATCAAAGAAAATTTTCCATTTCCCGCTGTTACTGTTATCTAAATATTGTTTAATCCATGTGGTCTTAAGAGATTTATTGAAGGAGATAAGGTCAATCATTTTTAGGCCGCCATCGCCGAAATCATTTATCATAACTTTGCGCTTTATCTTGTCGCCTTTACCATTCAAGAGAAAGTTGTAAAGTAAATTGTTTATTTCATTTAAGACCTTGTAGTTTGAACAAAGGGGTGAGAGTAAATAAACCAATTGTGAGACCACTAATGCTTTGATTACAGTGATTTTGCCTAACAAGGTAAGTCTGCGGTATTTCCAGCACCTTAAGATTTCCTTGACTTTTTCAAGTTTCTCGCTGTAGTTTAAAGATGCGGATAGTTCAGGATTTGTTGAGATCCATAACCCAAGGGATTTTACCTTTTCTTTTGGCCATTTCAGTTCCTTTCCAGGTAACATGATTTTTTCATTTCCAATACTTGCGCCAATCCATAGAGCTTCCGTTTTCTTATCATTAAGTCTGAGGCCGGATACTTTGCTGAAATCATCTAGCATTTTTAGGGATGCTAGGAGAGACTCACGTGACCCATCGAGGATAAGTGTTGTGTCGTCCGCCTATTGACTTATTTTCATTTCTTCATTGTTAACAGAAATTCCCTTTACTTTAGTATTATTCCTGATTGCTGTGGCTAACACCTCTGCTGAAAGGATAAATAAATAAGGAGACAGGGGGCAGCCTTGTCTAACACCTCTTTGGATCTCAAAAAAATTGTTTGCCATCCATTATTCAGAATACAACTTTCGGTATGGCTATATAGCGTTTTCACCCAGTTTATTAGCGAAGTACCGAAATCGAAGGATCTTAATGTGCTAAGTATGAAGGACCATTCAAGAGAGTCAAAAGCCTTTTCAAAGTCTATAAACAGCAACAATCCCCGGATATTCTTCTCTGTGGCATATTGAATAACGCAATCAATAAGCCGAATATTTTCGCCTATAAATCTACCCTTCAAAAATCCTGTTTGGTCGTGGTTGATAAGACTTGGAAGTACGAGTTTAATTCGGTTTGCAATAGTTTTGGCAGCAATTTTGTAATCAGTATTCAAAAGAGTAATAGGCCGCCAATTTTTAATAAAATAAGGTTCTGCATCCTTTTTTGGGATTAGTTTTATAACTCCTCGTCTTTGTGTAACTGAGAGGTAGCCTGATTCAAAAGCAAAGTTGAGAGCGGGGATTAAAAAAGGAGAGACGTCTTTCCAAAAAACTTTGTAGAATTCGGCAGGTAGTCCATCCGTGCCTGGCGTTTTCACGGTCGGAATCCATGACAAAACATTCTTTTTCAGTTAAGACACCCTCACAAATTGTTTGCTCTTCTTTGGTTAAAGAAGTCGTGTTCACTTGCGAGAACAATGATGGCTCAGGGCAATCTGAACTTTTTGACGTGTAGAGATTCTTATAGAAAGCCATACATTCAGACAGAATATCTGTATCCGTGGTGACGGAATCGGTTTCATTAACTTTTAATTGACTAATTGTTCCCTGTTTACAGTGTCTCTTTTCAAGATTGAGAAAATACCTGGAGTTCTTTTCGCCCTCATTATACCATTGCGACTTTGACCTGATAATCGCAACTTGAGTACGATACTCAAAATTTTTTTCTAGTTCTTTTTTTAAGGAAATAATTCTTTCTGAAAAAATATGGTATGACGGGGTGTCATTATTGACATTATTAAGTTGTTTTTCTAATGAGGCGATTTCGCGTTCTAACATTTCTTCTCGTTTCTTTGAAGCCGCGTTTTTGTAAGCGGCATAAGAGAATGATTTTTCACGCACCTTTAATTGAATCATCTCCCAAAGTAGAACTGGGCTCACCGAGGTGTCGTCCTTGTATTGGTTCACAGTGCATTCTATTGTTGTTTTGATTCCCTCGATATATTCCATTTCGGATAGTAGAGAAGTGTTCAATTTCCAAAAACCTTTACCTCTGGGGTTAGAATGCAAAGATAAGTCCAGAGTAATCATTGAGTGATCAGTTTTGAAGCCAGGCACGATATCTGCATGAGTGACATCACATAAAGAAGATTCACTAGCTAAAAAGAAATCGAGCCGGCAGTGAATGGCGGGCTGGTTTTGACGTCAAGTATACCTCCTTGCCTCCGGATTGATGATTCTCCAAACGTCAGACAAACCAAGATTTTCGGAAAAGTTTTGAATCACTTTTAAGGCATTTTTGCGTGTTCTAACAAGACCACCCATTTTGTCTAATCCAACATTTAGAACTAAATTAAAGTCCCCACCAATTATAATCTCCTCACATTTAAAGCTTGATAAATGATCAAAAAACACCAGAAAGAAATTTGGATCGTCTTCATTGGGGGCGTAGATATTAGCCACAGTCAGACACTTGCTATTAGTAACGATATCACATATTAAAAATCTACCATTCGGATCTGAGAAAACCTTGTGAATCTGAAAATTAAAATTGTAATTGAAAAGAATACAAACACCCGCTTTATTGGAACAACAGCAGCTGAAGAGCGCTTTATAACCCCACTCACTAGCCCATATGTTTGTAGTATCTTCAGAACAATGAACGTCTTGCAGCATATATATAGATTTCTTTTTCGCTCTCAGCCAATTAAACACCTCTCTTCTTTTAGTATTGTTTCCTAATCCCCCGACGTTAAGGGAAGCTATTTTAAAATCCATTGTATTATGAGCAGTGAAAAGAGATCGAGTTGATTAATCTGCATTTTCACAGTTAAAGGTACTGAATGACCACATGCCTTTAGACTATTGCTACTTGGATAACTTTCAATGCCCTGGAGACAGAAAAACGAAAAAACACACAGAACGAATTTATGCTTACTTAGTATTAAAACCATTTCCTAACTGGGTTGACTTTATGCATCTGGAAAGGCAACTAGCCGCAAATTTTGCGCAAAAGCACACCAAGATACATTAAAAGCTCCCGTAGTGTCAAAAGAAAAAAGTATAAAGCGGCAAAGGTCTGATCGGATCAATCTTAGCAGCTGGGCACAGAACCTTATATAAAAACAGTGACAGAATATAATATACAACACCTGATATATTCCACTACACTAAAATTACCTTATTTTAATTGCTGTGTCACTAAATAACGCAATTTAATTAAAATATCTCGTTACCAAAAGTCTTTCTTACGAACGCCTTCTTTAACACTTAGAAATTATGTAAAACGTTTTTGTTGTCTTTTGTGTATGACTTACAGAAGGCTTTCCTAAGATAATAACACGTAAGACGGCTTACAGAAGGCATGTGTAAGATACTTACAGAGGGCTTGTGTAAGAAGGCTTACAGGAGGCTTGTTTAAGGTTGCTTACAGAAGGCTTGCGTAAGATACTTGCGAAAGAAGGCGTTCGTAAGAAAGACTTTTGGTAATGAGATATTTTAATTAAATTGCGTTATTTAGTGACACAGCAATTAAAATAAGGTAATTTTAGTGTAGTGTGATATATCAGGTGTTGTATATTATATTCTGTCACTGTTTTTATATAAGGTTCTGTGCCCAGTTGCTAAGATTGATCCATTAATTCTTTGCCTACTGGCCATAAACGTCCTCTAATAAACAACTTATCTGGTTGAGATCGGCTGAACGACGCAGGGATTCCATTTCTTCTAGCTTCTTTGAAGGTTTTCATCTGCTCTTTGCGTCGTTTGACAATTTCTGTGGGGTAATCGCGGAACATTTGGAAATTCGTGTCTTTCAATCGGTGCCCAAGTGAAAATATTTTTTGCACATCTTTGTATCGCAGAAAGCGAGCCAAAATTGGTCGAGGATTTCCATCTTTCGCCTTTCCGTTGCGGTGAACTCGTTGGATTTCTACAGATCCAGCATCTAGGAAGCCTAAGTCGCGTTCTAAGAACGTTCTCAAAGTTTCTTCGACATTTTCAGGCTCCTCTGTTTGGCCATCTTGTGCGATATTCATAAACCTGATATTCTCCCTTCTTGAATAAGCCTCCAAGTACAAGGGTTTTGTCGCCGCTTCTTTCATCCCCTCCTCGTTCGCCTTTACTGTTTCCTTTAGGCCGGCGAGCTCAGCTTGCTAAATCTTTCGTCTGTTCATTTAGCTGAGCGCTGGTGAAATTTGTGCCATCTTTGAGATCATTAATATCTTTCTCTGCTGTTTGTCTGAAGTTTTCCAAGACATCAGTGCGCTCTTCTAGGCTCTTAAGTTTTGCCTCGATGTTCTTGACGGAAGATTCTATCACGTCAAGCTTCTTTAGCTTCTCTAAGATTTCTTCAAGCTTTCCTGCTAAATTCTGCGAGATATTGAGTGCGGTCCATATTTCGTCGTCTTCTTCAGTCGATGAATCGGTCTTCCTAGTTTTTTTGCTCTCGGGTGAAGAGACTGAATCGTCCGAATTGGCAGACGATCTGTTTCTTCTTTTGCTTGGCAACTGAGTAATAATTTCGGCCATCAACCGCTACAGGGAGTACTCATATACTATAAAATTTGCGGATGGTCGCGTCGAGCGTCTTCACGCGGCCATTACTCGGTCCAGTCTCGTGATTATTTTGTCCATTCCTTAAAAGTTAGATTTTTGCTTGGGGGAAGGGGAGGGCACGAATTTTTGCTGTTCAATATTTCAAAACTCCATGGTGACATCGCGTGACAAAGCAAAAGATTGTGTGGAAAATTCATACATGTATATGTACTTTGGCTGAGAGAAATAAATGAATGCGTGACATTGCGTGACGAAAAATCCGCGATCAGAACTTCGTGATAATTTGTCCAGTCCAAATAAGTTATATTTTTGCTGGGGGGAGGGGAGGGTGGAGAGCACCAATTTTCGCTGTTCAATAGTTTAACATCGCGTGACAAGATTGTGTGACAATTTAAATGACAAATAAATGAATGTGACAAATAAATGAATGTCAGAAATATCGTCTATCGTCCATCGTCCATCGTCCATCGTCCATCGCCCATCGTCTATCGTCTATCGTCCAGAATCCACCGTCTGGGTTTTAGCACATGCCCTTCGATTTACCGGGTCAATCAATCTTAGGAATTCATTGCACGTGAACTATAATCATGATCACTAGTCATGGCTTGATTGACTTGTAAAGGAATAGCCTCTTTTCAGTCACATGTTAAGTTTCAGTTATTAGCCGGGCTATTTTACCCCTTCTTCAATCTGTCTATCTGGCAACGTCGCATATAGTCCCCCATGATGCTTTTCAAACTCGACCAAATGGTATGATGTCATAAATGTCACGTGGTACGTCATAAATATCACGTGACAAAAGTCACATTGCCCTATTACGATAGCTGTCAAATGGTCGATTGGATTGTTTACGACTTTACAAAGTATTTTCTTGAAGATGTCGGAAAAATTACCTGCTAAGACGCTCCACTTACATACAAATGCACACGCCGTCCTTGATAGACCGACACTAAAAGATGTCTATGAGCGTATATTTCCACCCGGGTTGTTTCAAGGACTGTCTAGCTATTCTAACATGTTCAAACGAGTTCTCACTAGTTCACACCAGATCGTTGATGATCATAGTAAAAATATCACAAATGACAGTGACAAAACGAACTATACTGAAGTGAAGTCCTCACAAGATATGGAAAGCAGCAGGTTATCATGTGAAGAGATCAGGGTCAAACTGAGAGAAGAAATGAACTGGAAGACGTCCGCCATATTGGAGAACAGCGGTGTTATGTAAGTCATGAGGACACCAAAATAACAAACTTTTTAATATTATTTACTTGTTTTTTACTTATTGTAAGCTCGTTAAGTCTATTGAATGGTTATATTTTCGTAATACTGTTAAATAAAAAGGTGATTTTATTCAGCATTTTAGTAGTCGCTAGTCTTGTCTTGCTCGTGTCGCAGCTCGTATATGTAAGAATACAACAGTCCATGAACAATGTGTTAACGTCGTTAGAAAATGATTGTAATTTGTTTGAAAAAGCTGTACAATTGTCTGTTGATGTAAATACAATAAATAAAAATTATATGTCTAAACAATGTCTGAGGTCTCGATATGCTTCTGTATGTGCCGTGGAATGTGTAGTAAACAAACCTCGTGCTGTTCAACGTGATAGAGAACCAAGCAGAATCCCAATTAAACAACTTGCACGTATAATAAAGAAAAGCAGGAATTTAAGAAAGGTCATCCGTAAGTATATTGCAAACAAAGTACCTATGTCATCTAGAATACATTGCCATGTTAATAAAAGTGGTTTTCACTCAATACATTGCAAATTCAAGGGAACAAAAAGATAGGAGTTCAGAAATCAAAATAGAATGAAACACAGGGTCACATGTACATAATGCTGTAAGAATGGGGACAAAGCACAGCAAGGAGCATTCAAGAAATCCCATTTTCAAAAATGTTATGTACAAATATTTATCCCATACTTATAAAAGTCTCAACCATAAAGTCAGTCATTCTAAGTTTATTTTAAGTAGAGATGTGGAGAAAAACCCAGGACCTTCTACAGTTAATTCTAGCAAAACAATTTGTGCTCACTATTCTCAAGGTGAAATCAGTTTATTTGGGTTGAATGCAGGGAAACAATGTGTTGCTATATCACTTTGTACATTGATCAATAACAAACACTGTCTTGCAATTTCTTCCTCTCTGGACCTAGAAAAGATAATGAATGTTGGAAATGAGTTATATGAAGTACGATCTAGATTATACAATCAAGAATTTTTGCTATTAACAGAATTACCAGATAATGTA
Source organism: Ricordea florida (assembly GCA_949710005.1). Lineage (NCBI taxonomy): Eukaryota > Metazoa > Cnidaria > Anthozoa > Corallimorpharia > Ricordeidae > Ricordea > Ricordea florida. The sequence continues at coordinate 10,436,778 of OX453276.1, read as the reverse complement.
AACATATTTGAACACAATTATGAGATGCAATACAGTCCAAGCTATACTGGTAATATACATGATATATCATCTACCATTGATTTTGAGTTTTGCATGCCATTGACCAATTGCGTACTATCGAAATCATTACTTACTATACCTGTGTTGCATGTAAAAGAAAACTGCTCTTCCAGTGTGGCACACCCGTGCTTTATAGGTGCCAGCAATGCCAGTCACGTTTTCTTATCGAAGACAGCGTGAAAACTATTAACGCACGTGCATCTATTAAAAGAGCAGATGAAAGCGTGTTATGGTTTAAACTCTTTTCCAACCATTTGGAAAGCATACTACTTCATTACAATAACCTATCTGGAGAAAACGAAGTACTAGCAACCATTGATGAAGACGCCTTATGCAACCTATTCCTATTGAATTTACGAGATATGAGCTTGAAAATAAACAACAGCGGAAATGTCGTTGACATAAATTTCAACTAAGATGGGACAAGATACATTTCATACATGTAACCATGTTTGAACTGATCATGACAAATATTGGCAAAGAACCAATAGTCAACTTGTAAGTTGAATATGTTGTGTCAGTTTATATTAACGTTTATCTCGATTCTCACTATTTGATTACTATTTTTATTACCAATCTTTGCAAAATACATTGTGTTCAAAATTATTATAACAATGCATGAACTAACTAGTATTGTCAAAGAACCAAAAGTTTGCTTGTAAGTTATGTTGTGTTATAATAATAATAAGGTTGTTGAGGTTATTCCTCAACAAGTTTATAATTCCAGTAGTCCGTATCGATTTGCATTTCCATTCGGGCAAATACCAACGTGCCACGGGATATCAAGTTTCTGTTTTTGCCATGTGCTCGTGAGAAGAAATCTATCAAGCTAATAGTGCGGAGACGCTCATCGTGTTTTTCTTGCGGGTTGCCGTAATCCAGCGAAGAAAGGCGAGACGTACGGTATTCTGAAATCTGTGTAGCGTTAGTGTTAAAACAGTAAAGATTCGTAAAGCCAAAATCCCAGTGTCATTTGCCTACCCGGACGGTGCTTTTGAGTCTCCACCCATTTGTCCCCGGACATTAATTGTTTGCAAGAAAAACACGCCGTATTTGTGGATTTTGGTGGAACAGTGCATGTGAACGCTGCTGCAGTTCGTTTAAGTGGTCAGCTATTGTATGGCGAAGTCAAACCCTCAAGAGACCCGGCTGTGAACGATTTATATCATGGCTCAACAATGATACTGTACGAAAGATTGGAAGCACTCGACAGATCCCGCAGAGGACATTTATCAGTCATTTCAAGAGTATGTAGTGAGCTGGATGAGTGTCTGATCAAAGATTTCAGCAACCTCGTTAAGGTACGATCTCGACAAATTCAACTTAATGCTGCATGGGAACAATATTGCGCTTGTTGTGATAAATATGCCGATTTATTCGATACCTCGTGTAGTAGTAACAATCTTTTATTAGGAAGCTCCATCACTAAAAGTGGTTTACATAGAGGTCCTAATACTAGATATATACTATATAATGAACAATTAAAATCTATAAATTAGAGCTAAAACCAAAATAAATAAATATTTACAACATATACACTACAGAGATTAAAAAAAATTAAAAATAATTAATTATAAAATGCAGAAAAAAGACACTTCTTAAAAATTGGCAAACTTACTGAATTTCTTACAGCTCTCTCTAATTCATTGAAGTCTTTGAAACAGTGGTACCGTGAACGTTGTTTTCCCCAATTGTATCGGATTTTGGGGAGCTTTATAGTATCTTTATTGCGAGTATTGTATGAGTGCATATCACTCTTTCTTACAATGTCCAAGGATTGATTGAGTTGGCCATTAATACACTTGTATGCATATATACATCGATGACATTTCCTACGTTCTTCGAGATTCAGCCATCTCAAGACTGTTAATGCATCAGTGGATGAGGATTGAAGTGATCTATCTAATATCAACTTAGCTGCTTTGTTTTGCAGAATTTGCAATTCTTTCATTAGTGAGACATTGTCCTTGTCACCCCAGACTAAATCAGCATAATCAAAAATAGGTAGCACTAAACTGTTATAAAAAAAGTAACCGAGCATTATAAGGTAAAAAATACTTAATCCTACGTAAAAGACCAAGGTTCTGATTAACCTTAGATGAAATATACTCAACATGGTCGGACCATGTAAAAGTTGAGGACAATATAACTCCCAAGTATTTAAAACTAGTTACAGAATTTATATCAGCGTCAAAAATAGATAATGAGAAAGAGGAAATACTAGCAAGTTTCCTATTACTGCCTATAATCATGGATTTTGTCTTAGTAAGATTTAAAGTTAGCTTATTCCCATGTAGCCACTGAGCAACTTTCAAGAGATCATCATTCAGTGCCTCTTCTAACAGGTGTGGCTCCTTAGCAAAGTAATACAGGACCGTGTCATCAGCATACAAAGTCACCTTGCAATTCTTTATAGCCAGAGGAAGATCATTAATATAAACCAAGAAGAGAAGCGGTCCTAGAATACTCCCCTGTGGCACCCCAAAGGTCACCGGGAGAGGGTCAGACACTGCATCACCACAGGCAGTCCGCTGTTTACGATGACTCAGGTAAGACTTGAACCACTGTAGGGTACTGGACGAGACGCCGGTAGCCGACAACTTAGACAGCAAGATGTTATGGTCAACGGTATCGAATGCCTTGGTCAAATCTAAGAACACTGCACCACACAGATCTCCACTCTCCATGTGCAATAAGACCTCATCTGCAAAACTGGTGAGAGCTGAAGTTGTAGACAGCTTGGGACGGAAGCCAAATTGTTCGCTTGAAATGAGGTTACTTGAATTAAGAAAGTCATAGAATTGAGAATGGACGACTTTTTCCAGAATTTTACTCTGTGAGAAATACCAACGTGTTTTAAATGACCGTGCAGCGCAACACTCAAGAATTCGCACGTTTAATGATAGAATAGAAACGTTTGTAGAGAACGCTGCTGTGTTCTATAATAATCAGGTTTCAGAGGAAGTTAGAGTGTTAAAGAAAGTGTCTCCCCCTGGCTCTGTGAAGTCTGTGAGAAGCCATTGTTCACAATTAAGTATGTGTAGCTCTAAGGCTCGTGAGGCCAAGGCTCAGGCAGCAAGGGCAACACTTGTTCAACAACAAGCCGAAGAGATGAGTAGGAAGGTAGTTGAGTTGGAAACGAAAAGGATTGCGATGGAGATTAAACGAACGGAATTGGAGTACAGGCTCGAATTAACTAAATTGGAGGCAGAAAGGGAAGTTGCTGCCGCAAGGAATGAGGCGGAGTTAGCCAGTTTAGAAGCCACGCTTGCAGAAGGAGAAGAGGCAAGATTTGAAGATAAACCGCATGATGAGCAGAAGGCCCGGCAGCATGACATAGATCCAGTGAATAACCCACAACAACCCCGAAGCTTGACTGCAACCCTGCCACCGGCAAACTTTACTGGTGATATGCATTGCTTAGCTTCCAAAACACATCCTCCTCACACATCCGCACCTATGGTGAACGACCCTCATCCATCAATTCCCAAACCATGCAATGAGCTGCAAGCAAGTGTGAAATTCCCTGCCAAGTCTGAAGATGTGAAGACTGGAACTGAGAAGGGTCAAGTGCAAGGTCAAGGAAACTCCCAGCAGTTACTTCAAGCCTCCCCAGTAGGAACGAGTATGCCATACCCACCCGTGAGTACCTACTGTGTACAACAACCCAGTACGACTGGTTCAGTTGTGACCGAAAGCCTTATTGCCATCATGTCTTCAATGGAGAGGATGAGTGCCTCTTATGATCTTCCTCATGTGCAAGTCCAAAAGTTTGATGGATCCCCAGAAAAATACCCAGCCTTCCGCCAGAGATTCAGGCAAATGGTTGAGACAAGACCACTGGATGATTCCATCAAAATGGCCCGTCTTCTACAGTTTTTAGAAGGTCCTGCACTGACTGCAGTACAGAGATACGAGCCACTACCAAATGGGCTAACAAGGGCGCTGAAGACCCTAGAGGAGCGATTTGGCCAACCTTTTCAAGTTGTGAGAGCTTGTGTAGAATCCTTGACAAAGGGACTTGCTATTCAGGCAACCGATAAAGTGGACTTACAGCTCTACGCTGATACATCACAGATTACGTATGATACCCTAGAGTCCATGGGATACCTGAGTGAGATGAATTCCGATAACTTGGAGAAAATTATTGCACGGCTACCTAAGTGGATGCAAGCCAAATTTGTGGAGCGTTTGAATGGTTTAGAGCGCAAGGGGCAAGTGATGCCAAGTTTTAAGGATGTTGTAGACTTTCTTAAGGAAAGAGCGTATGTTTCTGATCATCCTTTCTTCAAAGGTGGGCGTGAGGAAACTGTGACCTCCAGGTCCAAACCTAGAAGTAGAGGAGTGACTTCAAGGGTGTCTTCCTGTGCCATTACGACAGCGAAGCAAGATTCCTGCCCTATGTGCTATCAGCCCCACCGCCTGTACCGTTGTGACGTCTTCAAGTCCAAATCTCCTCAAGAGAGAAGCAATTTCGTAAAGCAGAAGCAGATTTGTTTCAACTGCATCAATTCCACCAACCATAATTCAAAGAAGTGTACATCCTCAACCAGGTGCAAGGTTCAAGGCTGTGGGAAAACACATCACACCCTGTTACATTTTACTGGGCCCAAAGGCGAAGCTAGGCAGGTAGAGGTGAACCAGAATGAGGATGTCATCAAACAGGACTTGGTACCTGATCAGGCTACCACTTCCACGTGTTCGGCTGAAGGAGCATTTAATTCCTGTGAGGTACTACTTCAAGTGGTCCCGATTAGAGTGATGAGCGATAATCAGATTTCGACTTATGGTCTAGTTGATTCAGGTTCCGATATAACAATGATAGACCCTTCTCTCGTGAAGTTGCTGAACATAAAGGGATCGACAGGCAAACTTTCACTTACTACAGTGAACAGCTCCGATTCAAAGGAAGAAGGCCTCAAGGTCAACTTTAAGATTTCCCCAGTAGATAACACAAGTGGCCATGTAGTCAATGTCAAGTCCGCGTGGGCTGTGAAGGACCTTACAATTCCCTTAAAGCATACCAGGATCACAAAGTCTTTGGAAGAGTGGCCACATTTAAAGCATATCTACTTCCCAGAAGTGAAGAGGAAGAAGATCTCTGTTTTGCTTGGCACTAATGTCCAAGAAGCTTTCATACCTCTTGAAGTAAAGAAGGGAAAACCAAATGAGCCACTTGCGATCAAGTCACGCATCGGATGGAGCATATTAGGTGGTTCCTCTGCTCGTCAGGCCTGCAGAGGCGTGCAAGTGAACCTTATTAGTGGAGAAGATGTTTCCCTAAGCCATCAGCTCGAAGAGTTCTGGAAGATCAAATCATACGGTACCACTTTGGGTATAACCAAGGCCATGTCTGTGGAAGACCGAAGAGCTTTAAACCAGATCGATGACTCAATTTGCAAGGTTGACGGCCATTATCAGATAGCTCTTCTGTGGAAAGATGATAACCCTGCTCTTCCTTACAATCGCGCACTTGCTGAGGCGAGACTCCAACACTTAAAGAGACGTTTTCACCGTGACCCAAACCTGGAGACAAAGTATAGAGCTGTACTAGACGAATGTGTTCCCAAGGGCTATGCAAGAAAGCTGGTCAAGGAGGAAGCTGCCACTGTTAGCAACATTACTTGCTATCTCCCACATCACCCAGTAATCAACCCAAACAAACCAGGGAAAGTGAGAGTAGTGTTTGATGCCGCTGCAAGATTCCAAGGTACATCCCTAAATGATAAACTCTTACAGGGACCCTCTCTGACAAGTGATCTTACTGGCGTGTTACTCCGGTCCCGGCAAGATCAAGTAGCCTTTTTCGCTGATATCGAGGGTATGTTTTACCAGACTAAAGTAAGACCAGGTGACACGGATGCTCTGAGATTCTTGTGGTGGTCCGGCAGTATAAATGATCCACCTGAAGAGTACAAGATGCTGGTTCACATTTTCGGCGCCAAGTCATCACCCTGTTGTGCGATCAAAGCCCTAAACACGTCTGCAGAAGACAATAAAGCCGCTTACACACCAGATGTCATTGAAACTGTTCGCCGAGACTTTTACGTTGACGATGTGTTAAAATCAGTCCCAAGCACGAAGCAAGCCATTAGCCTAACGTCAGACTTAACAAAGCTGTTAAAGGAAGGAGGCTTCAATCTCACGAAGTTTACGAGCAACAATCGTGAAGTCTTGGCATCAATCCCACCAGAACGGAGTGCAAACCCGAAACTAGACCTGGGCCTAGACCAGCTGCCTCTGGAGCGAGCTTTAGGTGTGTACTGGGATGCTCAGTCAGATGCCTTCAAGTTTAGATCCATAAAGAAGTGCATGCCTCACACCAAGAGAGGACTACTCTCCATCACAAGTTCCCTGTATGACCCATTGGGATTTATTGCACCCTTTGTTTTCTCAGCCAAGGTCCTGTTACAAGAGCTCTGGAGACAGAAACTACCGTGGGATCAAGAAACCCCGGAACCGTATTTATCGCAATGGCAAAGGTGGATCGAGCAGTTGCCGCAAGTCGCTACTGTTGATATTCCAAGGTGTTACAAGACCAACTCTTTGGGCGTGTCAACAACCTTACAACTGCACAACTTTGCCGATGCCTCTAGAAGTGGCTATGCAGCAGTTTCGTACTTGCGATTCGTTGACGAGCAAGGAAGAGTACATTGCTCCTTCGTCATGGGCAAGACTCGCAATGCACCAGTAAAAGAACTGACCATCCCCCGCTTAGAATTGCAAGCAGCAGTCCTTACAACCCGTCTGAACAAGATGATCCTTCGTGAACTTGACCTACCCATAGATAAGGTCTTTACGTGGTCTGACGGTTCTGCAGTATATCGCCAATCAAACAAAGCGGTTTCACACCTTTGTATCCAACCGCGAGGCGGAGATTCATGAAACAATCTCCCCAGAGCAATGGCGCCATGTTCCCGGCGAGGCAAACCCGGCTGACGATGGCTCGCGTGGTGTCTGCGTCACCTATTTCCAAGCTAAATGCTTCTGGTGGTCAGGGCCCGAATTCTTATGGCAACCAGAAGACACATGGCCTCACACAAAGATAGAAGCCCTCCCCGATAACGATAAAGAGATCCGGAATTTTCAAACAGTCGCGTTTACTACCGACACGTCTGTGATTGATCTTCTACTGCAACGCTATTCATCCTGGTCCTTCCTGCTGAGAATCATATCGTGGGTGTTGCGCTTCGTCAAGTGCGTGAAAAAAGAGAAACCCGCATCTCCTCTGTCGTCTACTCTTTCCCTTAAAGAGCTTGAGCAAGCGAGAAATGAGGTTGTGCGATTTGTCCAACGCCAACATTTCTATGAAGAGTATTTGACTCTCAAGCGAGGTGGGCAAGGGAAATGCCACAGCAAGTTGGCGAATTTAAGCCCGATTTTAGTCAACGGTCTTATACGTGTGGGAGGAAGGATTCACCGCGCACCAATTGCCTTTGAAGCTGCTCACCCTATGATCCTTCCAAAAGCTCATCCCGTGACTGCCTTGATCGTTCGCTACTACCACTACATCCTGGGCCATGCAGGGCGTGAACATGTGCTATCAGTCATGCGCCAGCATTTCTGGATTCTTAGAGGAAGATCCTTAGTTCGCGAGATTGTGAACAAGTGTATCAGCTGCCGTAGACGCAACGCATCTAGTATGCAACAAGCAATGGCGGACCTGCCCAAGGAGAGACTAGTGCCATACCAACCTCCGTTTACATATACAGGCCTTGATTTCTTTGGACCTTTCCACGTGAAACGCTCTCGTAGTACTGTGAAGGAGTACGGCTGCATTTTCGCCTGTTTCAATAGCCGAGCAGTCCATATAGAAGATGCCAGTTCGTTGGAGACGGACACCTTTATTCAAGCCTTGCGCCGATTCTTCTCTGTTCGCGGTTGTCCGAAGGAAATATGGTCAGACAACGGCACGAACTTCACAGGTGCAGAGAAAGAACTTCGCCGTTTAGTCCAAGAGTTAAATGAAGAGAGAATCAAGAGAGAGCTACATGCCCATGAGGTTGAATGGTACCAATGCGCACTTCCGAAGTGGCGTTTTCAAACGCCTGCCGTGAGCCACATGTCTGGAGTGTGGGAAAGACTCATTAAAAGTGTGCGACGAGTGATGAATGCCAGTCTTGGTAATCAAAGTGCTCTTGTCGGGCTAGAAACCTTGCGAACAATATTCGCTGAAGTTGTTTCCATTTTGAACAGTCGTCCGATCTGCCCTGCCAGTGATGATCCAAATGATTTAGATCCGCTCACTCCAAACCATTTCCTTCTTCAACGACAAAACCTCCTATTGCCACCAGGTGTGTTTTCCAGTGAGGAGCTGTTCTCGCGCAAACAGTGGAGGCATGCACAGTTCCTGATCAAATGCTTCTGGTCGCGATGGATTCGAGAATATGTGCCAACCTTACAGCAACGCCATAAATGGCTACTGAACAGGAGGAATTTAGCTGTGAATGACCTGGTCCTCGTTGTGGACAACACTGCGCCAAGAGTCCGCTGGCTATTGGGCCGTGTGATGAAGGTCTTCCCCGGTGAGGATGCAAGGGTGCGCAGTGCAGAAGTCAAGACCAAGCATTCAAGGCTTATCCGTCCTATAACAAAGTTGTGCCTTCTCGAAGAGGCGAGATAAGGTGGCAGAAACACTAGGACATTGTACCCCATAAGTTGTTAACTTTGTATCATTCTTTTCTCATTGTATTAAGCTAGGTTCTTTGAGCCTACCCCCTCGGGATGTTGAGGTTATTCCTCAAAAAGTTTATAATTCCAGTAGTCCGTATCGATTACGATATCCATTCGGGCAAATACCAACGTGCCACGGGATATCAAGTTTCTGTTTTTTGCCATGTGCTCGTGAGAAAAAATCTATCAAGCTAATAGTGCAGAGACGCTCATCGTGATTTTCTTGCGGGTTGCCGTAATCCAGCGAAGAAAGGTAAGACGTACGGTATTCCGAAATCTGTGTAGCGTTAGTGTTAAAACAGTAAAGATTCGTAAAGCCAAAATCCCAGTGTCATTTGCCTACCCGGACGGTGCTTTTGAGTCTCCACCCATTTGTCCCCGGATAAAAGTGTTATAATACCTGGACTGTTTATCACTCCATTTGCAAATCCTAATCATTTATTTTCTTAAAGTTTTAAAAAAGTTGTATTTGTTCAAGTAAAACAATGATTTATATTATTTTTTCATTTAGTGCTTATTAGTACCCCTGAAAAATGAAAGATTTAAATACATTTTTAAATCCATCGTAGTAAGTACCAACTCTGAACTTTTTTGTGACACCTTTACTTTTACTCTTCAATACCAATATACACAAAGTAAATCAAGGACAACATGCACAAATCTATGTGAGGGGTAAACTTGAAAAACAATTAAGCTATCTTTTCTCAGTTTGCAAATCCAAGATACCAGAGTAAGAATGAATGCATCTAAATTCCTGTGTTATTAGAAAAGAAAAAAAAAAACTTTGGATATGGGAAAGAGGGGCTAGAGGGGCTAGAGATTATAGAATATTTATCCCCCTACCCCCTTCTTCACTTCTTTGATAACCTAAAGGAGCTGCCCCCAGATGAGCTAACCATAGCTTACTGTACATGTCATCCATTTTCAGTGTACCTTTAACCAGAACAGCACATATCTCACTCTCATATGTATTTTTACCATATATAGATATACCGTAAACGCTCTATTAAGCCCCCCGGAGGGCTTATTTATTTCAGGCACTCTAGAGGGGGGGGCTTAATAGAGAGGAGGCTTTTAATTTCATCAAAGCGAAGTACCATAAGAACAAGCTAAGTAACGCATTGTTTTGTTTTAGGAAGCGATCAACTGTGACTTTAATCTTGTATAACGTTAACATATGATGTATTTACCTGATCTAATAACATCTGATTGTATTGCACTTAATATATCACTAAATGTCCCTGGTTGATCGTCAGACATGTTTCTTTTGTTGTAGAATTAGAAGGTGCGGGGTGAGGGGGGGTGGGGGGGGGCTTAATAGAGAGGGGGGCTTAATAAACTTTTTCCCGTGGAAAGGGGGCGTTAATAGAGAGGGGGGCTTATTTGAGAGGGGGGCTTAATAGAGCATTTACGGTACATAGATATATATATATTTTCCATCAGACTCGTACCCAGCTGCTTCTCCAGCTTTTGAAAGAAGCACAATGCATTAGGGGAAAGGCAAAAGAAAAGAACAAAGTGATAAACGTTACTTTTTCTTTAGCCTCCTCCACAGCCAACCATCATTTTATCCTTTCGTGGGAGCCCAAAGCCACAGGAAACCCGAAGCGGAAAAAAGGTAAAATTGCCTACAGATGAGGCTGACTTTAAATTTTACTCTCCCCTTTAAATTAACTCCTTCAAACGTTCGTAGGAAGAAAGAAGTAACAGCTTGGTACGAGTCTATAAATCGAACACCTGCATAATGTTCAACATTATCGCAGCCCGACTTCACGATCGACGCGATCGTCTAGTTTCTTTAATTTTCTCGGAGTGTAGCAGTAATAAAAGGAAATCAAATTATCTTAGAAGCAAGACGCGCCCGTAGGTCAAGAGCAATTTGTTGCTTTCAGAAATTTATTTGTGCTTATTCATTCTAATTACACTATAGGTCATTTCATCACTCGCTTATCCATGTTTCAAACTTCTACTCTCAGTTTGACAGGTTTGACTAAGTTAATTTGAAGAACAGCTTCTGAATCAATTCGGAACGGCTGATTTAATTTAGATCGGCTAACCAATTAATCCCGCCCGGCTCAGCCGGGAAGAACGGCTGTAGACCGGCTTTGATTTAGACGCCGCGTACCTCACATGAGCCGAATCAAATGCATAAATTATGGTAGTTTCAAAAGAGATGTAAGCAAATCTGGGTACCTAGAACAAGTAAAGAGCTTCAAACATAGACAAGCTTTGGCAAAACTCCAATCTGGTAATCATAATCTTAGAATTGAATCTGGGCGACACTGTACTCCTAAATTACCTGAAACTCTTAGAATTTGTCAGTACTGCTTTTCTAACCAAATTGAGAATGAAATGCATTTCTTATTTCATTGTGACCGATACAATAATACTAGACAACAAGTCACAAATGGCATCATCAAGAAATATCCAAAATTTGATTCCTTGAATAACACAGAGAAAAAAATATTTCTATTTAACAATGCTGACACTTTTATTTGTAAAAAACTAGGTTACTTTACATGTGAAGCACTACAAATAAGAGAACTTTGTAACCCTAGAACTTAAAATGAAGAATCTTGTAACTAACTATGTTTATTTTTCTTTCTGGTTGCTGTTGTAATTTGTTTCGTTTTTGAATAATCATTTAACGACTGAGTATTTAGGTAACTCCATTTATATGGGAATACCAATAAATTGTTGTTGTTGTTGTTGTTGTTGATTGTATTTTTACCGGGAAGCATGCGCAGAACCTCCCGGGTAGAACTTTGCACAGTCTCGTGCAACTCCAAAGTCCCAATATCAGGAACCGCGCGAGCGGAGACCATTTTAAAGTGGTAGAGCTAAAATGTCTGGCCTGTGAAAGCAAACGTTAATGTAACACACACCATGCCTTCCGGTCGCGTCACCTACGTCCGAACAATAATCGATCATTTCAGTTTTGTTGTTGTAAGTGGTAGCATTCAGTTTTTCATGCCACCCGAGAGATACGAGATATGTGTTACAAGCTCAATTAGTTGAATGACAAATAGAAGGGTCGTAGTGATAGTAGAACGGGGAAAGTTGTATGTTGTATTTATTTTGCTTTACGATCACTGTCGAAATGTGTTTAATCGTTAAGGGAGGCATGGCCAGAAATTTCGGACATTTGAGCCCGCGCATTAAGCAGCAGGTGACTCTATGCTAATGAAGCAACATAGCGTCTTCAAGAAAACTCCGTAAGGTTGATTATAAACAATTACATTCCTTTTCCTCTGTGGTTTTATATGACACAACAACTCGCTCGAAAGATAGAGGAAGATTTTATGATGTGGAGAGAATTATTACCCGGCGAAAATGTGGTTCGGTAAGTCTTGTAATGTTTCTTATTCGTCATGTATTATCTCTCGAGTCGACCGCTTGTACTTTCCGTAAGCTGAAGTTTTCTGTGTACTGAATTATGTGTATTGCGATTCTAGGGTTATGAATACTTGTTGAAGTGGAGAGGGTGGTCACTAGAAGCTTGCAGCTGGGAGCCAGCTGAAAATCTTACTCTGGATTTACTAAGGTGGATTGAGATATTAGCGATCTTTGCATTGAATGAAATTTTAAGAAAATGGAGTATCACGTATTTAAGCAACTTTTACTGACTTTTCAGATCTTTCTTGAGGCCAATTCAAATCAGTGATGAAAGGCTTAATGAAGGAAGTCGGCAATTTGCTGCGGGGATGTTAACTGGGCTGAAAAGTTCCTTTCTTTCACCATTTTACATTGACATGAATCTGGACATGTCGACCTTTCTTCCCGGGACTTATTTCGTTGTGTACGGTTTTTAACAGCCGAAAGGAAAGGTAAATTTATTTTCCAGATAGGGTTTTATCTTTATTTTATGACTCGATTTTGGCAAATTGTAAAGCGTCATTTGATTTTTTGCTATTTCCTATCAAATATGTCATCTTCGGTTCTTTTGTCAGTGATTTGTAAGGCCTTGACTTGATCTGAAGTTGCAAATTGACATCGTTCCGAGGGAAAGGTATGGAATTGGTTTTGGTATAATTTTTTTTCACTAAAATGGAGCTGAAATGTCGTTGAGAAATGTTCGATTTTGGCAAACTGAAAAACCACAGTAACTGGTTTTGTTTTTTTTTTCGTAATTCCATCGCTTCTCATATAAAGCTTTGTAATTTTCGTACACCATTTTTAAGACGATTGGGAAAAGCCACTGCTGTCATGCGGGCTCAAATGTCCGAAATTTCTGGCTATGCTTATGTTTGAAATACTTTCGTTGTTTAGATATGTCAGAGTACGCGCGCCATGTGTTCAACTCCAAATAGACTTTGTCGATTATTGTATTGCAGTTTTAACGGAATTTCAAGTTATAAAATTCATATTTGGAAAGTCGAGGTTTGAAGTTTCTGTTCGTATAAAACATTTCGTCGATGCGACGTTGGTGCGGTAAATAACGCCCGAACAGAGTTGATAGATGCCAGTGTCCGTCCCCCTTACTGTTAATATGAGTGTTTTGCCACTTATCTTGTCCTAGAAAAAAATCCAAGCAAAAAAGTGGAGGAGCTATAGCCCTGCCAGCCCCTCCCTCTTCGCAGCCCTGAATATGAATACGACACCGTGCCGTTCACCACGATCAAGTATTTATTAGCGAGGCCCTGTTAGGGGTAAATTCCGACAAGCGACATGGCCATTAAACGGTGACACGAAGGAGCTGAAATGACGACGAACGACGAGCCGTTTACGCGAAATTACGACATCGAACTGCGAACCTTTCGGAAATTAAGACGTGAAAAGGTTTGAAGCTCAGACGGGCGACACAAAGAACCCCCTCATTAGCTTTAAATGTGGAATTTCCATATGCAATAATTGTTTAATTTTTGAAAAATACGAATATTACCAGGGATGGGTCGCTAATAAAGGCGCTTCGTTTTGAGAGCCACATGCAAAAATGACAGGAAACGACACTACGAAAGTGGAGGAGAAGTGCATAAAGCTACACGAGAAAGGCTCTTGTTTGCTTGTTACTGCCAGACTTCTCGGCGTCTGCCACATTTCATCAATTATTAACCGTGTCTCAATTCCCCTGATTTCGGTCGCATTCTGCCGGGATTAATTAATTTAGGTCGGCCTAAATTTCAATTCGATTCGGCGCGGCTAAAGTACGGCGTCTGAACTGAGCCTAAGCTTTCCTTAATTTCTCGGGCTTTCCGAAGGAAAAGCCCGAGTTGAAACTCCGGCTTCAATTTTTTTTTCTTTTTCTTGCGTTCTCTCACAGATCGTTGTTAGGTCCTTAACACGCATGCGCGACGTTTGAATTTTCTTGCATGCACGCAACAAACACAAAGAGAGCATGGGGTAGTGGCGAAAAAAAGATGTGAGTCGAACAATTTGCGGAACGGGTCGGTCTGCGAACTTTATGACCTTTATAAATGTACTTATCGAGAATCACGCTGTATCAAAACTATCTATTGATACGGTTGATGTAAACACGCATCTATTTAAGCGTCGTTGTCGATTTGGACGTGATAGAGAGCCATGTAGAATACCGATACGAGCTTTAAACGTTGTTAAAAAGAACAAGAGCAAAAACGTTAGAGAATTTTTCTGTGGATGTATTCTTGTACTTACACCCACCCCTCTACACTGTTATGTTATGTTAAAGTAAGAAAACAACGCGTTAAAAGGATTCTTTTGTTAAACTATTGTCGAAAATCTCTTCAAAGTGTAAATAAGATAGAATATCGAGCTAGTAGAGGTTTGGCTTTGTTTTCTTGCAACAAACTGATGTGTCCTCTCAAGGGTGAGACCCATGTAGCAAATTATTGCAAGTATAAATCAAATAGAGGCATGGAAAAAAAGTCCTGGTCTGAAAGTACTCTTACACAATAAAAGAGTTAATTTTCCACAAAAGCCCTTGTGAACGCAGCTATGCGTCTAGTTTCACTACAGTCTGCGTCAGATTAAGGGCTTAAAAGGAAAGGAAGGAAGACATAAAATGACAACACCAGTTATTCAAGTCAATGGCAGCGAAAGAGAGGAGTGAGGCCATAGACGAATCTCTTTCACCTGACTTGCTAAGGACTACAGTGCAAGGAAAGGACAAGGGTGCAAGCTTGTGGCTCAACGCCGTACCCTTTGACGAGCAGGAACTCGCTGCGTTTGCGTTATGAACCTTTCAAAAGCAAAGAAAGATTCAAATATTTCCTCCCCCAGGAGAACAAGGTCAGTAAAATGCCCTACCCCAAAGACAATCAAATCCCCACCCCATGCCCTGACTTCCCCCCCCCCCGGCTTAACATTGATAGGTGCATTATAATCTACAACTGGAAAATTTGCCGAGCCATTGCACGTGTGGAGATCGGTTCACAGTCAATCACGCTTTGTCGTGTAAGAAGGGGGGTTTTGTTGCATAAAGACACGATGGCTTACGGAATCTCCTTACGTCTCTGCTCAGCAAAGTCTGCAAGAATGTCAAGGTGGAGCCCCAGCTCTTAAAGATGGATAACGAGGTATTCGATCTAAGGTCCACAGTCACAAGCCTCGAGGCTTGACTTGATATAAAGCCCGGGGGAGGGGGGGACTCCCATATGGAGTGGACGGGGATGCTCGTCGGAAATTTTGAATTTAACCCCTAAAAGAGACCAATCTGGGCGTGGCCGAAGCTTATGCAGACCCCTAAAAGAGACCAGTTTATAAAACAGACAAATAAAAAGTACAGCGACTTTTAATGATGGCGAAGACTTTATCATCGAATTCTGAATTGAGTAAATATAAAGAATCAAAATTCTTTCTGTTTTGTTATTTCTTCGCGTGCAACCCTTAACGAGACCTTGACGGCTAAAAATAATGACATTATGCCCAGAACACCATAAGCGAGACCAAAATCCGAAATTTACACCCCTAAGCGAGACGACGAGCATCCCCGTCCATCCAATATGGGCGTAACCTAGTGGACAAACGTTCCCGTAAGAACGGCGAGTCTTATACCAGCGCCATATCTTGGCTTAGAACATGCTTTTTTTTGATATTTTAAGATCAGTCCACACAATTGTTAGAGGCTCTAGAACCCCTTTTCACAGGAATGCTGACTTTTTAGATGACTTCAGTATTAATGCAAGGAATGCGGACATTTTTTAATTTGTTTTTTTTATAATGATTTTATCAGTTAGGTTTTGGTCTTCTGCAAAGAGCTAGAAAGCGAGATGGCAGATTTATTAGAATTCTTATTGTAAATAATAGAAAATTAGGTGTTTTTTGTTTTTGTTGTTTTTTGTTTTTGGATTCCTTCGCCATTGAGTCCAATTTTACTTGTGGTTTTTTTTCTTTCTTTTACATGAGATTTTGAGATTCTTGATCTGTTGAATCCAGATATTTATTCTTACCTTTGTCGACGGAATGTTGTGTGATTTTCAATCAAGATTCTCTAATATGTCTCCTCAGTCGCTGTCTCGCTCGTCACGCAACGTTCTTGGCAAGGGAAGGAGCGTTACGTGACATGCCAGATAACGGCTGCAGAGGAGATCGTGACCTTGTTACTTATTCTTATGGTACTTTAATTTTGCGATTTTTTCGATTTTCAAAAACAATTCCTTTAAGTCCCGCGCCAAAATGATCTCGCAAAAATTAACCACGCAACCTTTAATACTTTATTTTATGATTTAACGAGGACCCAACTGAAGAAATGGACAATGTCGACGGTAAATGCAACTCGACGGTTTCATGTACGCAGTACTCTACTTTGTCACAAAGGAATATCTCAACTCATTAGTGTAATGGAAACCATTGCTATGGAAAATCAAAATCCGTGGTCAATTTTGAGACTATTCATGAATGCAGTCAAATTTTACTAAATTTCGTGAAATTTAGTTCCCTGATAACGCATGTTTTGGACAAATCGCGGAATATAAGTCCCGCGAATTATGCCCGTTCCATTTTCGCGACAGTAAGTTCCCGCGCAAATAAGTAACAACAAAATACCTTAATATCGAAGCGATGCTGGCATTTTTCTTAAACTTTTTAATATTATTGATATCACAAATATTTCAACAAATTAAATTTTGTGCTACATGTCCATAAGCGATCGTGGATACGTGTGTAGCCACATTATGGCACAATCGAATTTATTTATTTATTTACTTTTCCTCGAAAGTCGAGCTCTTGTCACCGCCTTGTAAGTCTTATCTGTACGCATTGCGGACCTATTCATCTTAGCCATCTAGTCCCATCATTCTCTCAGTTCCGTGGTGGCAGTTGTCAGTAATCACGTTGTATTCCTCTCCACCTGCTGCTACGTAGTCGCCAACAACTGCACCTTCGACTCTCTTCGAGTTGGTCACTTTCCATGCTTTACTCATGTGGCGAGCATTTGTTACAACAGTCTGACCTGATTTAAAGGAACAGGGAAAAGGAGAATATCCCTTAGATCGATACGAAATTTCTATTCGAGTGTTGAAAAACATTTTGCGTAGAGAACGAGTAAAATATTTCCTAACAAGAGAAGAGCCATTTCCTTTCTCTAAGCGGCAATGGAATTTTCTTTTTTATATCTGAAAGTTCCGCGTTATCCAACGAATTAACAAATTGATAAAAAACGGTATGTAATATCACACATGTGTGACGAACGCTTTATCCATTTGCTACTTCTCGATATACAACTAAATATTGCTAAGTCACGGTTGCTGACGCGCTGGCATAAACTACGAATAAAATCACCGACGAGAATTTACAATAAATTTGAATTTAATATTTAACAAATAAAGAAGCCAAAGCCGTGTATTACACTGTGATAAAACACGACGGGCATTTGAGAACACGAGTGAAATGTAGAAAACACGAGCCGCAGGCGAGTGTTTTCTACATTTCTCGAGTGTTCTCAAATGCCTGGAGTGTTTTAATCACAGTGTAATACATGGCTTAGGCTTCTTTATTCGCTTTATGATATAGATTTTACATGCCGCGAGTAGAAACAACAAAGCACACAGATCGACAAACTGACGCCATTTAATACCAAATTCTCGACTCTTTTCGCTTCTTCTTCTTTATTTGTTTTATTATTCTCAGCTTCAAAACTTGCTGCTTCTTCGCAGAGAATTCCATCATGAATTTCTTCACAGAAAAATGTTTTTCGCCGTCTCTTAGAGAATTGTCGAGTGGAGGTAATGTGGTGAAAAGTAATAAAACACGCTTTTTCTATGTTTTATACTCTGATAAAACATAGGTTTTTGACCAATCAGAGCGCGCGTAAGAACGTAGCTATATTATAAATATATATATATTCGCTGATTCAATTTTTCTATGATGAAATATAACCACACGGGAGGACTATATTACATCCTAGGTACGTAAATACAAACAAACAAAAACATTGACAACAATCACAATAAATAAAACATGCTGTGTACCTGATTCTCCGTAGCCTTTTCCTTTTTGGATGAGATGTTGGCTTCCATCTTCGAGTGTCACTCTTACTCCTGGGTGCATAAATGGTGTTCCTTTTATGGGTCTTTCTACTCTCTCTGCTTTCACAACCTTCTTGTTGAAGAGATTCGTCAGTCCTTTCTTAGTGCCAATATCATGCGGTCGTGTTTCACTGCTGCTGTCGCTATCACTAGAAAAAAGTCAGGACTATTAGTGTCTTTTCTGCATTAATGAGTCTCTTATGAACTGCAAGAACGACACTCTATCAAAACTTGTAAACCAAGAGATAATATAGCTATTCCATGTGTTTGTGTAGAACGAATTGTTAGGTAGTTCAATTTTTTGGCCATAGATAAAATGTTATAGAATCACACTGATAGCAAAACAAACAGTACCACTGTACAGTACTGTTCAGTAGCTTTCCAAAGACTGGTCACACTGCATGGTTTGGTCCACAGATGAAAAAGATAGAACCACACTGTATAGTTAAACAAACAGTACCACGGTACAGTACTGTTCAGCCTATTGATAGATCGTTTCATGAAAAGTAAAAGCCAAATTTTAATTTCTAGCGAAAAGTTGGCAATAAATTCAACGGCTTGCTTGCATGTCTGCTGATGGAACAGTCAAACAATTGGTCAAAATAAATGTATCGGCCAAGATATTTTTGATGTACCTTGACTGGCTACCTCCAGAACGTCCCGAACCACCGCATTCGTAACTCAAATCAGTAAAGCAGGCAACTAAGGCCAACACTGCAAAAATCTTCAGGTAATGCATGACCAGTACCGTCGTTGTGGCTATCGCTGAGAAGCTTGTTTCTGAGCACTTATCGGTGATACGAGTGAATTACCACTGTATGCTGCAGTGAGCTGCTTTTATGCAGTTCGGCGGATCAGTTCCCCGATGACATGTCTTCCGCATCTGGGCGGCATTGGCAGATCAATGTACTTCGTCTGAAAGGCGGAATGAATCGTTGCTGAAAGGAAGTCTGCATGCGTTTGTTTGCGTTTACAAGGGATTGCGCGTTTAATAAATTCCAAGCGATTGTCGTAAATAAATATCTTCCTGTTTGTAAATGTTGTTTCCTGTTTTAATTTTGCCCCAGCTTTATTTCGTTTAGAGGCAAAATTTATGGTTTCTTTCCATAGACCAAGAACGCTCTTTACTCACGCTCTTTACTCACGCTCTTTACTCACGCTCTTTACTCACGCTCTTTACTCACGCTCTTTACTCGCGCTCTTTACTCACGCTCTTTACTCGCGCTCTTTACTCACGCTCTTTACTCACGCTCTTTACTCACGCTCTTTACTCACGCTCTTTACTTTGGGAAATGAGTCAACATTCACAGGTAACTGTAGAGTCTACTTTACTTTAACCAGTTCCCTTTAAGATGAGACATTTTGTCGCTTAAGCAGATTATACAGTTTCTTCCTTCTGCTTTGTTGAAGTGTTCTAGCAAAAAAGGAAGTACATGCCATAAACCAGCTGTTTCCGCTGACGACAAATGCTTCGAGTCCTCGCAACAACTGCTTTAACACTGCCAGTTAGAGTTCGATTTCCGTCCCATCTACTGATTAACAGTGTTAATGAATTTTAGATAATTTCTAGATATTTGGGCCTTTTGCCACTATAAATTCTGCACCAATATCTTTGCTACAGCACTTGAACTTGTAGTATATTTTGACAGGAAAAGTCGGTAAGACGTTATATCTTTCAAAATTAATCAGTTTACGATACATCTGCACTCGTTATCCCTGAATAACTAATTAAAGAAATTAATTCAATAATTTTTAATTTTATTTGGGATGAGCAGCCTCCTAAAATCAAGAAAAAAAATATTATTGGCGAGAGAAAACGTGGAGGACTTAAAATGACTGACTTTAATATATTTAATAAAGCCTTAAAAGATGCATTGGATATCACGCATAAAATCCGAAAAGAAAGCATCGTGAAAATCATCCCTAACGCAGCCTTTAGAGAGATGGGGTGGACTACACTTCTTGACTAATTGTAACTATGATATTAACACACTACAGGTCAGTAATTTACCACCTTTTTGTGTTGACGTATTAAAAGAATGGCAAATGAGTAAAGCTTCTATTAGAAGTGAGATTTCCCTCCGTTATGAAGAGGTAATTTGGAATAATCGAAAAATTTTAATTAATGGTAAACCCGTATTCTACAAGAGTTGGTCTAACCAAAATATAATACGAATCCAGGATCTCCTTCAAGAGGACGGTAAATTCCTGTCCTTTAAAAACTTAACTTCACCCTCATTTTCTTTCTTATTAATACTGTATCAACGTTTTGGAGGTTATGTGTCCGAAATTCCTCCTTCGCGATGCCCAGACAGACAGGAAAAAGAAGAAACCAATTCCACAAAATATGTGTACAACTTGCTGTCGAAGAAATTCTTCGTACTTCCTACTGCTGAAACTAAAATCTTAAAACATGGTTTCACCCCGAAAACAGTCCAAAGTTACCTTTCCAGAGCAAGTGTGACATTAAAATGACAATGTTTCAATATAAGATCATACACAACATTGTCGCAACTAAAATGTCTCTTTTTAGAGCCAAAATGTCGGACAACGATTTATGTCCTCAATGCTTGGCGCTGATTAGGCACATTCCCTAGATCATATGTCCTTACGCTGCGCTTCCGTTAAAGCCTTTTGGAAGACCTTTCAAAAATGGTGGACAAATAAAATGAAACAACAACTAGTGTTTTCAAATAGTATGATTTTATTCGGTGTTTTCAACAAAACGGAACATAGATACTCTTTGAACCATGTGCTTCGAATTGCGAAATTTTCTGTATACTGCAGCTGCCTGCACGACGAAAAGCTTTCTTTCGAAAGTTTTCTCATACTTCTAAAAGAAAAATTAAAAATACAGAAAGAACTAGCATTTAAAAACAAGTTTCTTACTACTTTTCAAAAATCCTTTCAACATGTAATCTAACACGCATTAATGGCGTGTTCTGAATTGCAAACATGTGACCTGAATTACAATTCCTCAGCCACAGTGTGCTTCTGCTATTCAAACTCAACCTGGAAAGTTAAACCGTCCCTGTTTGCGAAACCCCTATGTGTGAGCGAGTTTTGACCTCTGTGACACACTCAAAGTTTATTTTTATTTAATTCTCTTCACTGCTTAGGACTGTGTTAAAGTTGTATGAAAATATATAAATCGAAAGGGAGGGTGCAATCACATAAACATTTTACTTGGACAGTTATCGACATTGAAGGCAAACAGAACTTAGTGGTGATCTTTGTTCCTACGTACAGGAGTTTTCCAATTTGGATACACTGTTAGAACACTTTGTACAAGGATGGTTTTTCACAATATATGAAGTAAGCAATATGGTTTGTGAATCTCAATCATGTGAACTAGATAATCAGCATATTGACGCCGGCATTGATATCACTGATGACACATGCCCATGATTAAGAAGAGAAGACACTCAAATCTGCATGGTGTCAAAGTTAAAACACCCATAACTTCCCAAAACTATTAAAACGTGCTTACTGAAGTTATTGCATGGTGTGTCACAAATGATAGGTCCAGAATCTAACTTTAGCAAAGGCTAGTTTTCTTCCAACAAACTACAGCAGCAAAATATTTCATAACCCAAGGACACAAGGAAATGCACTGAACTGTAGGTTTGAATGTAACAACCAAGAAAAAGGCAAAATTCAAGACTAAAAATGAAAGCAATAACAATTAAGTCTGAGCCATTTGCAGTAAAAATATATGACAAAATTTCACAATAGTATAAAGTGTACTATTGATCAATTTAATATATATGCCAAGAAGCTTGGCCTTTGAAAACGAAACCTAGGAATTATCCGGCATAACTGCATGTATTTGTTCACGTAATGACATTGATTGATCATCGCAGTTATGTACACAACTTAAGCAGCTGTGAAATTAAAGCCTAAAAAAAATTCAGGCCTGAACGGGATTCGAACCCATTACCTCTGCGATACCGGTGTAGTGCTCTGCAATTGAGCTATCAAGCCAACTGCGAGCTGGTCATGTTGTGAGTTCGTAATATACCCGTAGATGGTGAAGAATGCAAGTGAATCATATGAAAGACCATATATTTGAACTGCGGAGTAATAGTGTAATGAGACTGATTGATCATAGCACTTATGTACACAAAAAAGGGTTAAATGTATTCAAGGGTTAAAGGTATTCCGAAAACGTTTTCGAATGATACCATAACAAGGTTCCTAAAGAATTGCTGGGTTTAACACTGAAAGGTTGAACAAATGTTGATTGTAAGAGCTTTTCCCGCTATGCTGCATGTGTATACAAAACCAAGAGGTGGACAAAGAGCATACAAAGAGCATTTTATAATTTTGCCCCAAGATGTGCAACAGTTTGCAGATGTATTGCTTCAATGCGCATGACCTAAGGACTTTCCTGTGATAATATTTACTGTGAATGGAAAATTGGATTTATTTATTTATTTATTACTCCGGCTTCTTCCAAAGGAATGCCCGAGGTATAAATTTAGTTTCACTTTTTTTCTGCGTTCAGTCACAAATCGCCCTAGTGTTCACAGCACATATGTGTTCATTATGCCACGCGTAGAACGAATCATAAGAACACATGGTCAAGATCAATTTCTTCCGAAGCGTTAAGTTCTTTGGTGGCCTCCATGAATACTTCGAATAATATATTTGGGAGAAGCTCAAGCGATTTACAAGCTTACCCGCCGTTCGCGATGGACCCATCGGAGCAACTACAGAATACAGGGACAGAATCAAGGCAATTTTGTTAAGCGGCTCCTTTGACTCGGCAGTGGATAAAAGAACGAGGAAGAATTTGTATTACGTAAAGTTTTTGGTTCATATGTTTAGCGGCTCGCTTGTTTCGGCAGTCGTTAAAAAAACGAAGAATAATTTCTTTTATGTTAAGTTTTGGGTTCATACATTTAGCGGCTCGTTTGGTGGATGGTTCTGGTTTTAGACAACAAAAACTCGTGAAAACAATCCCGTACGTAGCACTTTCTATGCCGTAAACTACATTCATCAAAACTGCACAAAGAATGTATGATACAGAGAATATACACCTCGTTCTTTAAGCGTGAAATCGAAAATCTCACGTTTGCAATGAAAAGGAGATAGCTTGAATCCAATTTGCACCGCGTACCGCGAACCACGAAGCCAGCTTCTAGGAGATCTTAAATTCTTGTATTTATTTTGTACCGCGTACCTCGTAGCCAACATCTAGAAGACATGCAAGTCTTAAATATATTTTGCACGGCGTACTGCATAGCCACAGTTTTCATTAACGGGGTCAAAATGTGTTAGAGTATTCTGCAGTTACCGAAGACCTTTCCAAGGTGTAAATAAGATAAAATATCGAGCTAACTGGAAGAGTTCTCAATCATGTTACGCAACAACTCGCAAACAAAAACTTCTGCTGATAAAATACCAATAATAAATCGTTTAACCGGCTAGCAAAAAAATCCCAAATACATTGCCATAGGTCAAGAATGTATGAAATGTCAGCATAATGAAGTGTTAACTGAATAAACCATTATCTTGACTAACGAAAAGCATTTCGAGATTTGTCCTCGACAACGGTTGGACATCGACGGAGAGAAGTTCAATTTTATGATCATAATGTTCTGCGCGCCGTGTCCAACCTTTGTATAATTAATGTTTGCACTCAAGAAACAAAACAGACGAATTCCAGTCTAGTGAGAAAGTTTTCATTAACCCCTGAAATACATGTTCAGAATCAAACAAGCAAGTTTTGAGGAAGTACGCTTTCATGCACTAAGCTACAAAGATGACTAGCGTTTCTATTAGAAAGGAAGCCCGAGCTCTAGCAGATATGCGCCTACTTTATTTATTTGTCCACTAAATCGATCGCCTGTCACGTCCTCTAGTAAACCTAACGTGTACGCCTTGCGGACCTATTCAGTTTAACGGGTAGGTTCTTTGTGTGGTAGTTCCATCATTCTCTCAGATCCATCGTGGCAGTTGTCTGTAATCACGTTGTATTCCTCTCCACCTGTTTCTACGTAGTCGCCAACACGCGCACCTTCGACTTTCTTCGATTTGGTCACTCTCCATTTGCTACTCATGTGGCGAGCATCTGTTACAACAGTCTGACCTAATTTAAAGAAACAGGGGAAAAAACGGGATATCGCTTAGATACGAAATTTCTATTCGAGTGTTGAGAAATATTTTGCGAAGAGAACGAGTAAAATATTTGTAACAAGAGAAGAGCCATTTCTTATCTCCAAGCGACAATGGAATTTTCTTTTTATGATATAAAGTTTGGATTATCCAACGAGTTAACAAATTGATAAAAAACGGTATCACGCCAATGATATCACAGGTGTGTTCTTTCACACATTTGTGATATTAGTTTTATGCATTTGCTACCTCTCTGTATATAACTTAATATTGCTAAGTCACAGTTGTTAAAGTGCTAAAAAAATTTGCTTTGATATACCTAAGAATAGGATCACCGACGAGAATTTACAATTAATTTGAAGTTAAGTAAAGTTAAATTGAAGGAATTTTACCACCGCTAAGCCAATAAAGAAATCGGAGAAATGATATACGAATGAATATATAGAGGGTATTACATGGCCGCGCGGAGATACGAAATTTCTCTTCGAATGAGCGCAGTGAACGAGTGAAATATTTTTTATAGATACTGATGAAATTTCTACACAAAACAACTTCGACAAATCTTCCTGGATGCTCCACAAGCTCGGAAAAAATATCGACGTTAAATTTTGGCTGCTCATCGAGAAAGTCACCCGAAGACACTTTTTCAATGAAATTTCAAACGAACCCGCCACGTGCCTGAGCGGGATGCTCTCCTTTAATTGGCTAATCATGTTGGTAACCATGGCGACACCAATATCCTCACACGTGAAAGATAAAAATAATATCTTCACTGCGCGCGATGAAGATATGATTTTTTAGTAAACGGAAAAAATCTTGGTATTTCATCAGTATCTATATAATAAAGGCAAATAAGTAAGTATATTACTATATAAAGTTCTAATACTGCCCGGCGATAGTTAAACGGAACGAAATACAACAATTATTGCAATATACTACTTATTAACCGAGAATGAGGTCATTACAGGGAAATATATAAAATGATAAGCCAATAAATGAAGGCAATTAAGTAAGTAAATTACAATAAAATGCTCTAATACTTACTACCTATAATTAAGACGCAGGAATAAAACAACTATTTTTAGCTGATTCGCTTTCTTATAATGAAATATAAACACACGTGAAGGACTATATGACATCCTAGGTAAATATAAACAAACAAAAACATTGACAACAATTATAATAAATAAAACGTGTTCCTTACCTGATTCTCCGTAGCCTTTTCCTTTATAGATGAGCTGCTGGCTTCCATCTTCGAGCGTCACTCTTACTCCTGAGCACTTAAATGGTGTTCCTTTCATGTTTTTTTCTACTCTCTCCGCTTTCACAACCTTCTTGTTGTAGAGATTCCTCAGTCCTTCCTTAGTGCCAATATCATGTGGTCGTGGTTCACTGCTGCTGTCGCTATCACTAGAAATAAGTCAGGAAATATTCACTGTCTTTTCTGAATTAATGCGTCTCTTATGAACTGCAAGAACAACGACACTCTATCAAATCTTGTAAACCAAAAGATAATATAGCTATTCCATGTGTTGGTGTAGAACAAATTGTTAGGTAGTGCAGTTTTGTGGCCATAAATAAAATTTAGAAAATTTAGAACCACACTGTATAGAAAATCAAACAGTACCACTGTACAGTACTGTTCAGTAGCATTCCAAAGACTGGTCACACTGGATGGTTTGATCCACAGATGAAAAAGTTAGAACCACACTGTATAGTAAAACAAACAGTACCACAGTACAGTGCTGTTCAGTAGCTTTACAAAGAATGGCCACAATGAATGGTTTGATCCACAGATGAAAAAGATAGAACCACACTGTATAGTAAAACAAACAGTACCACAGTACAGTACTGTTCAGTAGCTTTACAAAGAATGGTCCCACTGCATGGTTTGATCCACAGATGAAAAAGTTAGAACCACACTGTACAGTAAAACAAACAGTACCGCGGTACAGTACTTTTCAGTATCTTTTGAAAGATAGTCTCACCCACGTATGAAAAGTAAAAGCCAAATTTTAATTTCTAGCGAAAAGTTGTTGCAATAAATTCAACGGCTTTCTCGCATGTCTACTGATGGAAGAGTCAAACAATGGCTTAAAATAAATGTGTCAGCCAAAATATCTTTAATGTACCTTGACTGGCTACCTCCAGAACTTCCCGAACCACCGCATTCGTAACTCAAATCAGTAAAGCAGGCAACTAAGGCCAACACTGCAAAAATCTTCAGGTAATGCATGACCAGTACCGTCGCTGTGGCTATCGCTAAGAAGCTTGTTTCTGAGCACTTATCGGTGATGCGAGTAAATTACCACTGTATGCTGCAGTGAGCTGCTTTTATGCAGTTCGGCGGATCAGTTCCCCGATGACATGTCTTCAGCATCTGGGCGGCATTGGCAGATCAATGTACTTCGTCTGAAAGGCGGAATGAATCGTTGCTGAAAGGAAGTCTGCACGAGGTTTGTTTGCGGTTACAAGGGATTGCGCGTTTAATAAATACCAAGCGATTGTCGTAAAGAAATATCTTTCTGTTTGTAAATTCTCTTTCTTGTGTTAATTTTGCCCTAGCCTTTATTTCGTTTACTAAAGGCAAAATTGATGCCTTCCTTCCGTAGACAAACGAGAAGCTATCACGCTCTTTACTTTTGGAAATGAGGAAACATTCACTGGTAAAGAACTGAATGAAATCGTTGCTGAAAGGAAGTCTGCATGCGTTTCTTTGCGTTTACAAGGGATGGCGCGTTTAATGAATACCAAGCGATTGTCGTAAAGAAATATCTTCCTGTTTGTAAATGTTCTTTTTTGTTTTAATTTTGCCCCAGCTTTATTTCGTTTAGAGGCAAAATTTATGGTTTCTTTCCATAGACCAAGAACGCTCTTTACTCACGCTCTTTACTCACGCTCTTTACTCGCGCTCTTTACTCACGCTCTTTACTCACGCTCTTTACTCACGCTCTTTACTCGCGCTATTTACTCGCGCTATTTACTCACGCTCTTTACTCACGCTCTTTACTCACGCTCTTTACTCACGCTCTTTACTCACGCTCTTTACTCACGCTCTTTACTCACGCTCTTTACTCACGCTCTTTACTCGCGCTCTTTACTCACGCTCTTTACTAACGCTCTTTACTCACGCTCTTTACTCACGCTCTTTACTCACGCTCTTTACTCACGCTCTTTACTTTGGGAAATGAGTCAACATTCACAGGTAACTGTAGAGTCTACTTTACTTTAACCAATTCCCTTTAAGATGAGGCATTTTGTCGCTTAAGCAGATTACATAGTTCCTTCCTTTCGCTTTGTTCAACGGTTCTATAAAAACGGGAAGTACATGCCATAAACCAGCAGTTTCCGCTGACAAATTCCTCGAATTCTCACCAACTGCGTCAGCAATTCCAGAGTAGAGTTCGATTTCCGTCCCATCTACTGATCAACAGCGTTTCTATATTTTACATAATTTCTAGATATTGGGGGCCTTTTGCCGTAAATTCTGCACCAATATGTTTGCCACAGCTTTTAAACTTGTGGTATATTTTGTCAGGAAGTAATCTTATGAATTCACGAAAGAAGCAATGATTTTCAGACCTCCTGGTCTCGTTACTAGAGGGGTACTCAAATAAAATGATTTCCGGAATAAATTACTTCTCGACCGGGCTGGAAAAACCCTCTTGAAATACAACCTGGAACTTTTACGGTTTCTGGTGTTATATCGGCTCAGGAGACGATGAATTAAAACAGGAACCCTTGTTGGTTTAAAATAAAAGCTGACATTAGCTAGGGTCTTTCATTCTATTCCAGGAATTGGTACTACTGATTACCTTAACCTCAGGAAAACCACTGTTATCGGTGAATATTCTGACCTCGACTTTGTCTCGGTAAATATTCACCGATAATCAATGTGTGTACCTTGAGCTTTTAAAATCTGTTAGATTGTTATAAATCTATAATCATATCGATGCATTGAATACTTTTTCTGGCGCAAAGAAAAAAAATGCTAAATCAAGATTATTTTTGAACACGTCTCCTTGTCTGATTTTCTTTGATTTGTCCCACGCTTATACATTATTGGTTAAAAAAAAACACACACACACACACACACACATATAAAACCGGTTCTAAGACTTGTGTTTCTTCCATATTTTAAGATCTGATTTACGTAATCTTTCTGCTCCTAAAGTTACATGTGCCACGTGCAAGGGTTCATGAAAGGGACTGCAATGTCGAGAATAACTTCCGTTTCAAGGTAAGGAACTCTCTTGAAATAGCTATGGACGGGGCATGTGCTTTGACATTTATTTCATTAGAGCTGGAACTGAAGGTCAATTATTCTGTTGGCAGTTACGTTGACGAGTTTATATGTCCCCCATTTTAGAACAAACATATAATTATGGTGTGATTTTCTGCGAAGGTCCTCAGTTGTGAAAAGTGCTGAAACAAAACGTCGATACACGAGAGTATCGCAATTGATGTCACTGTACAACTAAGGATTAGATTCAGTACGCACAGCTTTAGAACATTCTAAGCCATTAAGCCATTAACTCCTTTGGATATTTGCTCGAATTGATAGTCTTCTGTCAACAAACCCAAACTTAAGAAGTTTTTTAGTTTACAGGGGGTTGTTCATTTACACACGGCTACACTCCACTGGAGTCAAAGTTTTTCTATTCTGAAAAATTACGTAAGACGTGCTTGTCTCGGGTCATGGCTTAAACTGATAACGAGGTATATTACTATGAGGGGTCATCTTGGGTCGTCGCAAAAACAAAATAGAAATTGAAACATCGTCAATTTGTGTTCTGTTTCGCCAATTTCTGTTTCGTTTTGTTGGGATGCTCTAAATTCAGTTTTGCTCACTCAATTTCTGTTCTAACTTCCCAAATCGTATTCTGTTTGTTCAATTTCGGTTGTATTCTTATTAGCAATGAATTTGATAAAAAGTAATAGCATACATGTTCTTCATAACAGACTTTGAAACAGGAGTCACGTTGCATAATCTGCCAACATGTGCAAAACTCTCACCCTCAGTGCGGAAAATTAATGAGAAGCCTAATTGAGCAAAGACTAATTTAGAATAAAAGGAATCAAAGGCTCCTTCGAGCGACCTCATTGTGTGTTGCAATTATTCAATGAACTGCTGTCCTTTGTCTCTTTTGAAACTAAAGAGTGTTTCATTTGTAAGGTGTTTTTCTTGAAAAGTGCATCATGTTAATAAGCCATTAGTTGAGCATGTTTAAAGAAATAAGGTCTTCATCTGATATATACAACGTTTTGACAGCAAATATAAACCTTAAGTGACGAAGCAATCTTGATTTAAAAGTTTATCAATGTATCGTTTATGTTCAACTGTTTTCCAGTATACACTTGGAAGCATATTGACAGATGTTGGTCGCCGTAAGTAACAAGCGGCACTTTTCTTAGGTGTTAATCCAATTTGCTATTAATGAAAGAGTATCTGGGAATTTCACGGCTGTAAAAATGTAGACCAGTTAGCTCAGTTGGTAGAGCACTGGACTAGCGTGCGGGAGGTCGCGGGTTCAAAACCCCGGCCGGACCAACACTCGTGGTCTTGAAATAATTGAGTAGAAAGTGCTGCCTTTGTAATGGCATCTGCAAATGGTTAGACTTTCTAGTCTTCTCGGATAAGGACGATAAACCGTAGGCCCCGTCTCACAACTCTATCTGTAATGTGGGACGTGAAAGAATCCATGGCACTGTTCGAAAAGAGTAGGGCGTGTTCCCGGTGTCATGGTCTATTGGTCTGATTGTAATGTGCATATGATTATTAATATAGAATATGCGCAATATAAATGGAGTATATTATTATTTTCCCTTGTTAAAGGAGCTTGAAAACAATGTGCTTTGTGATGCGACTATTCCGAACAGCTTCCGAGCGAATTGCGAAATATACGTCCTGCGAGCTTTTTTTTTACAAACTTCAAAACGCAATATAGCTTACCTTTTTCCCCAGACCATTTCATTCCGAATAGTTCGTTTTGTGCACTCTTGCTACGACTGATCGATTACTCGTCGTTTAAATTGGAGACATCGTCACTTTTAAGACTTTAAAACTCATTTCTTTCCACTCGAGCATTTTTGAACACATTTCCTGTTCGTTTGCGACATCTTCAAAAGTGTATTTTGATCAAAGATGAAGCGAAAGGAAGCAAAACCCGCCTTCCTTGACAATCTTTGCGTCGGGCTCGACACAACAGACGCATTTTGTAAAAATGTGCTGCCGCTTTGTCTCACCCCTTCCCTGCACATATATGAACGTAAAACAACGACTTTGTGGACAAAGTCAAACCTTGCATGGGAGACAGGGGTAAACCTGTTTAATTCACATTTAATGTAGATTTAATGCATAAATTAATTGTCTAACGGGAATGGAGTGACCAATCCAACCATTACTATACCTCATGGTAGGACATACATACCATGAGGTAAAATGGTAACGACTTATAAGAAAGTTATCAATGTTCAATGTCCTCAAATGGACCTTATCCTCGCTCTCCAGTTAGTTCCTCTTTTGTATTTATGACGCAAAGTTTGTGGATCGGTCTGTCGTATTCCTCGTTTTGATCTTGATTCGAACTTTCCTCGTTAACCCATCCTTGCCTGGATATATAGGTGTTAACTACCAAGGCCATTGTCTACTGAGATCTCTTGCGGTTCGGGTTTAACTCGAGCCTGACTAAGTCGCCTGGTCTGAACCACGTTCTCGGGAGAAGCGTAGGTGTGAAATACTTCAACCATCAGGTCCAGAAATCTCCAATTCTGTTTTGGACACTTCTCAGAAGTTCCCTTGGGTTCACTCGGTCTTCTTGCTCTGGTTGGGGAAGAAGGGTGTGTTGACCGATTATGAGATCATTTGGGGTAATCAGTGGCCCCTCCCAGATTGGCTAAAGGGGTCGGCTGTTGACCATGTAGGTAACTTCGGCTAGAAACGTACGCCATTGCTCTTCTGAGAATGATTGATCCCTACAAATACAGCTCATAGCCTGTCTGACGGATTTGATCAGTGACTCTACGACGCCGCTCTGGTGCTTGAACATGATGTGTTCCACTGCGACTGGAAATCGCAAGTAAATTCCTCTGAGAGGATACTCTGTATCTTTGGGACATCCCATTCTTGCATAATCTCCCGCAGATGCTCTTGTGCCCCCACGAAGTTTGTGCCGCAGTCTGACCAGCAGAGGTTGGAATTGCCACGCAGGCATGCAAATCGGCGAAATACCATTGGGAAGCTTGTTGAAGTCTTATCAGTGACAGGCTTCAGTTGTATTGCTCTAGATGTTGTGCACGTAAAGAGTATGACTTGAGCTTCTTTATGCAATCTTGGTAGCTGACCAATTAACTGGTCAAGTGGTTTCTTTCGGTTATTTACGGCAAATGACGCACTCGTTGGCCACAGATTTTGCCATCTTACGATGCCCTATTTTCCATCTAGCCTCATGCATTAAGGTCTTATATCCACAGTGACCTCGTTTGTGGTGAAGATGACGCAAAACCAGGATAGCGAGTTGAGTTTTTGGAAGGATACCTGGGTTTCTCGTATCTCGTGGATGTGATCGAATATTCTCCAGACGGCCATGTGTTATGATCAACCCTTCCTCATCGGGTTTGGCTTTTGGCGTCTGAGCGAGGAGTAACGCATCCAGGTGAAACTGACTCCTTTTTATAAGCTGAGATTCTGAGTCTCTGGTAGGTACGTGGTGTAAGCATCGTGTATGGCTATGGAGAGCGATGTATGCCATATATTCACTAACGGGGAACCACTATATGATGCTTACACCACGTACCTACCGAGTCTCTAAGTTCCCGGAATGTCAGCGGACCTTTAGGCACGGCTCTAAGTCTGGCGATTTGAAGGAATCGTCGGACGAGGGCGAGGATCCGTCGTAGCTTCGTGAAGAGAAGTATTTTAATATGTAATAGAGGACGCAGTTATTGTCTATCTTTACTCGAATGACTGCAGCATTTTCATCCTCTTTGCTTTACTTTGTTTGCATCTTTCCTTTCTTTCAAGGCGTCTTGATGGGGTCCAAGAGCTAACTCCTTCTGAAACTGAGGCTATTCAGTCTCGGGTAACTTAAGGAAAGAGGGCCCAGATCTCCAGCATTCATGGTAAAACTATAAAGAGTAATGAGATAATTTATATTAGAAGAACTTCAAAAATGAATGAAATCAAAAGCAGAACAGAAATTAAAAATTAATAGGAGAAATAAAATGAAAATTTTTAAATAATAAACATATAAGACTTGATGTAATTAAAATTGTACTTGAGAATCAAAATCAGGAATAAAAGAATCTAAATCATATGAAAAGTCTGAAATTTTATAGAAATTAAAGATATACTACACAAGGTAAAACTAAACAATTGCAAACATTTTTTGGTAAACAAAGTAGTAAAAATATACTATAATATATATCGAGCGTTATACAGGATACATAGGGCGCAAAGTAGTGGAGTCGATAATAATAAATGAATAATCATTCGTTCTATTTGAAGGAGGAGTGAACACGATATAATACAGCAGGGAAGGATGCAGGAAGAGTTTCTTTAGTCTTCCTCGTGGTCCTTTGTGGTCTTTGTGAAGAAACCATCGAACGTTCAGCATAACCAATGATGATGTAAAGGAAATCATCTTCTTTGTAGTCTTTTGAAGGCCTCGGAAAGTACCCATCTATTGTTAAGTAGCAATAACAATAACATGCAGAAAGAAAATGTTCCTTTCAGAAATAGAAGAAGTATCGACACCAAGGCTCTTGAATGTTGTGAATCGTCAGGGGCAAAGTACAACTGAGCAAGGATGTTTCTAGTCGGGCGCCGGACCTATGCCTGATTTGGAATTGCGATATAAAACCTACAGAAATAAGGAAAAAATATTGAGTTCTCTACAAGTTGTTAAAAATATACATATACCTTAATGAATTTGACAATCTTCGTCAAAAATACGTACGATAGATTCGTTTGATCACTTGTAGAAAACACATCAAATTTTGCGGAATATATTCAGTTCAGAGTCGCATTTTCAGCCTCTAATCGACTTGATCTATTTTTTTATGATTTTTCACGGTGTAGTTAGATTTAGATTTTTTTGATAATCTAGGTAAGCGACCAGAACATTTGCCATTACTGAAT
This sequence comes from Ricordea florida, assembly GCA_949710005.1. NCBI lineage: Eukaryota > Metazoa > Cnidaria > Anthozoa > Corallimorpharia > Ricordeidae > Ricordea > Ricordea florida. The sequence goes on along the minus strand of OX453276.1, from coordinate 10,403,343 downwards.
ATTGCAAATGAAAACGGTGCTCACATTGAAATTCATTTGCCATGCAAATCACCAATAATCGCTCCGGCTGGCTTCCTCCATGATCTCATAGGTCTGCGCATGCCCTGCCTCCTTGGGAGTTCCATTCAAGAGCCAGTTAGTAGCAGACTCCCTCAGAGTAGGGCCTTTCCTCCTCCATTTACTTTGCCGGATGGTACTTTCTATCCTTTCTTGCTTAATAAGTTGTCCCAACTTCTCGTATATCTCAGTTCTTTGGCCACCATACTCCCAAGATGTATCGAAGTCTGCCGTTGATAAAGGTCTGTAGTTTTGCAATGATCTTCTTTGTCAGTCTCCCAACATTTTTTGGTAGAATTAATATATAATTCCGTGAGTCGGCAAAAATATTTTATCAAAGCATAAGTTCTTTCTAATGGAAACATTTTCTCTGTTCCTTCAGTTACCTTGTATAATGAATATAAAAAAGCAGAAAGGATTATCAGAATCTTGTTTACTTTAATAGAATCCATGTGAACAAAATACCTGTGCCAATGGAGGAGAATGCATTCCGCTCTACGAAAAGGAAGAGGAATATATGTGCAACTGCTAGTCAACTGGACACAAAGGGAGAAGCTGCCAAGAGGGTAAATTAATACTTTCTTTTTTGTGTGTGCATGGGAACTGGTGACGCGTTCAGCTTACTTAAAGATATTAATTTTCATTAAGCCCAAGAGGAATGCCCAGAGAAGCGAAGAAAAGTGGGATTCTTTTGTCGTGACATGTTGACTTAAAAACTGTAAGTATCCAAATTTCAATTGAACAGGTTTGCAGATGAAGGACGTACAGTAAAAAGAAATCTTGTCACATAAGTAGTCTGTTAGTTCCACAATGAACTAAATAATCCTTTATACTGAAAATTTACTCCGAATTTCACGTTCAAATTACATCAAAAGTTTAAATCCTAAAAGTGTTCCTATACGTTTACGTGTACGTTTAAAAACTGTTTTACGCGGCAATCCTTAAAATCTCTGAAAAAATTACAAAGCACGTGCAATATCCTTGGGAGAATCACGTGATGCAAACAAAACAAACATGAAATAGGTAACTACAAAAAAGAAACCGGACATTGGTAGCCACATAGTCGTTCAGATTTGCATACTAATTTCCAGCAGAAACGTAGTATTTGAGTTTAAATGTATGAATTCCTAAAATTAGTGTGCGAGACTGATGTGCTAGATGACGCTGAATGCTATCGATGTAATGCAAGGTCCCCTACCAAATCTATTACTTCTAGGAGCAGATTATATAAACCAGTTTCCTTACGCAGCGTAAAATCACCCAACCCCTTGAAATGGTACCCTCTCCCACCGGTTAGCTCAGTGGGTGAAGCACCGGACTACCGTGCGGGAAGTTGCGGGTTCAAACCCCAGCCGGACCAACACTCAGGGTCTTTAACTGAATTGAGGAGAAAATGCTGCGTTTGTAATAACATTCGCAAACGGTTAGACTTTCTAGTCTTCTCGGATAAGGACGATAAAACATAGGTTCTGTATCACAATACTTGTTCCTTGTAATTTGTAGGACGTTAATGAGTAGGGGATGTAGTTCCCGGTGTGGTGGTCTATCTCTACCTCTGGTTTGCCATTCACACGTACACGTTTTAACGAAACGTGGGAGCTCCTTGATGTCACGTGTATAAATAAAGTATGGTATTGTATTCGCATCAGGGGAAGAGTAAATTCGCCTGATCAAATTCGTGCAAGTTAGTAAGAGCCAATTAGGTAGACCTTAGTCGACTGTGGTAAATCGTGCATATATATATATATATATATATGTAGGTCTATGGTTGTTCTGGATAACCTCTTGTTGAGAGCAGCAATCCGTCTAGCCCGAAAATGTTACACTTCGACATGGTTTTTGGTCTACCGATAATGATTGGCTCTTTTCTATCGGCTCGCTTCCTTGCTTCAGCAGATACTAGCTTTTCCTCTCTTAACTTAAGATGCTTCTTCAGGTCGATTCTCCATTCTACCCTGTCAGTAGCCACGGCCTCGCATGGCTCAGGGCTTGCCAGCCCTTTTTGCAGATATCCTTGTGGGCAGAAAGTGGTTCTGCTCCCTAATGCCAGTACCCATAAAGGAGATCATCAGGAATCCGGCTAACTTCCATGTGGTGGAAGTGCGCTACCCACCTCATTGTACGTTGCCTGAGCAGAGTGTACATCCCAGGAAAACCGGCTTCAGCATACTTAGTCGTGCCAAGATATGTTACGAATACGGTGAATGCTACTCCAAAGAAAGCTGTTCACTCTTTCTCTCTCGTCTAGCGACATATGTGATCCATGTCTGGCTGTCGTACAAGAGTGTGCTAAGGACGCACGCAGTGTTAACTACTCAGTGATTCTTTGTTGCTATCCTTGGATTGGTGCACAGTCTAGTCTTAGGCCTGAAACGAGCAGCAGTTGTGGATGCCTTTCTGACTCTTTTGTCGCTCCCACGATCCAAGGAGAGGCGTGTCAGAGATGATGGAGCCAATGTAGGTAAGCTGATGAAAAACATCAAGTTCAGTCATTAATGGTGAGTGCTTAAGGTACTGGTGTGTTCTGTCCCAGAACGTACTTCTTCATCAAGCTGACAGTAATTGTAGGCTACAGAAAATGGTCTCCGCTGCTGGGTGCAAGCTACCACTGCTGCATCGTTAGCATATAGCATACCTCTAATAACTCTTTCACGAACCTTAGTCTTTGCTTTAAGACGAGCCTAATTAAAAGCCTGCCAACTGATTGGGCTCGTAGATAAATTCCCTCTTTTGCTGTACCAAGGGCATGTTTCAAGACCAAAGCAAAGGCAAAGTTTGACGCCACTACGGATATCAAATGGCTCTGAGGAGTTTCCGTTGAATTGCACCATCTCAATGAGATTTGCGTGAAAGACTCAGAGCAAACCTTTGCAGTTTGGGTGGGAAACCGATTTTTGAGAGAATATTAAAGAAGCCATTTCAGCTATCCAGATCGAATGCCTTGGGAGATCAATGAAGGTGAAATGTAAGGGCATCTTATGTTCTTATCACATCTCCTGTAGTTGACGATGGCAGGAGATCATGTATACAGTTGACGTTCCGGCTTTGAAGCTGCACTGTGTTTCAAGCTCAGTTCTCTTTATACAATCACCTGCAAACAAGTCAAAATATCTCTTGGAAATAGTATGTCCACAATACGTAGGAGAGAGAAGCCTCTGTAATTATTACAGTGACTTCTTTCCCTATTGTCCTTATGAAGAGCTATGATTCTGCATGGCATCCCTCATGTCTTCTAGAACAGAATCTTCCTGCATGCATTGACAGAGATTTTGGTGCAGACGGAGCAACACGGTAGTCTCGCACTGCTTAATAAAGACAGGGTGGATCGCGTCGCTTCCTTGGGCCTTGCCAGCAGCCAAGCTATCAATTGCTTTCCTAAGCTCCTCTAGTCTGGATGCCTTTTCTTTTAGCAGCCCTGTGAGACCGGAGGTTCTTCTCATTGAGAGGATTCGGATTGCATTTTTTGTGAGTTTACTAGTTTAATGCTGTTGATGAATATCACAATCTCTCAACGCTCAAAATACATCCTCTTTATTATTTCAAAACTCATTTAAACTGACAATTAAATCGTAGCAGTATGCGGGATATTTGTCCGGTGAACCTAGTTTGATAGCCCAGAGCATCCGAATTGGTAATCAGAAGGTCGGAGGTTAGGTTCCTTTGGAAGAACTCAGCTTCTTTTTTCTCTGAGTTTGACTGACGTGTTCAAATTAACCAGGCTAAGTATAAGCATCAGCATATCAACCACTGACAGTCCGTTTGATTAAACCAAAAGAACAAACGCATGTTCGTTCTTTTTGCGAACGTTGTATTTACTTATCTATTTATTTCTTAATTGAATCATTTATTTTCATTTATTTACAGCATGCACCGTCTTCGATTTTGAAACTAGCTTAACAGGTTGGTTATTGAATGGAACTGCGTTTAACAAACAGCCGACTTATGGAGATAACCCCACCGCCAGGGGAAAGGAACAGCCATCAAATCATCGCGGAAATTGGTGGATAGGTGGCGCCGAAGATCGACCGAGTCCTGATCATCCTGCTGGAATTTTGCGGGATGGTAATGGAGACTTTCCACAGGGAACGCTCGTGTCACCTGAATTCATTATCGGGGGAAACATTATACATTTTATAATTGGAGGAGGATGTGATGTTAGCGTAGTTCGCGCAGAGCTTCTTGTGGAAAACAGCGTAGTCCTTAAGGCCACAGGAAACTGTACAGAGACGCTCGAAGAACGTAGCTGGGATGTTACTGCTTACCACAACAAGAAGGCACAGCTCCGTCTAATTGACGCATCCTCCGGTATATGGGGACACATCAATTTTGACGATCTGAGAGAAATCTGCTAAAACGCTAACGAAAGAGACGTTTGATAAATCAGACGGAGGCCCATTAAGGCAATCTGCTGGTTAAGCTCGCTTTGCAATGATCTACTGAGATCAAGTTAAAACTTGACCGACCAGTTTCTGGTTGGTATGGTGCAGTAGGAGCCAACTGAAGAACGGAGCTTTAGTTTACAGCGACGAGTAGAAAAGGCTACATAGAGAGCTGTGAAACCTTTTTCTCTTCAAACACGAGGCTCCTAGTCACATAAACTAAAGTTTTACAGAAATTTGTTCCACTGAAAAATATCGTATCTTAACACTCGTGCAGTATCTTGCAATAAAATTGTCTTATGTGAATACCCGGTGTTTGTTTAAACAGAATGATACATGCGCACAGATAAGGAATTTCGTGTCTTCTCTTCAAATAGATAAGTCATTCACTCGTTGAGCTTTCTTGTAGTATATCAATGCATTAGTTTCTATATATTTCTGGACTTTAATATCTTTTATTCTGCCTTTTTTTCCTGATGCACACTGTATAACACCACAAAATGGAATCGCAAATGTCCAAATGAAACTTTGCCTACCGCTCAGGGCACCATTTCGCTCAGACTGTTTATGACCTAATTCTGTGCTTTAATATTAAAGCATGGGAATTTAAGGCAGATTTAATTTGTTAATTATTCCCTAATCATGGTATATTTTAAACATCTCCAAATTTGCATTAAAAGACTTATGATGTATGATTCATAGGAGGTCATTTTAGAACCGCGTTGCGTTCCATCGATACAGACAGTTCCCACGCATTAAAACGATTTGTAAAATGCTGAACTGGTCAAAAACTACAACAATTAAACAATAAATAAAAAATGCCCGAAGACGTAATTGTAATAGGACTGAGTAGAGACCAATTTAGTCTGTAATCATACGAGTGATAACAAAATCTGCAGAGTTTGTCGGACCAGCACACCTCTGGCCAATATGCTGTTTCGAGACATTATACAACTGAACACACCAGGGACTTACCCCTTAAGGGAACGTCCCCGGACCATGTCGGGATACTCAGCCATTTTGTTTACTAATATCTTGGTATCGTTCTATTACCCAACGTTTCAGGACTAAAGCACTTTTTATTACATTTGTAAGTACATTGTTAGCTGGTAAAATGTCAGCCGTGCTTTATTATGTTTTTAGTGCATTTATTTTACTGTACGTTTTATCGTAGATTCACTTCTACATCGTTGTTGTGCCAAATAAAATCATTCAACACCGAGGAGGATTCTTCAAAATCGGACGATCACGCAGCGGAAGTTCGATTTGTTCATCACGATTATGATTACAGACCAAATTGGACGACACGAAGTCTTATTGCCAATTAATTATGAAACCTAGTGTAACCAGGGATATGAAAGTGCTGCGGAAATTTGGGTGTAGTTTGCAAATTGGAGCAAGGATTTTATAGACAATTTTGAGCAGAAATGGTTGCCATAAGAGTCATTTATTTTGTTCGGTCAAGTTTCTAAAAAAGCTAATGGTGACACTTGAATATATATGGCATATTCCAGTTCCTTTGGCTAAGTGGCTGCCGGTTTGGTATTCCTTCAAATTGAAGAGATTTGTATGAAAAAAAAAATTACCCTGCAGGGGTGGATCCAGAGTAGTTCAAGTGAATTCCAGAAATCACTCAAATGTTTCGGAACCTGCGTTTCTTATTTTTCAGGTTTTTCTTGTAGCTCAATAAATCAATTATCCGTCTTGTTGTAGTGTTTATTATGAAACAAGACGCTTTAGGAGCGTTTACTCGGGCTTCGTGTGGAGCGTTTTAGTTAAGCATTTACCACTCTTAAAATGTATACGAACCTACATGCGTAAATCGTGAGAGGAATTTTCGTTATCTGTTACTCCAGTCTCACATTTTAACGGTTATTTGTGCCAACAGTCAGTTTAATGACTCGTGTGAGACAACAACAACAACGACAAAAAAAAAAAACAATATTTTATTGGCGTGTGTACAACCGCTTACACAAATGACGAGTACAGTCAAAATAGACAGTATGAACGTTAAGTCTTGGATTCATATATTTAGTGGCTCGAATTGGTGGATGGTTCGAGTTTTTGACAAGAAAATAAATCGTGAAAATAAACCGTCGCACTTTCTATGCCGTAAACTACATTTGTTACACTAAACACGATAATTTTATTATATAAAGCTGATTTGTAGAATTCTATACGCTTTATTTTTGCGAAAAGAGCGTATACAGCCAATCAAAATGGCGTACAGCTGTTTCACGTGTGAAAGTTTAACAAATCAACGATAGTGCAAGGTCTTTCTGATCTGAGCCAATCGGAATCGTGCATCGTTACATTCAAATCGCTTTTCAGATTTGGCGCCTTTCTTAGCGGTGCGCCTCCTCCAGATTTTTCTTGCGAAAATGGAGAAGGCGGAGGAAAGCTCTAGGTTTGTGTTGGCTGGTCGCTCCGTAGACGAGTTTTTAAAGCATTAAGAAAACAAAAACACATTGACAAAAACACGGAGAGATGTCTCGTTGCTCAAAAAAATTTGAGGTTTTAAGGAACGAGCCGAGAGAGATTGAAAATATTGATGCAAAAGATCTCTCCAATTTTCTGCTTCTAGTTCGAACGAAAGACGGAGAATCAATACGAACCGGCCACGTCGCTCTGGTATTTTGTTTCGCGCTTTGATCGTTATTTATGTAAGAGCATTCCTCAACCATTATGAAGGAAAGGAGTTCAGCAGTTTATTTCCTTGATGTAGTGCGATATTTTCAATTGCTATTAAATTTGAATTTGCTTCTGATGTTAGTGAGTTTTAACTCAGTTCTAATTTGTGCTCAGTATTCTATTTCAATGAAAATTCTCCTGTTACGTGTAATAAACAGCTCACGTCATAGAAAGTACTTTGTACGGGGTTGTATTCACTCGTTGTTTGCATCAAAAGCCCTCACTAGCTCGTACCTCGCTCGTTCGAATTGTTGTACAAGCAACTCGTGAATACAACCCCGTACGTCGCACTTTCTATGACGTAAACCATATTTATCAAAACGATAAAAGAAGAAAACATGTATGAAACAGAGAGTATACACCTCGTTCTGCGTGAAATCGAAAATCTCATGTTTACTAAAAGATATAGCTTGAATCCAATTTGCACTGCGTACCGCAAACCGCGTAACCAGCTTCTAGGAAACCTCAAATTCTTGAATTTATTTTGTACCGCGTACCGCGTAACCAACTTCTAGAAGACATGCAAGTCTTGAATATATTTTGCACGGCGTACTGCATAGCCACAGTTTTCATTAACGGGGTCAAAATGTGTTAGGGTATTCTGCAGTTACCGAATACCTCTCCAAGGTGTAAAAATATCGAGCTAGCTGGAAGATTCTCAATCATGTTACGCAACAACTCGCAAAGAAAAACTTCTGCTGATAAAATACCAATAATAAATCGTTTAACCGGCTAAAAAAAACTCCCAAATATTGCTATAGGTCAAGAACGTATGAAATCTCAGCGTGATGAAGTGTGAAGAAACCATTATCTTGACTAACGAAAAAAATTTCGAGATTTGTCCTCGACAATGGTTGGAAATCGATGGAGAGTAGTTCAATTCTATGATCATAATGTTCTGCGCGCCGTGTCCAACCTCCTGTAGATATAATGTTTGCACTCAAGAAACAAAGCAAAGGAATTCCAGTCTAGTGAGAAAGTTTTCATTAATGCCTGAAATACATGTTCAGAATCAAACAAGCAAGTTTTGAGGAAGTACAAAATACGCTTTCATGCGCTAAGTTACAAAGATCACTAGCGTTTCTATTAGAAAGGAAGCTCGAGTTCTAGCAGATATGCGTCTACTTTATTTATTTGTCGACGAAAATCAAGCGCCTGTCACGTCCTCTACTAAGCCTAACGTGTACGCCTTGCGGACCTATTCAGTTTAACGGGTAGGTCCTTCGCCTGGTAGTTCCATCATTCTGTCAGATCCATCGTTGTCGTTGTCGACTTTCTTCGATTTGGTCACTTTCCATTCGCTACTCATTTGGCGAGCATCTGTTACAACAGTCTGACCTGATTTAAAGAAACAGGGGAAAAAAGGGTATCGCTTAGATACGAAATTTCTATTCGACTGTTGAGAAATATTTTGCGAAGAGAACGAGTAAAATATTTCCTAACAAGAGAAGAGCCATTTCTTATCTCCAAGCGATAATGCAATTTTTTTATGCTCTAAAATTTTGCATTATCCAACGAGTTAAAAAAACGGTATCAAAGTTTTAAGTTTAATTCTAGGAATTTTACCACTGCTAATCGAATACAGGAAACAGAGAAATGATGTACAAATAAATATAAGCAAATAAGTAAGTACATTTCTAGTCAAGTTCTGATGCTGCCGATAGTTAAACGCAATGAAATACAAGAATTATTGCAATATACTACTTCGTAATCGAGAATGAGGTCATTACAGGGAAATAGATAAGTCCTGATAAATGATAAGTCAAGAAATAAAAGGCAATTAAGTAAGTAAATTACTATAAAATGTTCTAATACACACTACCTATAATTAAAACGCAAGAATAAAACACCTATCACAGTAAATATATATACTGATTTTCTTATTCAATTTCTCAATGATGAAATATAACCACACGGGAGGACTATACTGCATCCTAGGTAAATACAAACAAACGAAAACATTGACAACAATCACAATACATAAAACATGTTCTTTACCTGATTCTCCGATGCCTTTTCCATTATAGTCGAGCGGCACTCTTATTACTCCTGTTTCTTTTATGGGTCTTTCTACTCTCTCCGCTTTCACAACCTTCTTGTTGTAGAGATCCCTCAGTCCTTCCTTATTGCCAATATCATGTGGTCGTTTTTCACTGCTGCTGTCGCTATCACTAGAAATAATTCAGAAAATGTTAAAGTGTTTTCTACATTAATGAGTCTCTTATGAACTGAAGGAACAACGCACTCTATCAAATCTTGTAAACCAAGAGATAATATAGCTATTCCGTGTGGTTGTGTAGAACAAATTATTAGGTACAGTTTTATGGCCAGAGATAAAATGTTAGAGCCACACTGCACACAGAATAGTACTGTTCAGTAGCTTTCCAGAGAATGGTCACATTTTATGGCTCGATCAACGAATAAAAGCGTTTGAAGCACACTGTACAGTTAAACAGTATCATGGTACAGTACTGTTCAGTAGCTTTACAAAGAATGGTCACACTGCATGGTTTGATCCACAGATGAAAAAGTCAGAGCCACACTGTATAGTAAAACAAACAGTACCAAGGTACAGTGCTGTTCAGTACCTATTGAAAGGTCGTTTCATCCACGTGTGAAAAGTAAGACCCAAATTTTGATTTCTAGCGAAAAGGTGGCAACAAATTCAACGGCTTGTTTGCATGTCTACTGATGGAACAGTCAAACAATGGGTTAAAATAAATGTGTCAGCCAAAATATTTTTGATGTACCTTGACTGGCTACCTCCAGAACTTCCCGAACCACCGCATTCGTAACTCAAATCAGTAAAGCAGGCAACTAAGGCCAACACTGCCTTGTTTCTGAGCACTTATCGGTGATACGAGTGAATTACCACTGCTGCAGTGAGCTGCTTTTATGCAGTTCGGCGGATCAGTTCCTCGATGACATGTCTTCAGCATCTGGGCGGCATTGGAAGATCAATGTACTTTGTCTGAAAGGCGGAATGAATCGTTGCTGAAAGGAAGTCTGCATGCGTTTGTTTGCGTTTACAAGGGATTGGGGGTTTAATAAATACCAAGCCATTCTCGTAAAGAAATATCTTCCTGTTTGTAAATGTTCTTTTCTGTTTTAATTTTGCCCTATCTTTATTTCGCTTAGAGGCAAAATTTATGGTTTCTTTTCATAGACCAAGAACGCTCTTTACTCACGCTCCTTACTTTGGGAAATGATTTAACATTCACTGGTAACTGTAGAGTCTACTTTACTTTAACCAGTTCCCTTTAAGATAAGGCATTTTGTCGCTTAAGCGGATTATACAGTTTCTTCCTATCGCTTTGTTGAAGTGTCCTAGCAAAAAAGGAAGTACATGCCATAAACCAGCTGTTTCCGCTGACGACAAATTCTGCGAGTCCTCGCCAACTGCTTTAACACTGCCAGTTAGAATTCGATTTCTGTCCCATCTACTGATTAACAGTGTTAATGAACTTTAGATAATTTCTAGATATTTGGGTCTTTTACCACTATACATTCTGCACCAATATCTTTGCTACAGCACTTGAACTTGTAGTATATTTTGACAGGAAAAGACGTTAAGAACTTTTGTCGTTCAAAATTAATTTACATTACATCTGTACTCTATCCCTGAATAACTAATTAAAGAAATTAACTCAATATTTTTTTTTTATTTTATTTGGGATGTGCAGCCATTTAAAATCAAGAAATAAACTATTATTGGCGAGAGGAAACATGGAGGACTTAAAATGACTGACTTTAATATCTTCAAGGCCTTAAACGCCGCATGGATATCACGCATAAAATCCGAGAACGTAGCATCCTGGAAAATCATCCCTAGCGCAGCCTTAGAGAGATGGGGTGGACTACACTTTTTGGCAAATTGTAACTATGATATTAACACACTACAGGTCAGTAATTTACCACCTTTTTATGTTAACTTGCTTGAAGAATAGCAAATGATTAAAGCTTCTAATGGAAGTGAGATTTTCCTCACTTGTGAAGAGGTAATTTTGAATAATCGAAAAATTTTTATTAATGGTAAATCCGTATTCTACAAGAGTTGGTTTGACCAAAATAGAATACGAATCCAGGATCTCCTTCAAGACGACGGTAAATTCATGTCCTGTAAAAAATTTTGTGATAAGTTTAAGCTCAAAACGGCCTTCACCCTCTACTTCGGTCTTATTAATACTATATCAACTCTTTGGAAGTTAGTATCAGAAATTCCTTCTTCGCGATGCCCAGACAGACAGGAAAAGGAAGAAACCAGTTCCACCAAATATGTGTACAACTCGCTGTTAATGTTATTCTTCGTACCACCTACTGCTGAAACTAAAATCTTAAAACATGGTTTCACCCCCCGAAACCGTCCAAAGTTACCTTTCCAGAGCAAGTGAATGTTTCAATATAAGATCATACACAACATTCTCGCAACTTAACTGTCTCTTTTTAGAGCCAAACTGTCTGACAACGATTATTTCTGATGTCTTCAATGCTTGGCTGATACACACTCCCTAAATCATATGCTCTTACGCTGCGCTTCCGTTATAACATTTTGGAAGACCTTTCAAAACTGGTGGACAAAGAAAATGAAACAACTCTGAACTAGTATTATCAAATAGTATGCTTTTATTCAGTCTTTTCGACAAAACGGAACATAAATGCTCTTTGAACTATGTGCTTCTAATTGCGAAATTTTCTATATACTGCAGTCTGCCTACACGACGAAAAGTTCTGTTTCGACAGTTTTCTTATACTTCTAAAAGAAAAATTGAAAATACAGAAAGTCTCTTACTAGACCTTACTACTTTCCAAAAATCCTTTCAACATATTAATTCATTTAACATGCATTGATGACGTGTTTTCTTTGTTTTCGTATCTAAGTATTTTTTTAGCTATGTAGAGAACGATGTAACTAGTCTTAATATTGTACTGTAATGTAAGTATGTAATATTACTATTTTCCTCTTTTTATTTTGTTTTGTTGAGTTTGTAAATAAATAAATATATATATTGACAGGAAGTTATCTTATGAATTCACGGAAGAAGCAGTGATTGTCAAACTGGCCTGCTGATCCCGTTACTTGCGGAATCTCAGTTTTAAAAAATGATTTCCGGAATAAATTATTGATGAGAAATCTCTGTCTTCGACCATGCTGGAAAAACCCTATTGAAATACAAACTTAAACTTTTACGGTTTCTGGTGTTATATCCGCTCAGGAGACGATGCATTAAAATAAAAGCTGACATAAGCTATGGTCTTTCAATCTATTCCAAGCCGAATTGGTACTACTGATTTCCTTAACCTCAGCAAAACCACTGTAAGTTAAGTGTGATGTGCAGATCAGTCAAACCACTCTTACTAACCAGTAATTATTGTACAGTCGAGTCAAACCACGTGTGATGTTCAGTCCAGTCACGATCAAGGCACTGTTAGTAAGGTGTAATGTTCAGCCCAGTCAGACCAATGTTAGCAAGGCCTGATGCTTAGCTCAGTTCGGTTTTGGACTGAAGTACTCAACGTTTCCTACAATTAATACAAAAGAAAGGCAGAGCTGTGCACACAAAGTTCTATCAAATTTTTAAACTAACCGATAAAATGGTCTCTCTTCTCGACACCGAAACGTTTAATGAATTTCTGATCTGCGCGTTGAGTCAAAGCAACATTTTCTCAATGCTAGTGGGCACTGTGAGACACTCCAGTCTCTGTGTTCCTGTCGCACGCAGCAAAAGGATTCGTATGGGAATGCACAGCAAAATTCGTTTTGTGGTTGAAATGTCGGTAAATATCCTAACAGAGGGCCTACAAAATAGAGGTATTTGAATTGCTGTTCGTAGTCTTCGTAGATTAGGAAAATTTGAGATTAAAAGCTCTACGGTCATCTACTTTTACATTGAAGTAAGATTAAATATTCGAAAACTGGAGATTAATGACACGTGTCAAAAAACCTAATACTTGGGCGGTAGGCCCATGAAAAGGTTGGCATTCACGCAGACTCGTTGCGTCTGCTCTCGATAGGAACAAGTTCACGTCTCACCGTGAGCTCGTGCATTGAATTGGAGTTGGCCGCTCAGTGGCTGTTACATACACAAAATCTATTCTGTTTAAAGTACTTGTCCAATAGTGGACTACACGTAGTTACCTAGTTGACTAGGTAGCTTCCAATTAAGCCCCAGACATTGATAGTTCCTTGACTTCGTTGGTGTCACGCCTAGTGTGATCAACCACTTCTTATGGCCTTAACTCGTTTCGTTACTTTGCATCTAAAACCTGGAATTCCCTACCTAATAATATAAGATCTGAACATACTTTAACTGGTTTTACAAGACTTGTCAAAAGTCTCCTTTTAGACATAAGATATATTGAACATTTTAATGTAATATGTAAATAGATTTTTTAATGTAAATAGATTTTTTCATTTTTTTTTTCAATTTATTTTTTTTTTGAAATATATAATATATATAAATTATATTTATATCATAGATACTGAGATTTCCTCACGAAAGAAAGAGTGCGTAAAAATGATACGTAAAATGCATTAGCCAATAGGAAACGCGAACGATGAAAACTCACTAGTGAAAAAACGTCGTTCGTCCAATCACAAACGCGAACGACGAAAACTCACTAGTGAACAACATCGCATTGCGATTTCGATTAAATTTGAACCTATAAGCCTCAGTCAGGTTTTTTTTTTCAGTTGAAAAATGTTTATAAAAGTTGTGAAGGTATAAACTGACGTTTTATTCCTTGTGTTACTTCATTAAATATTTGATTTTGAAAGAGAAACTGATGTTTTAGTTATTCTAGTTTTACACGCATACATTGCAGTTGAATGGGTTCCCTAAACACGCGCGTAAGAGTGACAAAATTTGGCTTTTCAAAAATCTCAGTTTCTATAAAATAAACAAATTACACCATGGAAAATGCTTTGTACGATTTTTAATTCACTCGTTGAGTTGTATCAGAAAACTCACTCGTTCGCTGCGCTCACTCGTTCGTATTCTGATACTACTCAACTCGTGAATAAAAATCGTACGTGCGCATTTTCCCTGGAGTAATCTCTATATATTATATTAAACAATTAGATTATGAGTTCGAGATTTCTATCGCGTGATAGTTGACGAGGGCGCAGCCCCGAGTCAACTATCACGCATAGAAATCGAGAGCGAATGATCTAATTGTTTTAGTATAAATCTACTAGTCGTTCAAAACTTTGTCTTTTCTGGAACAGCCTCGACCAGTAAACTGTCTAAATCTTCTTCACGGACTCTTCGAAAACGTGAAGAAGCGGCCGCCATTACGCTACTCACTATCTATCACAGAATAGATAGTGGGTAGCGTAGCCAATCAGAGCGCGGCATTTGTGATAGAACACTAGTAGATTTATACTAAATACTAATGTGTTCTCGAAGATATTAACCTCTTCAGGCTACTCTGAAATTCGAGTTTTAAATAAAGTTCATGATTTATGTATGTATGTACATCGAGAAAAGGGTTGAAAAGATTGAACAATAGCCAAACCACAACACCGAGGTAAACCAAACAACTTAACAGTACAGTTCCGTTTTATCAAAAAAAAAAAAAAACAATTCAGACACTTCTGTTCATGTCTTGGTTTATTATGACATAGTGCAGGGGATACTAGGATTTTTGCAAGCTAGACTTGAATTTGTTGAACTGTTCTAGAAAAACAGGAAGTACACATACCATAAACCCACTGTTTCCGCTGACAACAAATTCCAGGAGTCCCCGCCAACTTAGTTAACACTTCCAGTTACAGTTCGACTTCCATCCTCTCCACTAATCAACGATGTTTCTGAATTTTAGATAATTTCTAGATATTTGGGCCTTTTGCCGTAAATTCTGCACCAATATCTTTGCCACAGCACTTGAACTTGTAGTATATTTTGACAGGAAGTAATTTTATGAATTCATGAAGGAAAGTGATTGTTCCAGCAGGGTTTTGGCTTTGAAGGCCAAAACCTGAGGAGGTACCCCAGAACCCTACGCGTAGAGGGAGGAAAAACTCGAAAAACGCATCTCTAAGAACCTTCCAGTCATTTTGTGAGACATGCCAAAAGGATGTAGCTCTAAATAGCTTTATTTTGGTAAACTTTGTGACCAGATCTGCATTGCAAAAATGTGACCTGAATTACAATTCCTCGGCCACATTGTGCTTCTGCTATTCAAACTCAACCTGGAAAGTTCAATCGTCCCTGTATGCGAAACCCCTATGTGTGAGCGAGTTTTGACCTCCGTAGCACACTCAAAGTTTATTTTTATTAAATTATCTTCACTACTTTCGACTGTGTTAAAGTTGTATGAAAACATAAATCATGAATCGAAAGGGATGGTGCGATCACATAAACATTTTATTTGCGCAGTTATCGGCATTGAAGGAAAACAGAACTCAGTGATGATTTTTTTTCATACGTACAGGAGTTTTCCAATTTGAATGCATTAAAAAAAGAAAACACTTTGTACAAGGATGGTTTTTCACAATATATGAAGTAAGCAATATGGTTTGTGAATCTCAATCATGTGAACTAGATAATCGATCAGCATATTGAAGCCGGCATTGATATCACTGAGATATTTCTCAGTGATATCATGCCCATAATTAAGAAGAGAAGACACTCAAATCTGCATGGTGTCAAAGTTACAACACCCCTACTTCCCACAATTATTCAAACGTGCTTACTGAAGTTATTGCATTGTGTGTCACACTGATACTGATAGGTCCAGAATCTAACTTTAGCAAAGGCTAGTTTCCTTCCAACAAACGTCAGCAGCAAAATATTTCGTAACCCAAGGACACAAGGAAATGAGTGCAAAACTGTAGGTTTGAATGTCAAAACCAAGAAAAAGGCAAAATTCAAGACTAAAAATTAGAGCAATAACAACTCTGAGATAAAACATAAAAGACCAATTTACTCTGAGCCATTTGAAGGAACAAATATGACAAAATTTCACAAAAATGTACTATTTATCAATGTAATATATGCCAAGAAGCTGGCCTTTGAAAACTAAACCTAGGAATTATCCGGCCCAACTGTTTTTGTTCACTTTATTCCAGGGATAAAAGTATTCCGAAAAAGTTTTCGAATAAAAATTTCATGATGCCATAACCAGTTCCTGAAGAATTTCTGGGTTTATCACAGTTTGAAGAAATGTTGATGGTAAGAGCTTTTCCCGCTATGCTGCATGTGTATACAAAACCAAGAGGTGGACAAAAAGCATACAAAGGGCATTTTATAACTTTGCCCCAAGATGTGCAACAACTTGCAGATGTATTGCTTAGATGCGCATAACCTAAGGACCTCCCTGTGATAATAGTTACCGTGAATGGAAAACTGGATTTATTTATTTATTTATTACTCGGGCTTCTTCCAAAGGAATGCCTGAGGTATAAATTGGGCTTCATTTTTTTTTCTACGTTCAGTCACAAACTGCTCTAGTGTTTACAGCGCATGTGTGGTCATTATGCACACGCGTAGAATGAGTCATAAGTGCACATGATCAAGATAATTTCCTTCAGACTTAAAAACGCACCCGCCGTTCGCGATAGACCCATCAGAGCAACTACAGAATACAGTGCCAGAATCAAGGCAATTTTGTTAAGCGGCTCGTTTTGTTCGGCAAAGGATAAAAGGACGTGGAATAAGTTTTATGCACGTTCAGTCTTGGATTCATATATTTAGCGGCTCGTTTGGTGGATGGTTCGGGTTTTCGTCAAAAACACTCGTGAAAACAATCCCGTACGTCGCATTTTCTATGCCTTAAACTACATTTATCAAAACTACAGAAGAAGAAAGAATGTATGATACAGAGAATATACACGTTTTTCTTTAAGCGTGAAATCGAAAATCTCACGGAGATAGCTTGAATCCAATTTGCACTGCGTACCGCGAACCACGTCATTGTAGCCTGCTTCTAGGAGACTTCAAATTGAAGTATTTATTTTGTACCGCGTACCGCGTAGCCAACTTCTGGAAGACATGCAAGTCTTGAATATATTTTGCACGGCGTACTGCTCAGCCACAGTTTTCAGTAACGCGATCAACATGTGTCAGGGTATTCTGCAGCTACCGAAGATCTCTCCAAGGTGTAAATAAGATCAAATATCGAGCTAGCTGGAAGAGCAATTTTTCTTGGTTGTAATAAGACCCTTTGTCGCTTTCCGCTAATTTAGCGGCTCACTCTTTGTCAAAAGTGTTTTTTGCCTTCCTTTAGCCGATGAGCAAGATCGCTTTTTCTTCCTCGAAGACATCCGTACACTGATTATGGCTTGAAATCGCGTGTCAAACTAGGGTCAAACGCAGCAAGTTATTGATGTCATGTGACACGGCCTTGCCTCGACAATTAATTCATTTGACAGAACTTATCAACTCTCAATTAAGTAATCAATATGTAAAAAATCTTTATTGCGCAATAACTAGCGACAGATATAATATTTTTTCGCGGAGTTTTTTAAATTTTAAAGATAGCCTTAAGATTTATCCAACCGTTTAAGAAAGTAAAATTATGCAAAATGGCAAATTTTCCCCTTACTGATACCTTAACTCCTGAAATACATGTTCAGAATCAAACAAGCAAGTCTATTAGAAAGGAAGTCCGATTTCACGCAGATATGCGTTTCTAATTTATTTATTTGTTCCATGAAAATCAAGCGCCTGTCACTTCCTCTAGTAAGCTTAACATGTACTCCTTGCGGACCTATTCAGATTAGCGCCTAGGTCCTTCCTCTGGTAGTTCCATCATTCTCTCAGATCCATCGTGGCAGTTGTCTGTAATCACGTTGTATTCCTCTCCACCTGTTGCTACGTAGTCGCCAACACGCGCACCTTCGACTTTCTTCGATTTGGTCACTCTCCATTTGCTACTCATGTGGCGAGCATCTGTTACAACAGTTTGACCTGATTTAAAGGAACGGGGAAAAAAAGGATATCGCTTAGATTTCAAATTTCTCTTCGAGTGTTGAGAAATATTTTGCGAAGAGAACGAGTAAAATATTTCCTAACAAGAGAAGAGCCATTTCTTATCTCCAAGCGACAATGGAATTTTCTTTTAATGATATAAAATTTTGCATTATCCAACGAGTTAACAAATTGAAAAAAAACGGTATCACGCCAATGATATCGCATGTGTGTAATATCACACATTTGTGATAATAATTTTATCCATTTGCTACCTCTCTGTATATAACTAAATATTGCTAAGTCACAGTTGGTGACGTGCTAGAAAAATTGGTTTTGATGACATTAACTAAGAATGGAATCACCGACTAGAATTTACAATAAATTTAAATTTAAGTAAAGTTAAATTCCAGGAATTTTACCACCGCTAAGCGAATAAAAGAAACAGAGAAAAGATATACAAATGAATATAGGCAAATAAGTAAGTATATTACTATATAAAGTTCTAATACTGCCGATAGTTAAACGCAACAAAATACAATAATTATTGCAATATACTACTTATTAACCGAGAATGAGGTCATTACAGGGAAGTAGATAAATGATAAGCAAATAAATGAAGGCAATTAAGTAAATAAATTACAATAAAATGTTCTAATACTTATTACCTATAATTAAAACTCAATAATAAAACACCTATCGCAGTCAATATATAATCGCTGAATCACTTTCTTATGGTGAATTATAACCACACGGGAGGACTATATTACATCCTAGGTAAATATAAACAAACGAAAACATCAACAACAATCACAATAAACAAAACATGCTGTGTACCTGATTCTCCGTAGCCTTTTCCTTTATGGACGAGCTGTTGGCTTCCATCTTCGAGTGTCACTCTTACTCCTGAGTGCTTAAATGGTGTTCCTTTTATGGGTCTTTCTACTCTCTCTGCTTTCACAACCTTCTTGTTGTAGAGATTCCTCAGTCCTTCCTTATTGCCAATATCATGTGGTCGTCTTTCACTGCTGCTGTCGCTATCACTTGAAATAATTCAGGAATATTAGTGTCTTTGCTGCATTAATAGTCTCTTATGAACTGCAAGAACAACGCACTTTATATAAAGTCTTGTAAACCAAGAGATAAAATAGCTTTTCCGTGTGTTTGTGTAGAACGAATTGTTAGGTGGTACAGTTTTATGACCAGAGATAAAATGTTAGAACCACACTGTAAAGAGAAACCGAAACAGTACCACTGGACAGAACTGTTCAGTAGCTTTCCAGAGAATGGTCACATTCAATGGCAAGGTTTCATCAACGAATAAAGCACACTGTATTGCAAAACAAACAGTGTCATGGTACAGTACTGTTCAGTAACTTTCGAAAGATTTTTCATCCACGTATGAATGAGCCACATTTTAATTTTTACTGAAAATATTGTTGCAATACAATAGTGTAATTCAATGGCTTGCTTGCATATCTGCAGATGGAACAGTCAAACAATGGGTCAAAATATTTTTGGTGTACCTTGACTGGCTACCTCCAGAACTTCCCGAACCACCGCATTCGTAACTCAAATCAGTAAAGCAGGCAACTAAGGCCAACACTGCAAAAATCTTCAGGTAATGCATGACCAGTACCGTCGCTGTGGCTATCGCTGAGAAGTTTGTTTCTGAGCACTTATCGGTGATACGAGTGAATTTACCACTCTATGCTGCAGTGAGCTGCTTTTATGCAGTTCGGAGGATTCCTCGATGACATGCCTTCAGCTTCTGGGCGACAATGTCAGATCAATGTACTTTGTCTGAAAGGCGGAATGAATTGTTGCTGAAAGGAAGTCTGCATTTGTATGTGTTTGTATGGCCCATTCAATAAATACCAAGCGATTCTCGTAGAATTATCTCCTTGTTTTAAATGTGCTTTCCTGTTTGAATTTTGCCCTAGCTTTATTTCGCTTAAAGGAAAATTTATTGTTTCTTTCCATAGACTAAGAACAAGCTATAACGCTCTTTACTTTGGGAAATGAGGAAACATTCACTGGTTAATGAAGAATCTACTTTATTTGAACCAGTTCCTTTGTGAGATTAGGCATTTTCTCGCTTAGGCAGATTACAAAGTTCCTTCCTTCAGCTTTGGTGAACTGCTCTAAAAAAACAGGACGTACATGCCATAAACCAGCAGTTTCCGCTGACAAAAAAATTCCCCGAGTCCACGCTAACTGCGTCAGCACTTCCAGTTACATTTCGATTTCCGTCCCATCTACTGATCAACAGTGTTTCCGAATTTTACATAATGTCCAAATATTTGAGCCTTTTGCACCAATATCTTTCCCGCAGCTTTTGAACTTGTGGTATATTTTGTCATGAAGTGATCTTATAAAGATCTACCGTGAACTTAACAATGTCGACGATGCGTTTGCACTACAGTCTGACCTGGATTCTCTAGAAAACTGGACAAAGAGTTGGCAAGTTAAGTTCAACTCTGAGAAATGCGAAGTAATGAGAATAACGCATAAGCAGGACAAAAGTACACATCATTATTACCTGTCAAATACAGAATTAAAATTTGTTGACTCATATAAAGACCTAGGTGTTAACATGTCAAGAGATTTATCCTGGTCGAATCACGTGGACGTAATTGTGAACAAAGCAAAGTAAAGTGCTGGGCTTGTTAAAGCGTACAGTTGGCAGTAAAAACAAAGAAATTTTCTTTATTTGCTTTATTTTGCTTTTAGAAATTTGCTTTACAAGTCATTGGTGAGACCGATCTTAGAATATGCATGTCCTGTATGGTCACCGCACCTAGTCAAAAATATACTAGCTATTGAAAAAGTACAGCGAAGAGCATCAAGAATTGCTCTCGGGCAAAAACCCGGTGAGATGCCATACGAAGAACGATGCAAATTACTAAATTGGAACTCACTTCAGCATCGACGAGAGTACCTGTCCTTAGTAGAATGTTATAAAACAGTCTTCGGATTACTGAATGGTTTAGACTTTAACGATTATTTTGAGTGTTGTAGAAGCAAAAGTACTAGAGCTAACAACCCGTTTAAGAACCAAGCGAAATCAGCAAGAATTAATGCCTTCAAGTATTCCTTCTTTGTTAGAATTATTAAGGAATGGAATAATTTGCCAAACCACTTGTTCGGACACGACATCAACAACATCAATGTAAACAGGTTCAAATCAAGCCTTAAAAGGTAGATGAATATTCATTAATTATATGCCACAGTACCTAATATTATAGATATCATAGATATTTTAGATTTTAAATTTTGTAATAGGTTTTTTAAAATTGTAGATTTTAGATTATAATTTTAGTTAGGGGACCTAAATAGGGCTAACCTCATGGTCCTCCTTTTCAAATACTCTATGTACTCTGTATTTGAATAAAGTATTACTATTATGAATTAACGAAAGAAGCAATGATTTTCAGGCCTCCTGATCACATTACTTGGGGAAACTCAAATAAAATGATTTCCGGAATAAATTACTGATGAGAAATCTCTGTCTTCGACTGGGCTGGAAAAACCCTGTTGAAATACGAACTTGAACCTTTACGGTTTCTGGTGTTATATCCGCTCAGGAGACGAGGCATTAAAACAGGAACACTTCATGGGGTTTAAAATAAAAGCTGACATAAGTAAGGTCTTTCAATCTATTCCGGGAATTGGTACTACTGATAACCTTAACCTCAGGAAAACCACCGTTAGTTAAGGTGAATATTCAACGATAATCACTGTGTGTATCTTGAGCTTTTCAAATCTGTTAGATTGTTATGCGGTAATCCATAATCATATCGATGCATTAAATATTTTTTTCTGGCATAAAGGGAAAAAAATTGCTAAATCAAGACTATTTTTGAACTCGTCTCCTTGTCTGATTTTCTTTGATTTGTCCTTCGCTTATATATTATTATTGAGTTAAAAAAAAACCCACATGTGAAACCGGTTCTAAGACTTGTGTTTCATCCATATTTTGAGGTCTGATTTACGTAATCCTTCTACTCCTGAAGTTGCACGTGCTCGTGCTAGGGTTCATGAAACAGACTAAAATGTCACGAATAACTTCCGTTTCAAGGTAAGGAGATCTCTTAAAAGAATATTAATTCCAACAGCTATGGATGGAGCATGCGCTTTGTCATTTACTTCATTAGAGCTGGAACTGAAGGTCAGTTGAAATTTTTTGCTGTTTGCAGTTCCGTTGACGAGTTTATATGTCAGCACCATTTTAGAACAAACATATAATTATGACGTGACCTTCTGTGAAGGTCTTCAGTTGTGAAAAATTGCTGAAACAAAACGTCGATACACGAGAGTATCGCACTTGGTGTCACTGTACAACTAAGGGTTAAATTCAGTACACACAACTTATTTTATAAAAACTTTCTATGCCGTTTACTCCTTTAAATATTTTGCTCGAATTCAATTGATAGTCTTCTGTCAACGAACACAAACTTAAGAAGTTTGTAACTTACAGGGGGTTGTTCATTACACACGGTTTCACTCCACTGGAGACAAAGTTTTTCTATTCTTAAAAATTACTTGTGACGTGCTTGTCTCGGATCATGGCTTAAGTAACGAGGTATTTCTATGAGGAGTCATCTTGGTTCATCGCAAAAACAGAATAGAAATTGAAACATCGTCAATTTGTGTTCTGTTTCGCCAATTTCGGTTTCGTTTTGTTGGGATGCTCTAAATTCCATTTTGTTCACTCAATTTCTGTTCTAACTTCCTAAATTCTATTCTGTTTGTTCAATTTCGGTTGTATTTTTCATTATTAGGAATGAATTTGATAAAAAGTAATAGCATAAATGTTTTTCATAACAGAATTTAAAAAACGGATATTGACGGAGATGACCCCTCCGTATATTACAAGTGTAGCGTGCTTGTCATGAGCCTGTCATTGATCACGGCTTACGAGGTATTCGACGACTAGACTTCCCGCAACTCCAGTAGACTCGATGCGAGTCCGGTGAACTCGGATGGACTCCACTGAAAACTAGTGAAGTATCTTAGGCATGGACGACTTTTACAATGGGGAGTCATGGGGTCAAGCTGACAAGACCCATAGAAACAGACTTTTGCTTCTACAAAAACGTGCCCTGCGACTTATGTTCTTTGGTGAATTCAATGCTCATGCTATACCTTTCTTTGTTTCTTCTAATCAACTCCCCTTGGATTTTCTCTACTTTAAATCAACAGCTACGTTAATGCATGATGTATTCAACAACCTAACGCCACCTCACATCTCCAATATATTTACTTATCAAGCTAATATCCATTCTCATAACTGACACGATCGTCATCAAAAGGTAATTTCTACGTTGAATACTCAAGATTGAATTCGCAAAGTAAATCTGTCTCTAGATATGGTGTGCGAATCGTGGAACAGTTTAAGAAGTGAAATGCATAATTTATCGAAACATAAATTCAAAGTTAAACTTCATAACGTCTTACTTCAAATATTTACCGAAACAAACGATTACATCGAGTTAACTGATCTGATAATGAAAATAAAAATGTCATAGAAACAGCTCGGCTCTCTTATATTTGCATTTAGTATAAATACTCAGGTGATTATACAAAACCGCGCGCTCTGATTGGTTCGCTATCTCGGATTATCAGCCGATAATCACCTCGACGAACAAAATGGCTGCCAGTCGTTCGCTCGCATTTGATGAAATATAATTTTTTCGTGTTGTACAATACTTTTTTTTCTTATTTTGAAATAATCACCTATGTATTTATACTAAAGCAATTATTCGCCTCAGGCTCAGTGATTATCGATGAATATTCACCTCGACTTCGTCTCGGTGAATATTCCCCGATAATCACTTCGCCTTCGGCGAATAATTGTTAATTAGTATAAATACTCAGGTGATTATACAAAATCGCGCGCTCTGATTGGTTCGCTATCTCGGATTATCAGCCGATAATCACCTCGACGAACAAAATGGCTGCCAGTCGTTCGCGCGCTTGTGATGAAATAATTTTTTTCGTGTTGTTCAATGCTTTTCTTTCCTTTTTTGAAATAATCATCTGTGTATTTATACTAAAACAATTATTCGCCTCAGGCTCAGTGATTCTCGGTGAATATTCACCTCGACTTCGTCTCGGCGAATATTCACCGAGAATCACTTCGCCTTCGGCGAATAATTGTTAAATATTCTTCTTCTTCTCTTTATTTATTAGAGTATGATAACAATTTAACTTATTATACTTATTTAACTTAGAAATATTAGAACTTATCATTGTAATTAGTGTACATTCCCTTCTTTTATTGTAACTTGTTCTATGTAAGTATTAAAGTAATTTTGCGTGTAATTTTTGCGCCTCGACTAGCTGCTGTTAGCTGCGAGTAGAAGAGGACAAATTGTAAACATAAAGACAATAATAATAATAAACTGAATTGAACTGAACTGAATGGCTTCTTGTGTCATGCCTCCAGAGTTTAAGAAAGTTAAGTAAACGAACATCCACTCACTGGCGTTTTGTGAAGAAGTGGCGAGCGTCAAAAATATTGAGCTTCAAAAAGGAAAAAGGACAACGGCAGGGGGAGGGGGTAGAGTGAGAATGGGTTGTTTCTCTTCTTACCCTGCCCCTTCCCCTCCACCTTAATAGTAATTGAAAATAATTGGAATAACTATCATAAGCATTACAACTCCTCTTGAGGTTTTTCTAGGGGTGTAACTAAGAAGTGCGGGGGAGGGGGGGGGGGGTGGGGGGTTAGTGGGTGAGGTCCTGGGGTGCCTGTGACACCTCCTTTGTGAGATAATTTTTTTGTGTCCCTAGAATTCAGATGGAGAAAACACGCGAATCCGAAGAATAAACATGTGATAAATCTTTTCAAGTGCTAGACAGTTACATTTAGTAAAACAGGGCGTGGATGGCGACATGCCAATCTGGTAAGTACCCTGAGCGTGACACTGTGTGGCCCACTCTTTGAAAATCCTAGCTGCACCCATGCGTTCCTGTGTTCTGACACCTATAAAGTGGCCGGCAAATAAAGAAATAACCAAAAGGCAGTTGTGCCGCAATATGAGCTGAATGGAATTAATCAAAATCGACGTGTCCTGTCTTAGCACATTTTAGACTTCCGTTTAAGTTAAATGTGCCATTGGCCACGACCACGTGCATCCCAGTCTTTATTCGTGCGCACAACCACGAATGACCTTTCTTAACCTCCCATAGTCCAGAGCGAGAATCGCTTCATGCAGGCTATAAGAGGTTCACCCACTACAACAGCTGTTATTGTTTCAGTTTATGTATATGAAGTATGTGACTTTCGATCTCTACAGATCCTGTAAAAGGACTGCCCAATCAGAGAAATAATGAATTATTTGAAGTTCTTTTTCCTTGCCGCACTGTTGATGCAGTTTATTGATATGAGGTTTGCCTGCAGCTCGAGTAGCTCCAGCGGATCGAGTGATTCGAGCGATGCAAACGACGACGACGACGATTCAAGGTTGGTATCATCCGTAAATATTTCTCGTATCTCACGGTAAGGCTGATAAGTAGTTTAGATAGATAGATAGATAGATAGATAGATAGTTTATTTGTAAAAAGCTTGCAGCTACTAAGCTGAATTGTGTATTTACAATATAATATATAATATAATATAACAGAATATTACAATAGTGAGTATAATAAAAGATAATGATAAAGTCCTATGAATATAACAAAACTTAAAACGTTAAAATATATACAACGTCATCGATCTCATTTACAAAACTCATCGAGCGCTAAAATTCGTTATCAATACATGATCTTACTAAAAAACTATTTTTGAAACGCTCGGTCTTACATTTGGGAATCGCAAAACGCCTTTTGTTCCGAAGATTATAACACGGCGGCCCTGACGATTGAAGCATGTTATGTAAGCGATGGGCCGGGTCATTAGCAATCGAGAGGAAGGTCTTTTTAGTTTACAGCGGGAAAATAACGGTTGCTAACTTGTCATGATTGTTTTCCTCTCTTTCTTACTTCAGTCTGATTGGCTGAGAAAGTGGGTCAAAAATTTTCCTTCCAATCACCCTAACATAGCACAGGTTTCCTCCTAAATGAATTAAAAACGCTTTTTAGGCCTTCCAGAGCACTATCAGATCCCTAGTAATGCATTCTAAGCGGCGCTGTAAAATTTGTATTTCTTCGGTCATCCAAGGGCAACTTTAGCCTTTTCGAAATCATCAGGACCTCAGTATTATTTTCCCGAAAGTTTTAGATACAATTTTTAATTTTCCGAAAGTGAGAATTTTTCCGATTCTTCTCTACATCACATTTTCGAAAATGAAAATTTTAGGTTTCCTTTTTCTACGAAAAATAAGCTAACTTGGGGACTGAAATGGGAAAAATTAAACTGACGAAAATCGTAGCTAGGGAAATTTATTAGATATGCTACGAAAATTGTACACGAATTTTAAGCCTTAGGCAATTTTTGCTTCTCAGAAGGGATATTTTACAGAAAACAGTCGTTTGGTGCCACTGACAGCCATACAAACCCAAAGGAATCGTGAACTCTCTTCCAAAAATGAACAGAAAAACATATGGTCGGATACCGGGGTATTAGAACGAGGTATAGATTGAGTTTGAGAAATCCGTTGTTCAATAAGACGCGTTCCTCTACCGATGATCATTTTTATACAAAGGAAGCTCGCATTAATGCCGCACGAAATGTTTTTCGCGTGTTGGGGTAAAAATTTGGGATTAGTTACCTGCAATTCTAAAAGAAAGTGCAAAAAAAATCCAAAAATCCCTAAAAGGAAGGTTTTTGATATACTTGAAACAGTAGAATCCTATATTAAAGTGAAAATGATAATTAACTACATAAAAAACTGATTCTAGTTCTTTTCTTTTGCTGGTATAATCCTATTCTTCTTTTCCCTCTACATCTAATATTAACTAATTTCTGACGAACTCACGATCATGGGGTCTTGTAAGACCCATGATTTAGAAAACTCACCAAAATATTACGTTACTTCCTATTGCTTCCAAATTTGGCACACAGGAAGTAAATGAACACACCCAATCACCTGGTGAATTTTAGCTTGTATACTTTAGTGACAGATGCATGACAGATTTTTAAATTCTGATTTGAGAGCGCGAGGAGGGGTTAAGGAGGAGGGTTTTTCCTATCATTTGACATCATATTCTGATGGACATTCCCATATGGATATAGCTCCCCGGAAATTTTGAAAAACAAACTTTTATCGATTTTTTGTTAGTAAAAATGGCTTATCGAAATAAAATTGTATTTAATTCTGTATTTGCTATTTTTAAAGCAGATTTGAAAGAAATGATACCAGATAAAAAAAGGAAAACTTTTTTCCTTTAACTTTTTTCAGCAATTGGCTGGCATCACGGGGATTTATATACAAATTGTATGCATACGTTATGTAAACTAGGCAAAATGCTAAATTTTTTTGGAAAATATTGTTGCCTACTAGAATGTGAAATATACATGTTTGGAAAACCTACCCTTCAAAATGAGGTATATCTTTGATCACTGCTGTAAATATCTGCGGAGATATTAAATAAAAATGAAATGTCCGTCAATTTGCTTGATTTTTGGGCCGTCGAAAATGAGTTAATAATAATATAAATTACAGGTAATTTACTTTAATTTTGTTCGTCTAGTCCTACCTCGACTAGCTTTGTGGCTATTTGAGGGAGGGGACCTTCATGGGTTTCTTTCATGATTTGTAAATAAATTGTTGTTGTTGTCTTAATATAATTTGAGCTGTTCCAACTTAACCGTTTAATCCTGTTTTTACAACACAAGAATAAATTGTCAATACCTACACTCTCGAAATGAATATTACTGATTACCTCAATTAAATTGTTCGCTAATTGGTCAGTTATAAATATTTCAAATTTTACCATACCTCCGCTTAAGTTGAACACCGTTTTTCAAAATAGCCAGGCCATAGACTTCATTTTATCCATTGAACAATAACACAATTCTTACACTTACAAAAACAAGCGACAACCACGCAATGTAAATAACTTTTAAACGTAACTGCAATTTCTAAGCCACTTTTACTGTAATTTTTATGTTGTACGTAACTCAGTCATACGAATGCTATGTATGATGTTTTTTTAATGAACGAGTTTACAGCTAGTTTACTACTATGATTAGTTCAGAGCGCTCTGTGTGTGTCTGCAAAATTCTCTCTCACAGGTTAGTCATAGTTTATAGTGATATTCATTTTAATGCTAAAGCCTGAACGAAGAATGTTTTGTCAGAGCGTTTTGTATGTGTCTGCAATATTTTTTCTTTTAAGTTAGTCCCATATTATAGTGATATTCATTTTAAATACTAAACGTAAAATAAAAATGTTTGTTGCTCAAGTAAAGCCTATTCGGTTAAAGCACTCTGTATGTGTTTGCAATATTCTCTCTCACAAGTTAGCCACAGTCAAGAGGGTCTCAATGGGATTACCCGTTAGCCGTAAAACGGGCAAAAAAGTTAGCCGTTAGGCTAACTACTGAAAAATTTTAGCCGTTAGCCGTAAAAAATATTAACCGTTAGCCGTAAAAGTCACCACCCCATTGAGACCCTCAGTTAATAGCAATATTCGGGTATTTAACCTAAACGAAAAATGTTTGTAGCCCAAACGTGGCTTATTTGGTCAGAGCGCTCTCAATGTATCAGCAATAATCTCTTTCACAAGTTAATCATAACTGATAGCCGCGATGTATATTTTGATGCTAAAATGCTTGTGGAGCAATCGTAGCCGATTTAGTCAGCGCGTTCTGTCTGTGTTGGAAGCATTCGCTCTCACGCAAGCGACACGGTTTATGGCGACATTTAAAAGGGTGCTTTCCTTTCGTATGATCCTGATTTGGAATTGTGAAAAAATACCGATGGATCTACTCTCGGACACGAATTCATCGGTTTCTTTCATGCATCATGATTTGTGTGATCTGGGTTTACGAATCCAGATCTGGATCATACCAAAGGAACGCGCCCCTTAGGGACGGACCATTAGAAAAGTGATGGGGGGTGTGGGGAAAAAAAACAAAAAAAAATTCATGCAAGGGAAAATGCCAGGAAAAAAAATTCATGCAAGGAAGAAGGTAAAAAAAAATTCGTGCAGAAGGAAGATCCAATTGTGACTTTTTCACACGTAGTAAGAAAAATTCGCGCAGAGGGGTTCACCTGAAAAAAAAATTCCTGCAAAAGTAGTGAGCGAAAAAAAATTCGTGCAAGCTGAAAATTCCCCACCCCCCCCCCCCATCACTTTTCTAATGGTCCGTCCCTTATCCAGTGTGGATTCATCTGAGTATTTAATTTGTTGCGCCATGATCTATGGGATCCGCGGGTCACAAATCCAAGTCCTGCTCGTATTAGAGGAACGCACTGGGCACCTTGATTAAATACTAAAACCTTAACGATTAATTTGAATGTCGAATACCTTCTAAAAGCTTTTATTTATTTCTAAAAGCGAGGAAACCCGTCCCCACGATATCGACAATTTGGCCGAACTAACCGAGCTGTACAACAAACCCGTGGTCAAGGCGGAGAGAGTCGAGAGGCCAATGCAAGGATTGCTAGGCGATGTAGGTTTCAAACACTCAGGGGTACGCGTCACATTGGAAGATGGGAAGCAGCACCTTGTACATAAGGGCAAAGAATTCGGCGATTCAGGTACTTAAAAGTAAAATTAGAATAAAAACATTTAACAATTATTCGCCTCAGGCTCAGTGATTCTCGGTGAATAATTGTTTTAATATAAATACACAGGTGATTATTTCAAAAACAGAAAAGTAAAGCATTTACAACTCGAAAAAATTTCATTTTATCGAAAGCACGCGAACGACTGGCAGTCATTTTGTTCGTCGAGGTGATTATCGGCTGATAATCCGAGATAGCGAACCAATCAGAGCGCGCGATTTTGTATAATCACCTGAGTATTTATACTAACTTTTATTATATGGCTGGTTCCACCGGCGAGAAAGATTAAGAGTATGAGCAGAGTTCCGATTGGCTACCCGAGTGTAAGCGCTCATCTTGCACTCTTGATTCCAAACTATCACTAGTGAAAAAAGGCTCGCGATTCCTAAAGCTACCGACTTCTACCTTGATGCAGTAAAATTGGGGTCGTAAGACTTCGTAAAGAAATATTTTTTCCATCTCATACTGATATGGGGAATCTTTGCCAACCAAAACTGCGTTATAAGCATTCGTGTTTCAGTCTCCAATAGAGCTACATACAAATCACTATTAAATATTAAAAGTGCAAAACATGGTTAACTACCTCTAAAAATTTGAAGTCAATAGGGTAAACATTTGTAACCGGTTTAAAAACTCGGAAATTTATGAGACATTTACGAGGTTATTATGAGCCCATAAGTGTACGAGGTGCCTGTAAGAATCCGAAAAACCGCAAGAAAAATCACGAAAAACCCTAAAGCCACTAGTGAATGAAAATGGGCTACTCCTGGAAACCACATTTAATTCGTAGCAAGGATTAGGCAAATCTCGAAAGCTTTCCCCTTAATGTTACACGCAACGCGCTGAAAACTTCGCAAGTTACTACTTTAATAAGTTGTCATAAAGTATAAAGATTGTTCATATAAGCAGGTATGATAATGAGGCAAATGTAAACATCGATCCGCCAACGCCAGAGTAATGCTATTCGGGATATCGATAACTGAATTGCTGATGTTATGGAAAAAATTATTATTCATCGTGGTAACTTCAATGATAATATGAATTAATTCTTTGGTCTCACGAAGGAGTCACTTGGATGGTGGTCGCGACGTTTCCGCTGCTTGCTGTTAGTCTTCTTCAAGCCATGAAGAAGACTAGCAGTTAGCGGTCGAAACGTCGCGATCCGCACCACCCAAGTGACTCCGTCGTGAGACCATCAAACTAATTTATATTATCACTGAATTGCTTCATGTTAACTTACACTAGGTGAAAATGTGATCACTGATGCCGAGCACATGGAACCTGGATGGGTAGTGACCGATGAGAAAGATGTGGAAGGTGTTCGTGTTGGCGATTTTGTAGAAGCTGGTGGAGAGGAGTACAACGCACTCACAGACAATTGCCACCACGGCTCGGAGCGAATGATGGATCTCGGAGATGAAAAGCCAACTTAGAATTTCAAGATTGTGTATTGCAGGGATGCCAACTCTCCCGCTTTTGGCGGGAGACTTACCCTTTTTTGCCTCGTCTCCCGCTCTCCCGCTCTGATACATAAATCTCCCGCTTTTACGGCCGCTATAAATATTCACTACTTAGTAAAAAATAAAACAGACTTCCTCCTTGTCTTTTTGTGTCACACTCCCACTAGATAAGATCGAACGCGCTATCTGCACAATGATATAAACAATCTTCCTATTGGAGCAGCTTTTAAGCCAATGAACGATGAGAATACATGAGACGGAACCAGAGATGCCAACTCTCCCGCTTTGATACATAAATCTCCCGCTTTTCAAATTTTTGGTGTTGGCATCTATGGTATTGTTCTTGCAGTAATAACCTTTTTTAGTATAAACACTTAGGTGATTATACAAAATCGCGAGCTCTGATTGGTCCGCTATCTCGGATTATCAGCCAACAATCGCCTCGAAGAATAAAATGGCTGCCAGTCGTTTTTTAATTGTGATGCGCGCTTTTGATGAAATAAACTTTTTTCGTGTTGTACAATGATTTTTCTTTTCCTTTTTGTAACGATTAGCTATAGCTGTGTATTTATACTAAGACAATTATTCGTCTCAGGCTCAGTGATTATCGATGAATACTCACCTCGACTTCGTCTCGGTTAATATTTACCGATAATCACTTCCCCTTCGGCAAATAATTGTTAAATAACAGTCTAATCAATAGCATCCAAATTTATATTAAACAAGAACAAAAATCGGAAAATCAAACAATTACTGTATATTGAAACGTAACAGTGCGAGTCTTACTATTCTTAGAGGCTACAATATTTTGCTGTTATGCTTTGCTTTTTTTATAAGTAACTATGGGTAACATATATTTCTTATTCAACTAAAATTTTCTCCTCGCTGTACGTTGTCGGTTAAAGATCAACTGCGCAACCAGAAGTCCACGGTAGAGTTCTGGATCAACCAATGCCCGCATTCACACGAACTAAAAATGTTTAGTTAAAGGGTTTTTTCTAGTTTTTAGGCCGGTGATGCTAGTAGTCTGATTCTTGCAGAATAAATGGAAAAAGCCATGTAATACGTTTAAGCTTTGGTGTGAACAGGGTATAGGACTGCTCTATGTGTATGTTGTGGTTTCATTTTTTCCTTGGTTTAAATTTTATTTCCCTTGGTTTTTTGATATCGTGATGTATGGTAATGAGTTTGAAACAAAGGAAAATGAAATTTCAGTGTAAACCAAGGATAAAATTGAAATTTCAGTGTAAACCAAGGATAAAATTGAACCGGCACAACATGTATGTCCAATTCTCTCTCCTGTGGCTGAAACAATACAGTCACTGTGTGTATGACAATTCCGTCAACCGAACAGTATAGTTAATTTGTCAATTCCTTTTCCTAAACACCCCTGCACTTGCTCTTCGTAGCTTCCCTGTATGCATGGCAAAGACATAAACATAGACGTATACTTTATTTGGACACGGCTAAAATATCAGTAATATATGTAAAGGATGTAAAGGTGATGAAGGTCTAAGACCGAAACGTTTTTCTATTAAATTTTTAACTTTTTAACTTTTTTATCGTCAGAAGTTGTCCGTCCTTGATTTATCAAACGTTTTTAAATTCATTTTTGTGGTGAGGCTTGGACTGTGAATCTTCATTGATCCTCCTGACGCAGTGGCATTCTTTGTTGGCTTGAGGCATTTTATAACCGGTTTGGAACCGTTTTGGAATATATATATATATATATATTTATATATATATATTTATGTATATATAGATATATATATATATACATAAAAAGTACTGATTTCAATACTGTTTCACATATTTGCCGTGTGTGGGTCTGGTGCTATCTGGCTATGTATAAATAAAAGCATGCATGCAGTGTGCTTCTCGTCAGTAGTAAGCTCTTAGACATAAAGGCCCAAGCTTTATGTAAGATTAAATACTGGTCTATAGTAATTAAAGAAACACAAATTTAATTACAACTATCATTCAAAAGGAATGTTAAAGACGGTTATAATGTAGGAATTTTTTTTCTAATATGCCCCAGCTGGTTCAATTATTGACAGATTCCATAGAGATATTTCAACCTAGGGTGTGTGTGATATTACAGACTGAGGTTCTTCTCACACATTATGGTATTAGGCCTGTAGCTGAGTTTATCAGTCTTTGCTTGCATTTGATTTCAACAAGAAAAGGCAACAGAACCATGGCAACCCCTGTTATTTCATCTGAAATAAAGGATGCCGAATAACAAGATAATATAAGCAGTCAACTCGACAGTCGCATTCTATCCCAGTTGTAGTCATGTATTTTATATCGCAGAATGATGAGCAACACCTTCCATAACATAAAACGTGGGTGTAATTTAGTCTACATGTAGTAAACTCAGTAAGACGTTGTGATGGCACATATATGTCCTGCCATTCTACCTCTCGGAATATGGGAAGGTGAATGTATTTTCATTCTGCAGTTCCATGACATTGAATCAGTGGAATATACATTTGCTCAGTTATTGCTCATAATATAGGAGGTTTTGTTGCTTTGAGTCAACACTTGTTGGGATGAGGTAAATGGCCAATACCACTTTGATATCAGAAAGAGAAAACTTAAGTTACTTACTGTTTTCTAATTGGAATTCCTGGTATTTACTGCAACTTAATCACTTGCGGTTTCATCAAGAGAACATGAGGGACGGTTTCATTCTTTTATTTCCTAATCAACCGTTTTCCATATTCTATTGGATTTTTTTTTCAATTAGTGTTTTTCATCTGTGGATCAAACCATGCAGTTTGACCATTCTTTGCAAAGCCACTGAACAGTGCTGTACTGTGGTACTGTTTGTTTCACTATGCAGTGTGGGTCTAACGTTTTCATCTGTGGATCAAACCATGCAGTGTGACCATTCGTAGGAAAGCTACCGAACAGTACTGTACCGTGGCACTGTTTGTTTCACTATGCAGTGTAGTTCTAACTTTTTCATCTGTGGATCAAACCATGCAGTGTGACCATTCGTTGGAAAGCTACCGAACAGTACTGTACTGTGGCACTGTTTGTTTCACTATGCAGTGTAGTTCTAACTTTTTCATCTGTGGATCAAACCATGCCATTACCAGAAATCCGAGTCATATTGCGTCACGAATACCGCACGTCAATCAAAACGGCACTTAAAAATGGCTCTCCGATGTTACAAAGAAATGTATGGACGCTACAAAAAAATCTTATTTTTTGCCAGTTCAAATAAATCAAATTCTGCGTGCCGACCTCTCATTGATAAATTATATGTAACTGAACTACGAAGCAAACGTTTTTCTACAGTTTCGTTTTTTCCTTTGGCCACCAAACAGAGCTTCACAAACCACGATTATTTTTCACACTCCGTATATATTTTCACCAAATTTCCTTCACTTACCCTGACTTCCGAGCTTTAAGCTGCCGGCGTCGATCATGCTTCCATAGGTGCCGACCACTCTAAAATTTCCTCAGTTTACGATCTTTTTTAACATGTAAAGTAAAGCCTTTCCTGATTAAATAGGAGGCCGCCAATCAACTAAGAAAAAAGGTATTTTTCACGAATGGATAGCCTTCATCTGGGATCACGGATCCAATGTAGGACGCACAGAACAAACTCTTTCCATTGCTTCCCTTCAGAAAAAATGCTGCCATGTTTACTTCAGCTTACTACCGAAACAGGTAGACTGTTTTTTCGCAAACGCGCGAAACAGTTGCCTCTGCAAAGAAACATTTTTGAATTAAGCCCACGTGATCTATCCCTGACGCCTCAAACGTAAGCGCACGTGATCGAATTCCTTCACATTGCCGGGAATTAAACGATGGGCAACGGGCTTTTCCATAAACAAACAAGGAAGGTCTTATATCCGTGATAAAGGCGTAGACGATAGCTTGAGATGTGTAATAATCGATTCGATTATAGCTGAAGGTGGGGATCCAGGATCAGGGTATTTTGGAGGGCAGTTCAAGGAAGTTGCTGAACGGTACCGAGTCACGGGTCAGTTCGTTTCAAAATTATGGAAAACGTTCTGCGAAACTGGGGATCATTCGTCCGCAAAAAAGAAATCTGGAAACCCTTGTCACCTCAAGCCAGAGGATGTGGAAATGATATACTTTCTGAAGAAGGAAAAACCTTCCAAAACCTACAGATCAATCAAAGAAGATCTCGATACGTATTGTACTTTGGATGGCGGGACATCTGTGGCAGCGATTGGAAATATCGTAAGAAATAAAATACCCGAAGGACCTTTTACAAGAAATATTGTAGAAGACTTGCAGCTGGATCATGTTGTATTACTTTAGTATTGCACGAAAGCGGATAAGCGACGATACACAGCCAAAGCGCGGGCAAAGAAATGCGAAGGAATGTTATCACGTGCGTTTGCGTTTGGAGTTAACATCTCTTTAAGCACGTGACCAAAAACGATCACCTTTGTCGCTAACGGCAACTGTTACGTACATCTGCGAGAAAACAGTCTACCTGTTTCGGTAATAGCAGCCGAGCATTTCTATGGTAGGTACTTCATGTATCCATGCTTTCTCCTAAATCTGCGGTCGAAATAGTAAGCTCTACGACTCCGCCAGGCCATGTTTCACATGTAAACGTAAACATGAAATCAGAGTCCACAGTACTACATACCGAAACCACTGACCGATTTAAACGCGGGAGTAAAATGTCTTGGATTTCTGGTAATGAGTGTGACCATTCATTGGAAAGCTACCGAACAGTACTGTACTGTGGCACTGTCTGTTTCACTATGCAGTGTGGTTCTAACTTTTTCATCTTTGTATCAAACCATGCAGTGTGACCACTGTATGGAAAGCTACTGATCAGTGCTGTACTGTGGTACTGTTTGTTTTGCTATACAGTATGGCTCTATCTTTTCCATCTGTGGATCAAACCATGCAGTGTGATCATTCTTTGAAAAGCTATTGAACATTACTGCACTCAGTGTAATACAGTTTCTTTTACAATACATTAGGGTTCTAACTTTTTCATCTGTGAATCAAGCCATACGGTGTGAGCATTCTCTGTAAAGCTACAGAACTGTATAATATTATCCCATGGCACTGTTTGTTTTACTATACTGTGTGATTCTACCTTTCCCATCAGTGGATTAAACCAAGCAATTTAAGCTGATGAACAGTAATGTATTATAGTACTCACTGACAGATCTGTTTTATAATAATATACGGTTAAATACTTGAGGAAGTAGTTAATTATGGAAACAGAGATCCCTATAAATTTTTCACCTCTGTAATTTGTATTCAGAACTGAATGTTTTACTGTGCTAGTGATGCGTGTTCCCGCAATGACAAATTCACTGTTGAATAACAACGGCGGGTGCATCACACTATAGCAACCAAGAAGTGTAGATAAATTTGAAATCAATTTCGTTATTTTACTGACAGAACTGTATTCCCTGTAGAACACTCAAGGATGGGAATCGAAATTTTGTACCGGAGGAAACAAGCTCGCTTCCTTTCACGCATGAATGTCCCCACTAACAAAATCTAAATGGCTAACAGCCACACACTCTAAATTTTCACTTTAAGTCTTCCCAGTAGCTCATCAAATATGCATAAACAAAGAGAAAACGGAGCCGATAATACCTGAACGTTCAAAGCAAGAAAAGCTAGCGAATTCGAACCTAAACCAAGAAAGAATTCTTCGAATTGATTAGTATGAGAAGTGAAGGGATATGACTGACCGAAATGTTTATGCATATTTGATGAGCTACTGGGAAGACTTAAATGATCCGGTGAGATGGCTTGTACCCAATGATCTAAATTTAGAGTGTATGGCTGTTAACCATTAAGATTGCGTTAGTAGGGTCCAGTCGAATGTCAGTCCCTAATTCCTTTGTGTTGCTTCAGTATTTTTAGATTTCAAAAAGATGTTCATTTAAATTTGGCTTAAAATAGTACAATTACACCATTTCAGTCACTCTACGACCCAAACTTTCGGTTTCCTCAGAGAAACACATCTACGCTGAAAATAGAATTCACTTAGGTCTGTAAACTACCCAAGGAAGTTTTATGTAATAATTGATATCATTGTTGCACGGTATTCAAGTTTCTGTTTGCTTTAAGAATTCCCTTCAAAATCACTGAATGGTCTTAACATCTGCAACGAAGCTATCAGTAAAGAGAATCCCTGCTCTTCAGGGTATGAAGCAGATGGAAAATTAACCAATGCATAAGCGGCAGAGTTATTCCTTTCAACAAATAAAACAACGTCCTATCGTGCATTATCAATGTTATTTTTACATATATTACACAGCAACCATCAATTCGTACATAAAATCTTTGCTGTTAACCCCAAGCGGAAACTTTCGACTTCCGTTTAATATGCGTGAAAGCATCGTACCGAATTTCCTGTTGCACAGCAACGAATGCATCCAAGAAAACCCCGTTGAATGTCTATAGCCATTTTCACACAGCAAATTATGTACGCGTGTGCAAGTGTACAATAAAAAGCGAACCGAGCCTCTTCTGTTCAGATTTCTACAAATAAAGCCACTACAGAGCTCTGGTGATTGGCACATGTTCTTAAACGGTGGAGTTATATTCTCAACAAATAAAACACCTTTTGTTCTATCGTGCATGATCAATGTTATTTTTATTCATGAATTTCAGTGCAACCATCAATTCTTACATGAAATCTTTGCTTTCAGCCCTAACCGGAAACGTTAGCCTTCCGTTATGTGGGAAAAAGCGTCGACACAACCGTAACGGCAACAAGTGCATCGCAAGAAAACCCCGTTGAAGCTCAAAAGTTATTTTCGTACTGCGACGTATCCTTGTATGCAAGTGTACAAAAAGAGGCGAACCGAACCATTCCTGTTCAATCCGACAAAGATATTCCTCAAGATAGTACAGCAAATAAGACCAGAGGACAAACCAAGCAAGCAGAGAATGGATTGTTTAAAGCTTTGTGCCGTCCTGGGTTTAGTGGCCTTTTTCGCTCATCTAAGCTGCGCTTGCAGTGGTTCCAGGTATGTAGTGTAAGACTTATAAAAAAAAACCAATCGAGCGCGTGTTTGTTCATATTCAGGGGTTGTAACTAGAGTAAAGTAATCTGGCAGCATCGTTTCTTAATTGCCCTAGAAGATTCGCTTTAAGATATATATGACGCGGAGAATAATTGTGGATTTTATTTTTAAGGCGTAAACGAAATCTGTCGCGCTTGATAATTTCGTCTCGTAAATTCTTCGCAAAAATTTGATATTTCGCAATACATCAAACAATAATTAACTGCTTTCAAGTTGTTCGCCTTGTGTCGCGTAAGTTTGCTAAAACGAAACTTATATTTTTAGCGACGGTTCACGTCCTCACGATGTAGACACCTCACGTGGTCGACGAGGTCTGTATTACAAATCAGCCGATACGTCTGAGGAAACAAGGGGAATAGAAGGTGGAGCATTAAGTGATTTGTTTTTTAAGAACTCTCGTGTGAGGATAACACTTGACGATGGAAGCCAATATCTTCTTTATAAAGTGAGCAAGAACTCTGGTGAGCGAGGTATGGTGAGTTTTTTTTTATTATTATTATCAGGGTTCTTGGTATTATCTAAGGGACGGACCATTAGAATAGTGATGGGGGGGGAAGAAACCAAAAAAAATTCATGCAAGGGAAAATGCCAAGAAAAAAAATTCATGCAAAGAAGAAGGTAAAAAAAATTCATGCAGAAGGAAGGTCCAATTGTGACTTTTTCACACGTAGTAAAAAAGATTCGTGCAGAGGGGTTCACCTGAAAAAAAACTTCCTGCACAAGCAGTGAGCGAAAAAAAAATTCGTGCAAGCTGAAAATTCCCCCCCCCCCCCATTACTTTTGTAATGGTCCGTCCCTAAGACCAGGAATGGGGTGAGCACATCAATAGGTGTCTCTTCTCATGTACTTAGTCTTGGAGTCAACACTTTCCCGAGAGGATTTATTTCACAATGGGGTGGTGGTTAGTATTTTGCTTTTTTTACTGCCAACGGTTAATTTATTTGCCTTACGCTTATTGCGAAAGACTGAAAAATTATTTTCGGTTCTTTTAAAGGGTTAATAATTAATATTCATTGTTTAAAGAAGTAAAAATATTATTTTCTTGGCTAGAATTTTTTTTACGGCTAAAATTTTTTACAGCTGACAGTTAAAGTTTTTCCAATTTTACGCCAAACGGCTGCTAACATTTTGGCCCGTTTTAGGGGTAACAGTTAACTCATTGAGACCCTCCTAAAACGGCTCTCAAGGGAGTTCACTGACACGTCCATAGCTCAAAGACCAATCAATAGAGAGCTTTGACAGATCTAACGATCACATCAAACAGTAGCTCATCTGGTTGCAAACTTAGAAATGGCGGTTAGCAAGGAACGTTTGGATGATTTTTTTCTGTGGAAAGGTCTGATGAGGTCGATGTCCATTGATCGATTTAGTGATAAAAAGCAGTTCTAAAAATGAGTCCTCTCCGGAAAGGATTGACTCGATGAATTAGTATAGAAAGAGGCTCCTATTGCATGATGGTCTCCTACTATGATAAATGTAGGATGAGGGGGGAGGGGGTTGCAGAAAAGAGACCCTGGGAACGTGGTTGTATATCAGAAACATTACCATTTTCACCCATGTCCAATATACTCCACTAGATTTCAATGGAGTCCACTGAAGACGCATCGATTCTACTGGTAATTTCGGGTCGTCTAGTGGTTAGACTCTTTTAGTCGTGAAATTTTCCTCGTCCTTGAAGCCATGACCAGAGACAAGCACATTGCACATGTAATATAGGTCGTTCCTAGTAAGCCATGATGCAAGACAAGCACTTTTCACATGGAATATACCTCGTTCTTAAATCCATGACCCGAGACAAGCGCGTTGCATATGTATTTTAATTTTTCCCGAAATAGAAAAATAATGTGATTCACGTGGAGTCTTACAGTATGTATTGGACATCCCTTACCCGCCAAAAAAGTTCGGATGCGTAATTAATAAGAAGAAACTTGTAGCCTAAGATCAGATTGTCTTATTTCAGTTTTAAGTTAGTATGTTGCCTTGAATTTGTAGATTTTACCAAAAGAGATATCTGCTTGGTCAAACGTTATTGTGAAATTATTTTTTTTTCTATTGTGTTCTTAAAAGGACAACTTTTAAAACTTGCTTAAATATAATATTTTTATATTTTTCCCTCTCTCAATAGACTCGGGAAAACCACCAGTAAAGAATGAAAAATCGAATGGGAATTCTAGGAAATCGACGAAAGGCGAGCCGAGCGTACTCGACAGCTCAAGCGAAAATTAGCTGAAGGAGTACGTCCTGAAATGCAGACAAATTACCACAAGTTGCTTGTATATAATCCCGTTCATATAACCATTGGAGGGAACATTTATCCATATCTACAAAGAAGCGTTTATGTTATGACTATATCACTGTATATTATCATATTCCTACACCTGCCAACTTTTTCTGAGTCAAATAAGTCGGATTTTCGTCTCGGTTCCAGACCGGGATCGGATTTCGGAAAACGTTCCAACGACTTCAGAAGATTTCTGAAATTTTTGCGAAGACTTCCGAGCATTGCCAAAAATGTTCGAAGATGTTACGACGACCTTGCAACACTTTTGAAGAAATTTGACGGCTTTCGAACGTACTGTACATATTTGAAAACTGCAATCTGAAACGCGATAATTTTAAAATTTTAGCGTTCTGTGATCGTGATAGAGGTAGGACACAAAGTCCACGTTAAGCACCTTTTTGGAATGTTTTCGGGAAAATTGAATTGAATTTTTGTTCTTAATGTGATAAAAAGTAATTCAGGTTGTCCGAATTTGTGACTCTGGCGTGGAAAATAATTGTCCTTTAAGCGTGAGATCGATAAGACTCGCGTATAATGAATGACACTTGGCAATTGTACATTAGTAATTTCTCAACTTAGTTTAGCACTTATTATAGCAATTTTTTTTAACAATGTCTGTAATTTTTAAGTCTTAGCTTTTAAGTACTAGGCTTAATGTGCACGACTCTTTAGAAGACCACTTTTTAGTGATAAGATCCTGTGGGTAAATAAATAAAGTTATAATTAAGTGAAGTCACGTTAGGTGTCTATACCGATTCCTCTGTATTATATATATTATAGTCGCTGTACATGTACAACATCAAAAAGGCAATAAACATATGGACATACTAGCCAATTATGTTTGTTTTTTTCACGCAGTCGTTTTGAAAAACCAAAAAAAAACATTCTATTGATCATACCGAGTATGTTTAACAATATTATTCCACGAAATGTAAGAGTTTCACTTTAGTAAGTAATAAACAAATAAAACCGTGTCAGTTGCTCACTTGCCGCCCAATAATTTCATCCCATATTAATTTGCTCCCGTAGTATTTTTGGTGTACTCTTTTCAATCAAGACTCGGAATTTCTCCACGTCAAATTCAAGAAAACTTTCCTCCATGATGGCCGTTTTCCGTACTAATGGGATATTTAGTAAATAAACCGCTTCCGGCGGCTGGTATATCGGAGGATAATGCCCGCGGCTGAGAAATTGTCGGAAAAATGAACAGTTGGCCGAGAAGCGAAGCTTCGAGGGCATATGTGAAATTTTGAGGACAATCTCTCAGCCAAGGGCATTATCCTCCCATATACCAGTAAGCCAGGAAGGGGTTTATTTATTTTATAACCCTCCGCGATCGTGAATTAATTTCTACTTTGTACGTGTTAAAGAAAAAGAAAAACAAGTCGTCTGACTGGGGATTCAGGCGACTGATGCAAACACTGCATGTACATTGATTGGTTAAAATTGTTTTATATAAACTGTGATTGGACCAGAGCTTGACAAGCTGTCATGTCAAACATACTCTCGCAACGCCCCTTACATGAAAATCTGGAAAACACGGCACTTTTGGTTTATTTTACCAACTGCTTTTTTTGAAAACAAGTCAAAGCAAAACATTTCCAATGGATTAGAACAGAAAATCCAACCATACC
This sequence comes from Ricordea florida, assembly GCA_949710005.1. Lineage (NCBI taxonomy): Eukaryota > Metazoa > Cnidaria > Anthozoa > Corallimorpharia > Ricordeidae > Ricordea > Ricordea florida. The sequence continues at coordinate 10,361,199 of OX453276.1, read as the reverse complement.
ACTAACCCTGCGAAAGAAATTACACCCATGAAACAGGGAATTTGGAAAATATGGTGTAGTTGAAGGAATTGTTCGCAAACTTTGCTTTATTGTTGAATGGCGGGCGCCGAGGAGATCGAAGAAAAACAAGGGTAGGCGAACTTTAAG